>CM073774.1:62711266-63045950 GCA_037158775.1 Hetaerina titia
CTTTGGCTATTCATATACTGTTTCCATAAAAGTTTGGCCTCTTCAAATCTTTCCTCTTTTTGTGGCAGTCACTCCCTACAGCTTCGAAACTCCCTTAATAGAATATCTCACCTTCAATTTAATTTCCCCATAATTTTTTGAATTTTAAATTCATTGGCAAAATTACTCTGAATCAATAAAATCAAACTCACGACTGATTTCCAGTTCTTATACTTGCCACGGTACATAAGTAAATCGTTCTGTGGATATCTTCAAAGTTTTCTTTTACGTTTAGGGCGTTTTCTGTGTGACGTCAAACTTCCTGTAACTCATACCCACTAATGTATTCGTATAGCATTCTACCTGATGTTTCTCGTGGAAAAATGAACGCATTATTATATTGCAATCATTTGAGAGACAAAGATTATTTCCATAGTTATGACCCTAAACGTCAGCGCATTTATTCATCACATCTTTTGCCCCCTTAATTGTCACATTACGTTATTAAAGAAATCATTAGTTAATACTATAATACTTTTTAATTTTTCAGGATTATGAATAACTGTTAATTGTTTCAACATTACGATTAAAGATGGCAAAAATCTAACCCCAAATAATGCATTAACAACAGCTTACATGTTATTTATAAATGTTTATGGATGTTTACGTTTTTTCAGATCAGGAAAAATGTATTTAGAGTTAATTAAGATTATATCAGGTATTTGTATTATATAAGAAAGATATTTTTAATTAATTCGTTCGGTGAAATGTATTTTGTATGACCAAGCGAGTCCTTTTTCTCGAAAAAACGGAGTATCCAGCTGCAATAACGTTAGCGTACGGCGGGAAATTCCTTTCTTGGTGTCCCTTAGAAATGATAGGCCAGGGGTCACCTTCCATTTTGTCCCCGCCGGGGGCCATGTGTGCATTGCGCGTGACTTCTCGAGCAGTGTCCTCGACCCCTCCGAGTCAAGGGCGCGTTCGTGCCCCTTTAACTCCCCCGCGGCGGCCACACCCTTGCCTTTCATCACCGGCCACTCTCCACTCCACGGCCCTCTTCTCACATCCATCCGTCTGCTTCCACCGTCCCTTCCCTTCATCTCCCTCAAAGGCTCTCCGCCCCAACCTTCTCCCTTTATCTTTCAAACGGCTCCGCGTAAGCCTTCCCTTGGCTCCACGGCCCTTCCTTATCGTGTTTTGGCTCTCTCTTTCCCCTCGGCCGATTAATCTACAATCCCACGCCTCATGCGTCGTCACCGTGCTCTCCCTTCACCACCGTGGGTGAAGTTTCACTTAAGCGGTACCGGCAAAAGCATAGAAATCCCTCACCGAGGGCGTACTCGTCGTCGTTTGAATGGATTGACCAAGATGACTGATCATCCCTCTAAGTAAACCGTTACTGGGTGGTCAAGCGTCACGTTGGAGGACTAGAGAGGAAGGAAAGGAAGGAAAATCACCTACATCCTCCTCGTTGTGCATTACTTTGACGTGTTTTTGAGTGCTTAATAAATTTTATACAGCACTTGTCTTGATTAATGACGAATAGCTACTGCATTTGGGTCAGACTCGCCTTGGTTCCGGACAGATCTGATTTGAGGAAGGTCCCTCAAGTGGCATCTATCTAACTATCGCCGCCTAATGGCTAGCTAAGCGAGATGTTCCCGGACAATTCTTCATAGGTCACCATTAAACACCGCGCAGATCTTGGCGACAACGTAACTAGCGTGAAATTAACGTGTTTTTCTAAACGTGTTCTTTTATTTAAAAAAAAGACCAAAGTTACAAAAATACATCTCATTTGAAAGAATGTTTTACTGTCTTCATTTTACGAGTATATCAATGAAATATTTTTATTCCAACATTACTCGTATTTGAATTAATTTTTTCAAATCATAAAAGTATCCGTTTCAAAAAAATCTTACCGATGGATAGTGTAATGCAACAACATAGAGACGAATCCTCGAAAATGTTTGGGCATTGCGACTGGATGAGTTAAAAATGTGTGACCATATGGACTTCATTTTAAGGCAAGAGAATACATGAAAAAAATGATTACTTTTATGAATGTGGAAAAATGGCATGGGGACGAAAATGTGAAGTATGTTACCTCTCGGATAGGTTACTTAAAGATATTTTTTTGGAAACATATTGTGACGAAGACATCAACGAACCATGGTCAATTTGAAGCCAGAGAATGAAGTACGCAAAACTGAAGTTAGTAAAACAAAGTTAAGCATACATAAATTCGATCTGTGATACTTGAACCGAGCGCACAATATCATTCATCAAATCCTTTTTTATGAAAAATTGTCCAAAAATACTCTCAAGAATAAAGTGAACCATTGCTGATAGTCGTGGACATATTAATCTTAAAGATAAGATGGAAAACTTGAGCACGCACACACTCAAAGCACTTCTCGTCAGACCAAATCATGCATTTTCTAAGTATTAGAAGAACGTTCGACCTTCGGAATGGCTGGAAAATTCCTGACCCTAATGGACATTAAATTGACCATGGAAATATGATCACCCCGTCTGGTTTGGAAAGGAGTGGCCGCGTGCATGAGTTTCGTAACGTGATAATCTCATGAGTGTCATCTTCAAAGCGGAAGCATCCGCCTTGAATGAATACGTCCACCCCTTGATTCATCTTATCCACTTCTTCCTCTTCCTACCTCCCCCTCTCCTCCGTCACCTTCGTCCCTCCCCTCTCCTAATCACATATTTTCGCTTTTCGAGGCCTTCGACCTATGAGGATCCTAACTCACCTTCGGCCCAGCGCGCCACGCCTTTGCCCACTCACCCGCCCATGGGAAGAGGGTAGTGGGGCACATCCCTGCCTCCAGCGCGGGTAGTGTGGCGATGAGGTGTGAGGGGTGGCGGGGGGTTGCGTTCCCACCGACCGCACGACCAGTAGGGAGTGGGGGTAGGGTGGAGCCTGAGGTCCCAATTAATTGCCGTCGCCTGAGCCGCTCCCGAGGGGTATCAAATCGTTCGGAGAGAGGCGGACGAAGGCGGTGGGAAGTGGAGGCCGAAAGGGGGTCGGGGAAGTGCGAAATGCGGGCGGGTAACTTGGCGTGTCAGGGAACGCGTTTAATAAGACCAAGAATGACGAATCACGTAACGCCAGAGGATGGTGTTTGCGCGAGCGCAAGGAGCTGCACCGACTGTGTGTTAGAAATTAAATAATAAATCCATTTCATAAACACGTAAACATTTTAAAGCAGCACCTAGTAATGAGGTAGACCAAAATAATCTTTCCATTTTGCTTATTATATTGCTCGGTAACAACTCAAAGTAAACAAACAGCATCTTATTTTAATGGATTTCACTGTTTTTTTTTTTACGAATGTGAGACGTAAACGATGGTAGCGGGAGAGGAAAGAATATTGGAGGCGTTGGAAATGTAGTCCTACCGAATAATTCTGAGCGTAAAATGAATGGACAGAATAATAAATGAAGAATTATTAATACGATTGGGTCAAGAAGGAAGGCCATGAAGGAAACTTACAAGATGATAAGAGAAATTGATTCGAAAATTTCTTTAACCCAAATTTTACTGAAGACCAGAGAAGATGGAGTAAGCATGAATGGGAAAAAATAAAGAGACCGCGAAGAATAAACACGATAAAGCAAGAAGTGGAGAATGCCGGTGCAAGGAGCTAAGAGGAAAAGAGAGGTTGGTGGGGAACAGGATAATTTGATGAGCTATTTCAAACCAGTTCTTTGGAATGATAATCCGTAATTATGATATCCCTTTCATAGCAGAAATTACCGTCATTATAAGATATTAGGAACAAGGTAACACGTGACAATTTAAAATATATGCAAGATATCTACTGGTAGATAATAAACAACATAACATATTCGTTACCTTCAAGCAGAAACTACTCTTTCGATGAAACTAACCAAAACGACTGCACTGATGTTGGATAAGTGAACTATTACTTTGTTATGGTAGAATAAAAGCAATGTGCCGTCAAAAGAGTCTATGATGAAATTGAGTGGACTATGCATTGAGTGGAGGACGGATGAAATATGTTGGACCGGTATGAAAGGAGGTAGAAAGTATATGGAATTAAAAAGTGTTTTTACAAGGTGGGATGATTTAGTATCCAATTAGGCTGTGCTTAAGTGTGTGCCAGCTCAAGCCCGGATTCAGACAATAACTTACCATGACCGATTGGATAGAGTTAACACTGCTTGTGTGCTTACTGTTAAGAGTGCTTGTTTCCTGTGAAGTAAATAATAATGTCCTCCTTGGGCAGTCTTATTTTAGTTTTATCAATGACATCATTTCAAACCCATTTTAGACTGACTGAATTGATGTAGGAACAACCCTTATCAATTGGTTCGTTGTTAACCTGCGCACTACCGACGTAGTCGTAAATTTAATTTAAAAATTGTTATGACAATTAAGGCGGGCGAACGATTATTATTGTTTCCCTAAAATTCTCAAATATGTGAGAACTTTATGGAGAATATTTAAATAAATACCAGTATAAAACTTTTGGCGAGTTTTTGAGGAGGAAATTGATGCCAAAAAGACGAAAATAAATTTGAATTAAAAAACGCTTAACATCAGGGAAGCTCACGATTTGTAAGAATTGGTCAATAATGGGACAACATACAGAACTTGTTTGCTTTGTGAATGTGTAAGCCATTACACAAATAGACCAAAGAAAAATAATTGAAAAATTGAATTATATGAAAAGAAAAATTAATTATTTGACCATAGTTTCCTGAGGAAATTGAGCTATACTCAGGCGACGATGGAAATTTACGAGAAAAGACTTTAATAACTTGTAACCATGAGAATGAAATGCGAAAATTCATGTGATGAAAGAAAAATAAAAATAAATTACGTACATTATGGACCAGCCATAGGTTTCTAAGTAGTAAGCACTTTTTGCTTTAACAGAGATTGAGACAAACTAACAAAACAGAGTTAACAACAAAAAAGACACGTTAGGATCATTAAATAGGTATTTGGAGAAAATTGTAGAACACTTCCTGTACATAATAATTATATAATATATGCCGTATTTCACCAGGTTATACGTGACAATTCCTTTTTTAAATAAACATCAAAGAGCATAATGCTCTTTTTAATAATATGAACACTTTATTCAGTATATCATTCTAAAACCTCCATTCCGGCAATGCAAATAGATGCCTTTTCCGTTTAAAATATGCCTTTCAATAAACTGATGTCCAAGAAGCCAAAATAATTACGTACCTAGGATTTCATAAAAAAATAAACAATGCAAAGCTGCGTGTATCATAATTTAGGCATATTTCAGATTATTATTATGATAAATGGCCTTTGATATGAACATATTTGCTATGAACATTTTTTTTAAACAGAATTAACTTATCACACATTTTATCGATTTGATTGGAACACAATAGAGTCTATTAGTATTGGCGCCTTCGGATATTTAATTTTACCAGAAAAGATGAAATCAGTCAGATGATACTCAAATACTTATTTCATGATCCTGCTTAACGCAAAGAAAAATATTTTGACAATACTGTTATTTTCATAATGTAGGAACAAAGAATATCATAGAGGTATCAAAATCTGTCGGTAAGAACAAAAGGAAAATTATGTCTGATGATTTCAGGTGTAAATCATCGCTGGAAAAACTTTTGACATTATCTAACAATAACAGATCGACATATGAACTTTTCGCTTAGGTTTTATTTATTTTCATGAAAAATTAAATGTATTTTTAAATTTCAAATCAACTATATACATTCTTAATATCGTTGAGGTGTAGTCGCTAGCTAATTTTATAAAAAAAATCAGGAGATCCAGAATTCGATCACCCAGGATCCAATTGAGGAACCAAAAAGTCATGAGTGTTAGTTTCAGGGAGAAGATAAGGGGCCCGCGAGCCAATCAGCGCAGCGCAAATCCTTGTTGAGTGAGCGTTGCTGTCACTCCTGCGACACCTGTTTTTTACATCAGCTTCGGGAAGTTGGGCTTCCTGATGGATGGATGGGTCCATTCGAGTTTTTTGGAGGTGCAAATGTCGGGCTGGAAAATTTGGGCCTCGGAACACGAATGTATCCTTGGATCGCTTCCCAGGGGGTGATTAGGAGTTCTTTTCACCGACGGAAACGGGAGGAAAGCGGAAAGGATGAGGTTGGAATTCGGGGTGGCATCGGCAAAAAATCAGGAGCAATGACACCGGCCACATCAATCGAGGATGCCGTTAAAATACCAGGCGGGGAAATCAAGCGATTCTAAAGACGGAACATGCTCCCATAGTTACACGAGATTATATTTGTAAACATAACTAGGTTTCATGTAGGTGCGATGGCCTAGTATACTGGCATCTCTCACCGTAGGTCCGGGTTCAAACCCAAGAAGTGCCAGGATTTTTTAGTGATATCCCTAAAGTCCTAAGAGAAAGTCCTAAATAATTACATATATGAATCACATAGAGTAAACTAACTTGAGGAAATTAAGCAGATGAGGAATAAGAACCACCTAGAACAACCTATCACCAATATATCATAAGTAAAATAAATTTTATTACGTCGTACCACACAAAATATGGAATGCTCTTTCAAATAATTTGAAAACGATGATTTCACTGCAATTGAAAGTGCACTCTGAATATATATATATATATATATATATATATATATATATATATATATATATATATATATATATATATATATATATATATATATATATGACTTTAATGCTAATTAAGGACTAACATTTTATACATAATTTTAAAATATTTGTTTTTATTTATTTATGTAAATGTACACTAAAATTTCCGTTTTTACTTAATGACTATCGATGTACTATTGTTCAATTTTTACTAATTTTACCCTTAAACAGGCGCTCTTTTAGATTATCCTGCTTCCTCTACCTTAACATTCTCACATTCATGCAAATTGATGAATTTCACTGAATTTTGTTTCAAATGATTTAACTCACTTCAATTCTACACGTATTATTATTATTCATTGGTTGCACCTTGGATGCATCTTATTTCATTTATTTTTATTCACTCCTACTCTCCTCACGTATTTAAGTTGGTAAAACTTTTAATTGTCTATGCCATATCCACCAAATTGACAATTGTTTATGTGATATGCGTAAAAGTCCAAATCGTTCATATTAAATAGGGATTAGTAAAATGAATTTTATGTATTTGTACAAATCATACTTCAAGAGGCCATTCCCAAGAATTGAACACTTCTTCAATTTTTGCCGGGTGGGAAGAACACTTATGTGAAGAACACTACAAGAGGAGTACACCCGGGACGTTAAATTGTCGACCCCGGTAGGCTAAAACCGATCCCCGGTTTCTCTTCACCCTTCCCTCACTCGCTCTTTGAAAATCCTATTCCTACAAAATTGCTCATCTTTCTTTAATGGCAAAATGACCTTAGCTATCGTTCGCTTTCCCTGACAATACTATTGTTAATTGTATTTTTTTCTGCATACCAACCTTTCCGGTCTCCAAATTTGGGCATAGCAGTGGAAGAAAAAATAAATAAAATGATTAACCAACACAATGAGATTCCTCAATAAATGAAGATGGATTCGAAAATAAATTGTTATTACTTAAGTTGGGACTTTTGAAAAATTTATTCACAGTAATTTATAGTAGGTTATAAATTACGTTCTCAAAATAAAGTGACTAAGTTAGAGAGACAAATCCAAACTGGAAATCTAAAGTGGGAACTCATTGAACAAAAGTTTGATTAACTGTGAAGAGGGATGAACAAGGATAAGCAGTGGCTTGAAAGGTTTTATTCCCTATCTCCTCTGCAATTATATATGCTCAGAAGAAAATGATGAATGAAGTTTGAAAATATTGGGCGAGAGAGTGACTGCAGGAGGTAATATGATGGAGGTATTTAAGTTTGGCAAATTTTATGACTGAATAAAAAGATTGGTGGAACAGCTGAACACACCAATCGAAGAAGAAGAACTTTTGTAATCAAAATGGAATCAAATTAAATGGGACGTACTGAAGATAAGAAACAATTGGAACAGAATCGTATTTTATTGTTCAGAAAGGGCTTGTTTCAGTTAAAAGGGTAATTCAGTTGGGCTCATTAAGAAGGTGATTGAAACGTAAACAGACCCAAGTGTGCAGATAAAAAAAATTCAAATATGCATCCCCAAATTATTGAAAAAAAAACAGAAAAACACCTTCTTCGTGTCTATGAGAAGAAATTATAGCTAACTATTTTGAGGGAAGAATAATACTACTCGGAATCATGAGTTTAAATGAAAGGGGTATACTTGCGAATAGAGAATTGCTCTCAAGATAAAAGAAGACTTTGTTAAGCAAACTCCGCATTGCCTAACTTGTATAGCAATAAGCGAAGAGATTAAAAAAGCGGAAGACTAAAAATTTAGATATATGTAAATATTCAATTTGACAAATTCAGTAAATTGAGTAAATATGCAAAAAAATCAAAGAAATAAATCAGTATTCATTAGTACCAAGTAGAGTTGACAACGAAACAACAATGATCACTGCCATCTTTCATTAGAACTTTAAGGGTAAGATCAATAAGGAGCCCCATTTGGAAAAAATAAAGTATTTTTCATGAATGAAGATTTGGTCATTTTAAGAATATTTGGACGAAACTAAAGATATGTGGAGTGACAATGAGAGAAGAGTTCAAGACTTAAGCGTCAAAAACGTGAATGTACATGTAACACATGCAGGAGACTGGAATATTCTAAGAATTATGTGTGACTAAATTATTGAAATATACCGCGAAAGAGAGAATATGCGTTGAATGACTATCGATCATCGGTATGTTCCAATACATAAAGGCAGACTAGGTCAATATGACACCACCAGAACCTTTGCGGTAACCTTTGACCCTTGACCAAAGTGACTCTGAATGAAATGAAGCCACGACTATCAGCTATGTCAAAGCTGTATGAATTTATGGATAAGAGAATTTCCCGGGAAACCCACAAGTGGTATAGAGAAAGGAACGTGGACACCAAAACCCTGACCGTAGGAATTTGAAGGCAGAAGATTTACTTCCACATATCAAATAGAACTACAGACTGTGGAATGGGTAGATTTTGATCAACGATAGAGAACAATGGTAAAATTTCAGAAAATACCACATATCATTTATATGCACATCAAGTGGATAAATAATTACGAAATATATTAAAAATTGGACTAAATTAAAGTCTTCCTCATAAGTTAATATTTAGGATTTTTGGTATGTTAAGAATCTAATGTAAAATATATAGTTACTATTAACTATATATAAGTGCTCATAACAACAAAATGCGAGTTCAGAACGAAGGGCAAAGTGATAAACTTTAGTTACTGAATGTGAAAAGTGTATTGAATTGATAAAAATATATTAATATATGCTCAATATGCAAAGGAATTACTTCGCCAAATTCTTCAAAGTTATACTGGAATTTAAGTGGATTCGATTGAAACACAATGTAGAGGTGTGGAAAACTTACAAATTCTGCTTAAATACAAATAAATATGACTCTTGCCATAAACGTTGCCAGATTCCAGTTTTGTAGACATGGGTTGTGATAAATACCGCAAGGGACCAGCCTACAGTTCTTAATGCAACATAACCCATCCAAAAGACTACTCTATCCTTCAGTATTAGTTCTAACTAATTATGAACTTATCACAATGTAATTTCCTTATTGTTGCATTGAAAAAGAATTCCCGTTGTAATACTTTTGTGGTTTTGCTTTACTCGTCTTAATTAGAAGGAAGATTTAAAAAAATTGTTCAGATATATTCTACAGAATACTGAGGGGAAATTAAATTAATTATTACGTGAAAAACATTTAAAAGAACAAGCAATAGTTTATTTTTTCTAATAATTTTTTACTCGAGGAAAAATTAGGGAAAGGCGTGGAATGTATCCTAAAGTTTCAAGAAACTCTTTGAGTGAAGTTGTGTAAATCGCCGGCGTAACAAAAAGTGGAAGACAAATGAAGAAAGACAAAGGAGTCGAGAGATAAAAAGTTAATACATTTGGGAGGGAACGGCGAAAAGTATAGGAGCCTGCCAAAGGAAGAATAATGGAGAATCTTACAAAGCATCGCATGTCGACGGAAATTTCTTTTTCCTTCAAATCGCTGGAACATCGGCTTTTACGACCAAATTCTTCTCCCTAAGAAGAAGTGCTTCTCAATTTTGATACTGAAAGAGCCAATCTTCTATCCAGAGAATTTTATGACTATAATCCTAATATTTGAGAAATTTGGCGGATATGTAAACTGTGTATGTTATACACCAATGTTTCGGTTTCTTTGTAGTTCAGATATGCGGTTTATGATATTCTTCTCAATATTGACCAAATATTACTCTCACATAATAATGCAACAAAGGTATTCAACGAGAAAAATATATACGGAAAAATCACGACCACGATATCATTTTAGTAAAATATATATAAATAAATGCGAAATCCGTCGGTTGCGTTCAGAGTGGTCACATATTTGTGAAATGTAGTTTAACAAAATTGGATAAAATTTATAAAAAAAATTATAGGTAAAAAAATTGCAATTTTGTTTCCATTTTTTTACTTATTTTTCATATTATATTGCATTGATTTAGTGTTATAGATAACTGTTTGTTGACTCTAAAAACAACATACCGCCCTAATGAAGATATATAAATGAATTGAAACTTTTAAGGAATGGTAAGGCATACAAAGTGTGATCAAAAAAATACCGAACTGATTTTATTCTGCAAAAACCGTTCAACGAATCGAAACATTTCCCGCCATCTAGCGACACATCTGACGACTAAAACGAGAGGTGTTGCGTTTGTTGACGAAGTCATTACGCAGCAGCAGCGGTACGTGTCTTAATCTGTTCGTCGCCGCGTGCAACGGTAGCAATAAAGGAGCTAGAGGAACAGCGTGTATGTTTGAAATTTTTTTTCAAACTTGGCGAAAGTCCTACGGAGACATTGGGTATGATTAAGCAAGCCTTTGTTTATGAAGCTATGAGTTGAAGATAATGTTTTAAGAATTACAGTCGTTTTAAATCGGGCAGAACCTCGACAGATGAAGATTTGCGAACGGGGCGGGCGGGCTATTTATGAATGATTAGGTTAAGGATGGTTTTGAACTAAAGATTGCGATCGAGAGTAGAAGATAATACAATCCTTTACGGCAGTTTTTAGTTTAGTCTCTTAGAAATGATTCCTCAAGGAATGCCTTCTAAAGCAAATTAATTGAGAATTTAAAACTATTAAAGTAACCTTTGGTGACAGGTATGGTTCTTCCATAGGAAAAGAAAGTATTCATCTAAACAAAATATTGGCTTTATGAAGGATATTTGTAGTAAGAGTAGTGCATTCATATATTTTTAGATAATTCTCCTAATTTTTAATCAAATTTATTATTTGTAAAAAAGATTTCCATAAGCTTAACAACTGAAAAAAGGAATTTACCGGTGGAGTTATTGTGAGAAAATTGGAACAGATGTTTCACAAAAATATTTCCGTCAGTAGAAAAATATCTTTAAAAATTTGTGCCTGAATACGCATTATTAAATTTATTCGCTCATTTAATTTTTTGTGTTAAATGGTATTGAGATGTCTAGTTACGAACAGAATTCAGGCTTTCAAAGGGCACTCTTCCAGCAAAGGCCATTGCTCACAAAACTTCGAAAACGGAGACGAATATTTATTTCATAATAAAATGAACAACAACCGCGTTGAAGAAAATAACTTGAAGGTTAAACCGTGATGCAAGCTATTTCTCTTAAGCTCAGAATGGGTTCATGTAGTAAAGATAATAATGATAAGAAACATTATACGAATCACTGGGTAAAGCAAGATTATTTTAAATGGAGAGACGATCATATTAGTCTATATGCCTGTGGAATGGGTAGACCACAGAAGACTTTATCGAAATTTACTATTTCAACGCCAATGTAGGCACAGGGATAAATTATATTAAATGCATTGGTTGCTACGCCACAAGTACAAGACAAAACCACAAGTGGAGACTACCACAAGACCTGAACTCAGCGAAGGCAGGGGGTGGACGGGAGGAGAGAGAGATACGAAGAGGATAGTTTAATTGCAAGGGATTCCGGGGAACGAGGGAGGACCGGTCTCGAAGAGGGGGTGGCTTGGCTGAATGCGGCTTCGGTGGAAACTAGTGAGGTATCGAGGGGGCGATTGGTCAAAGGAGAGGAGAGGTGGAAGGGAACGGAAAATCCGTGGAGAAAGGGTGCGAGAGACGACGTAGGACGTTGCTACGCCTTTCCATGGAGCAGGATGAATTGGATTAACGGGGAAAGCGGAGCGAAACCGTTTACATTCATCCTTAGGTCGGGATCGCGCGAGGAGAAAGGACGTCCTGGGTCGCCTACGACGAAGGGGGAAGTTTTGAGAGTGAATCCCACGTGGAAGGAATGAAAGAGTGAAAAAGACAGCAAGCGAAAGTAGGGACGCGAGAGAGAAAACTGAAGGGAAGGTGGATAGAGAGAGATAGCGGAAGGAAGCTGTCAGGTTTTCATTCTGATCTGGGAAGAAGATGGTCTACGTTTGAAGCAATCTTACGTACCTCGGGGCGGGAGAGTTCGGTTATTACTCGCTCATGGGACATGCAAACGAGAATGTAAGGACGCATGTGAACAAATTATTATTTTTAACGTTTTATTATGCCCAAATTACGTTGATCTCGGTGAAGGAAAATGATTTTTAAACATTTAAGTTGTTGAATTGTCACACGAGCGTGTTCGTTCTACGTCAAATATGTCTTTTAGGCGAACATTTCGTATTGCCATAAGCATTCGATCCATTAGAAAAGGAAGCATAATACTAATGAATAACACATCTTTATATTTTCCAACGAAACTCTTTAATATATTGAGCGGAACGTGAACATATGGGTGAATAATTAACTTTAGTGCGAGAGAAAATTTGTTTTTCTTTGAACGAAATTCAATGACATCCTGAATACCAGGCCTGAATGATGATGAGTCAATGAAAACCAGCGTTAGATTTTACACTGTGTATATATTATGCCTAGAATGAACGCATGTAAAACGCAATGATACCAATTTCAACTTTCTCGAGGTTACTTTTACCGTTACGCAATTTTCACGAAGTGTTCTTTCGTAAACATTTTTACCAACGACAACCACAGCCAACCCTTTCGTGCCATCTCAAGTTAAAAAAGAAAAAGCTTTGAGACTACTTGTACCAAAATAAACGTTTCGTGGAAGAATGATCAGATTCTTTATCTTAGTATATAATTTAATTGTTAAAATATTAATAATTTTGTTAACTAGCTGTCTCTGAATAGATTATTTACCATCTGTTACTATTCATAAAATTTTAACTTCAAGATAATGAGTAGTATCTGAATTCGCATGTTATTGGGAGATTAGTTTTTCCCTTGATAGATGTTAAGAATTACTTTTGAGCCAGTGTATTGCTCAGGCTAGGTAGCTGACCATAAACTGGCGGACTATACAATTTGAAAATATGAGAATAGCCAAGAGGTTAGACAGGAAAGGTTCCTTCATATTTTTTTAAGGGTGGAATTTTTACAAGTTCTACAACTAAACTGAGACTTAAATAAAAAAAGGAGAGGGCAATTTGAAAAATTACATTTCATAAGTAACTTCCATTTACCTTTGAGCAAATGTCAATAATTGTGATATCGAGGAAATAACAGATTATAAATTGCTTCACGTGAAATATTTTTAATCATGTCGTGGTGAAGGTATCACCACCAAGTTTCCGATTTAAATGATATAAGACAAAGTGTATTACGGTACCTATACTAAATGCTACATGGCACCTATTTCATAGCGATTTACTGTTTCAGTTCTTGTGTATGCTTTAACAAACCACTTGAATACGTACTTTCTCATGGGTAAGTACAATTTAAAGATAATTCAATTAACAAGAAGGGAGGAAATATCAACATCCTTTTCAGAGAAATATTTACTAATATAATTTATTATGAACTTCCAGCAACACATAGAATTGGTACACCGAAATTAGAAACGCTTCGACTTTTTAGGATATATGCATATTGAGTGACCAATCTAAGAGAATAATAACATCGTTGTTCAGTTCCTGCGTGCATGTGAAGTTGTCACTATCTTCAAATACAGATCGATAAGATTCAATAGGCTTCAATAGGCTGGAACAGGTTTTTTTTTCATTTTACGACATTTTTCAGTCAAATTTTTAAATGAAATTGCTTTATAAATCAGGTTACGATTTAGTGTTGGATGACGATCCCAAAGGGCTATGTGCTAGGAGTTTAGGAGTTTCAAAAGGATTTTGCGCTCAAAATGTAGCCAAATGGCTTAGGCGTTTACCTTATTATCTGGGCTTTTAGAAGTAATGATTTATATGCTTGAACAAAACTCGGAAACGTAAAAACAAAAAAACTTACCTCTGAATTCGTTATAAAATATGGCTCGTTCAGTTATGGAATTTGTCCAACCTTGTCTTGCTCATTTCTAAAGGAAATGATTGAGCATGTACAATATGTCGAAAGAGTAAAGATTCAAGAAAAATTTTACAATATTTTTCTTCATCAGCACATTGGCAATGAAGTTTGTGTCATGATGATGAATATAGTTATTGTGAAATTTTACTTACTTACTGTACTATATTTCCACATAAGTACTGATTTGCACAAAATCAAAGCTTCTACAGTAAACTTCATGAGAGTAAGCACATGTATTAAAACATTTATGTCGGCATGTAAATATTGAATCTGACCTAAAAACTAAATTAGCATTTATTTTTAAAAAGTTATCAATGGCATGAATTTGTTTAGAAGCATATTTACAAATTGGCATTTTAATTATTAGTTCATGGATCCAGAGCACGATTTTAAGGGTATAACATAAGCACTTTTACCATCAAAGGTTTTTAAGAGTAGGGATAATAATAATTTATTTAATGGACTTCGTCATTTTATTGGGTTACTTAGACCATCCATCTATCCATGAAGCGATTGCGGCGGGAGTTAGCCAACCCCTTGAAGCGTTAATGAAGCAAAGCGAAGTAAAGAGTCAACGCATGTCAACTTACGGACCACAGTCGGGGTGAGACGGGTGAGGACAGTTTGGCCACGATGCATCCGGAGACCCTGGTTTCAAGGGTCCCGGCTGCCCTGAGCCTCCTCTTTGCGTCATATGGAAAATAAAATCCTTAATTAAATTTGGGAATATGATTAAATATTAATGGGAATTCCTAAATTTGGGCTCAAAACACAACTCATCACTTAACTGCATGTACATCGCTCGGTAATTTGTTAAAAACAAAAGTAAGAATCGTTTTGGGGACGTTTCCCATAGGGATTAATTTCATGTATCATAATTAATTTTAATTTCAATTACATGTAATTAACTTAGATTTAATCTTGCATGAGAATTAAGACAAGGATTAGCGATTTAGTGTAACAGTCTTTATGAGAGTTTTCTGATGCTGAGGTTCACTATTCACCCTTTTGACTCATGCACATCATTGGTAAAACAAAACGATTATTTTTCTGTTATTCTAAACAACTTATCTGCAAAACTATTTTCCTCCCACTGAATCCTAATTAAAGAGTCATGCTTATGTAAAGCGTCAAAGACCGAGCGCATTACTACTTCTGGATGACACTGCTATGACAACGAGATACGGAATAGTTGCCTTGCACGTGAGTAAGTCACGTTCTTACCTCCCCATCCGTATTCCAATAATGACATTCCCCTAGTTTTTGGAGTGATAGATGTAGCAAGGCTCATCCATCTCTCAGTGATTGAAAAATGACCGATATGCACTGTTCCCACCCTGTGACTAATCAAAGTCGGCGAGAATCTGGTTGCAGCTTTCATTTGGCATCTTATTCTTTCCTGAGCATGAGCATGAGAATGCCTAAATAGGAGATACGACTTTCTCGTACTTTGTCATAAAAATTAAAGGAATTTTTTTAATGGATCCAAAGCTTTTTCTACGAAATACCGATTCAATGTACTTAGATGTCATCTATATAACTTCACTGTTTACTCAGAAGAATCATATTATAACTGGTTTTTACCGGAAATCCAATAACTTCAAAATACAACAAACAGTAAACTGACAACAATTAATTCAATCGTCACTGCCACTCTATAATATTAGGATAGCTCAATAAATCTCATTTACCAATAAAAATGTGCTGATTTCTTTCCCAGGCTTTTTTTCAGTCTGAATATACAAAAAGGTAAATTACCAACAAACCCAGACTCTTTTTTAAAATATGCTCTGGCCACAGAATAGTTTATAATGATTAAGATTATCACAAATTTCGTAAAAGATTTATTCCATCAAAAATTCCAGTCATTAAATCTTTTAAGTCACCTTAATATCTCTAAGTATTTTCTGTTGTTTAAATTGCGGATGAAATGAAAATTAATCTAATAAATAAAACGCCGTCTCTCTGCAATTCACAGGAAATTATTGAAAAAGATTTCTGTTAAATTGAAAACTCGATGAATAACTATTGTAATTAGTTTTTTGGCTTTAAAAAAAATGAATCCCAGATCGTTGCAAAAAGGAAATATTGAACTACACTGAATGTCCTTCCTCATAGAGATGTTCTAGATGGAACTAATACCCTTTGTATCAATAATGGCAACCCTCGTAGGAAATCCATCTTAAAGGGAACAGAGGAAAGCTGTGATCTGATTGAGAACACTAGTGCTAATGAACACCAATAGAGGTGATTGATAACTACGCAATCAGCCCTATTGTATAGGGTCAGCTGGTTTGCACCATAGATTATAGCACGGAATCACTCCCAGAAATAATTAAGGCCAAGGGTTATTCCACAACGTCGACAAGGGATCTGTATTCTCTCTAAGTTTAGGCTGAAACAGTGTTCCGACCCTAGACATGAACTCATAAGTAAATTGCTCCTTTAATAAAGGGAAGCAAACGGTGACAGAGAAAATTACCATTTCAGGTACACATGGTACGTATTTAAAAGGATGTAGGCTGATAATTAGACGAATAATTTTAGAATTAACAGAAAATAGGAATTTAGGAATATTAAAAGATTACAGGCCAAGGAACATGGACGAGAAAGTCCTTACAGTCTTCAGAATAGAGTTGACTGTACGGCGTAACAAAGAGGAGAATATAGCTAAGTAGTCTTTAACTACTGATGTAAATGAATTTTATAAATTTGATGATCAAGTGATGAGTAACAGTAATATGGAATTTCACCAAAATTAACTTCTTTTATATTGTTGCGTAATGGTGATGTCATGCATTGAAGATTAGGTTGCACTAAGTAGCTTGTGATTGGGAAAATTTTATATTTCAGTACGCTGAAATCTTCTCAATTCTCAAACAATGGAGTCTCACTTTGTTTCGTAACACTTAATTTTCCATTACTCAGGTATTTTAAACAAATTTTCTTTATCGATTTTCTCTTAGGGAGGCGAAGAAAATTGTGAAAAAATGAAAAATTGCAAGCAATTAGAGTGATTCTGTTAGCAAATAATCAAGCTGTAGGTAAGTCCTCGTTTTGTAACATCTTTAGAATTTGGTAATACAATTTCAATATTGACTTTTTCTGCAGAAGAGGGCTTTTTTTTCGAAAACTTTGAATGCTGAAAAAATAGAATACATCAGTTAACGTTCCAATACTTTTCTTCTTCAATTCTAAAAGCAATAAAGTATACACACCGGAAAAATTGCAACAACATCGGTCCAAATTGTTAAAATTGGTTGCATGCTATATATATAACACTTTCCTATTGACTGTGCATGACATTAATGAAAAGAGCTACCAAAAAAATCGGTCAAACATAAAAATAAAAACTAAAGAAAGGATTAACATAACCATGGCTAAATAAGCCAGTCCCGTGTGTTTACCAAGAGCTTATTTTTTACTCGAGTATTGGTTTTTAGAATGATAATCATTTGGTGCCAATACTATGAGAAACAGACATGACTCTTTGGCGAATATGCATTAAACTGGAACTCAGGACAGAATTATGGACATTGAATCTTGTTTTCTAGTAACCTTCCTAATCCCCGAGTTTTGTGTCCCGTTTAATCAAACTTGCACATTTTCTCATGACCCTTTGACCATTGAGAGAGATATATTTACCCTAGTTTGATTTAAATAAACAATTAATACGAATTATGGCCGGAATTAAACCTGTAGATCCATGTGTTACGCAAATATTACTTAAATGACGACTTCGTATCCATGAAAAATGTTGAAAATAAAAAATCTCTGATATCTTTCAAATTTAAAATTTCCCATTGAAATATTTAGATTTTAAAAAATACTCAACATTCTGATTTCTTCTCCCCATCAATGGCCAAAGAGTATCAACGAAATGAGGCAGCACGAAATGCGCCGAGTCACTTACACAGGTGGAGTATTCCAACCTTTCCCGCTGGTGGCGTGGGACCATCCAGCCGCGTAACCCCTCTCATAGTCCGTACCCCACTTTTGTCCACCACCTCCCGGTGGACCGGCTGCTCCTCCACCAGATGACCAGCCAGAGGACGCCCCTGTTAATCCACCGCTGGACGCCCAACCCTGCATATTCTTCATATCCCAGGAACCACCTCCGCCACCTCCCGGTTTACCTCCGCCAGGCATCCCACTGTTCTGCCACCATCCTCCGCCCATGTTCCAGCCGGAACCCGCACCGCTCCAGGCACCCCCGCCCATACCTCTCATATCCCAACCACCACCGCCTCCACCGCCACCACCCATGTTCCAACCCGAGCCACCCCCACTCCAAGCACCACCAGAGCCGGAACCCCCACCACCACCCTTCATGTCCCATCCAGAGGAAGAGCCTTTCATGGGCCATCCTCCCCCGCCTGTCGGCATCGATCCGCCGGCCCACGGGGCGGTAGCACTTCCGCCACCTTTGCTATCCCAGGCACCTCCACCACCACCACTGCCTCCACTTCCCTTGTTGTCCCACCATCCTGCACCACCTCCTCCGCTTGCCCCTCCGCCTCCACCAGAGGACCAACTCGCTCCTCCTCCGCCACCTGTGCCGCTGGCTGGCCAACTTCCACCTTTCATGTCCCATGGCCCTCCACCACCTCCAGCACCGCCAGGTTTCATATTCCAGGCCCCGCCGGCTCCTCCACCAGAACTTCCTCCACCACCGGCCCAACTGCCTCCTGAAGCGGCTGGAGAACCTCCTCCTTTGTCCCAGCTGCCTCCCGCAGGAGCGCCTCCTTTACTATCCCAACTTCCCCCGGGTGCCGTGCCTGTGGCAGGGGCACCACCCGATCCTGTTCCGCCAGTACCGCCACCCTTCAGTCCCCAACCGGAGGGCCCGTCCCAACCTCCGAGACCGGCTGGTCCTCCCATAGCCGGCCAACCTGCGCTACCTCCAAAGCCTTTCATGGGCCACGGTCCGCTACCTCCTCCAGAAGGTCCCTTCATGGCCCATGGTCCAGAACCGCCTCCCGAAGGACCTTTCGAATCCCAGCTTCCGGACTGCCCTTTCATGTCCCAGCTACCACTCTGTCCCTTCATATCCCAGCTGCCGGATTGTGATCCTCCAGATCCACCCTGTGTCCAAGGTCCACCAGGGCCTCCTCCTCCACCTCCGCTCGGCCAGCCTCCTTTCATTCCACCAGACCAACCTGGCGGCATTCCTCCCCAGCTCCCCATTCCTCTTCCGCCACCACCTCCTCCACTACCTCCACTACCTCCACCTCCTGAGCTCCAGCTTCCACCTCCACCAGACGGCTTAGGCCCCCAAGAACCTCCTCCAGTAGGTTTTGAATCCCACGCTCCACCACCTCCTCCTCCAGTAGGTTTGGAATCCCATCCTCCACCACCGCCTCCTGCAGTAGGTTTAGAATCCCATCCCGCACCACCACCGCCTGACGGTTTTGAGTCCCAAGCTCCTCCACCACCTCCTCCTCCTCCACCTCCACTACTCCACGCTCCACCGCCACCTCCGGGCATGGGACCCCAACTGGGTTTCTTCCAGTCTCCTCCACCTCCACCACCACCTCCTCCTCCTGGCATTGGACCCCAGGAAGGTTTCTTCCAATCTCCACCTCCACCACCTCCACCGCCTCCCCTGTTACCGCCATCCCATCCGCCGCCACCTCCTCCTCCGCCTCCACCGCCACCACCCCAACTTCCTCCACCTCGATTGCCAGTGTTACCGTCCCAGCGGTATCCTTTGTTGTCCCAGCCGTAGCCCTGCCAACTGCCCCCCGGTTTTCCCCATGACTGCCCGCCGCCTCCGGATGGACGACCTCCTGCGCTGTCCCAACCCTTGCTACCACCTGTACCTGAGTCCCATCCCTTGGAACCTCCCGACGAATCCCACCCTTTACTGCCCCCGCTGTCCCACCCCTTGCTGCCACCACCTCCTCCACCACCTCCACCACTACTCCAGCCCTTGCTCCCACCCCCAGCTCCAGAATCCCAACCTTTAGAACCCCCGCCTCCACCGCTACTCCAACCTTTGCTCCCTGCGCTGCTATCCCAGCCTTTACTGCTGCTGGCAGTGGAATCCCAACCCTTTGTGGCACCGCCACCACCAGCTCCGCCGTCCCAACCTTTGCTTCCTCCACCGCCGGCATCCCATCCACCCTTGGAACCACCGCCGTTCCATCCCTTCGAGCTGCTTCCCCCGTCCCAGGGCTTCGTGTCTTCACTCAGCCAACTGGCGGCCCCTACGCCACCGGAGTTCCAGTGGGCAGTCCCGCCACCACCTTTCGCGCCATCCCAGACGATGCTTCGACCTTCCGATGCGAGGGGATACTCCGGGTCCTTAGGGGGGGTCCATCCCGCCTTTGGAGATGGCCCGTAAACTCCCACCACTGGTTCTGGCTTCTCCACCTCTTCCTCCTTAACCACTGGCGGTGATGCTACTATGAAGTGCAACAGCAGGAGGTGGATCACAAAGGATGAGATCATTGTGGCAGAGACCTGAAAGATAGGCAGAATAAACAATGATAAATTCGATAATACTCTAAACTATTTATAATTGAATAAATCAAGGCTACTTCGAGATATGGATTAATAATGGACAAGTTACAGTTTCCAGACGATTTAACGCCAATGTTATACTAAATTGTAGGTTATTCGCTTGCTATATATTACTGTGGATTGCCTATTCTGATATATCAATATTTGACAGTAGAATCGCATTTATAATCGAAAATATTAAATCCTTTACCACTGTGAAAATTCTCTCCATGATAAAGGAGAATGAATTTTTTTATGCGGGTACGATTTCGTTAATTTTCCCGATTGCATTCACAGCTTCCACCTTTCTGTAACAAATATCTGAAGTCAACCTTTTAATTAATTAATAAAGTTGAAAATATGTTACAAAATGGTGGAAGGAAAAGCTAATTCTATTGAGTTCGAGAAAGGAGGTTAAAATACATTTCGGTTTCCATTGGCTTAAAAAGAGCATGGTAGAAATAGAGTTGCTCGGGAAGAATCGGCCACGCCATTTCATTTTATGTTACTCAATGCCGATTCAAATTTCTAAGGAAAATATAAGATTCCAAAGAGCTATTTCATACTCTTCGTTCTATACTCATAGAGCATAGATAGCAGATATACGTTATCTCTACATGGCACCCTGCAAAACACCGCTAGGGTGTGTGATCGTAAAATTCAACACTACTCAGCTATTTATTCAACGTGGAAACATAAATGTTCGCTAAAATCATTCTTATGGAAATACACTGAAGAAAAGGAACTTTGATCTTCTGCAAGATACTTTTATCATAAAATCACAATCCATGAACGAAAGTTCATTTTTCCAAGGGCCAAACGGAGAAATAGCAATTTAAAAATGGGTATATCAAACAACTATATCTCACAAGTGTGAAATGCTTAAGAATGGCTCACTAGACTATTAGGGAAAGCCTCACGAAGTACTAATTTTTGCACAAATTGCATGGACCAACCTTTTCCATGAAATTTTCCTCATAATTTAAATTTGAAAGAACATCACCCTAAGATAGTTATATGATTTGAATTGTGATCTGATACCGGGCCCCGGAAACAAAATTTCGGTTTTCCTTTGGAATTAACAACCCCTTGACGTATACATCCACGTTTAGTCCACGTTGCTGTAATTACAGCAACGTGGACTAAACCCCGTGGGCATTTATTCAATAAATTATGAGATAGCGCGCACTTGCGGATGCCACTATCTCCCTCCATAGGTGTTGTGACGGTATTCTGAAAGAGACATCGAGGATCTTTTCGAAGCACGTATTTATTTTTCACGCCGCTCTTCCCAAACGCATTGAATCGGACCTGGTATCAAAGCGTAACATGTGTAATTCATCCTTTTAAGCGTACACCCGTGGCCGCAAATTTGTCCTTGTTGACCTTCCGCACATTCCCAAAATCTAATGCTAGTTTTCAGGAGGCAGAAGCTGAATCAATGATAATTTTTTTTGATAAGTTTTCGTTATGATACTTGAAGAAGAAGGAAAAGTAGAAAGGAATAGTTAAGCATGGAAAATTGGGAAGATATTCTCATTAATCGCTCGCGGAAAAAAATACTCATCCGAAAAAAAAATTTTTTGCACCACGATCATATCTTCCGCATTCGCCCGTAGTGGGAAATTTTCGCGGGAACCGTTCTCATCATTTTATCGGGGAGAGAGGTGCGTAAAAACTTCCGCTTGGGCGGCGGGCCCGTTAAAAACGACGCCGGGAGTTAATGGGGGCGCGTCGACTTTGACGAATTTCACGAAGGATCGAACAGATAGGGGAAGAAAGAGACGGGCAGACGGACTCTTCAATCTTTGAGGGAAGTTTTAAACCTTATCTCTGGGACTGAAATTCATTCAACGACATTTTCGATGACCCATTTAATTTCGCTCACAAGGACGTTCTCCACCAACGTGAGTCGGGGGAGAGAGAAGGGGAAAAATGAAGGATATTTTCTGGGTCTGATGGGAGAAGGACAATATTTTCCCCTCCTCCTACCTTATTTCCAGATTTTGACGTATATCGGGGTCGAGTAATCTCCTCAAGACTTTCTGTTTCCTACCACCTCCTATCAACCCTTCCTCCTCCCCGCCACCAAAAGCCTCCTTCCCAAATTCTTGAGCCCGCCTGCGTCGCCGTAGGAAGAGCCGGTTGAGGGCTTCACTTAACCTCGCTTTTAAGTAATAAAAACGCACGTGGGTGGGAGGATGAGGATGGAAGATGTGGAAGGGGAGGCGAGGGAGGGGGAAGTGAGGGAGGGGAAGGTGTGAGAGGGGGAATGGGAGAGAAGAGGGGAGGCAGACGGGTGCGGTGGGGCGAGGCGGATGGCGTGTCCCTATGCCACGCTTCGTTGCCTGCAGCCCGGGGAGATTTAATTGCCGTGGAAAATTTTCATGGAATGGACGATTGTGAGCGGAGTTCTTTCCTGTGAATCAGAAAATGAATCGCCGCGTTGCCGACTAATACGAGGCGTGCACGTTCGGTTGGAGAAGAACGAAAAAAAGAAAAGAAACAAAAACTTTCGCACATTTTTTCCTCTCCTCCGTCGAAATGTAGACTCTGAAGGTGATAGTCCCCTCAACAGTTTCACTATTAACACCTTTAAAAGGTAGGCTTTTTTGGAAGGGGAAGCGGGGAATGTTCGATTTCCATAGATACCGCTAAGCGGGACCCTTAATGAGAGTATCAATAAATTGAGCTGGTCCATTTGCAGACCACTTCGATGGCAATTAGTAGCTGCCAAACGCACATTCAGGCATCCAATGCAATTGAAAGTCTATTGTGCGCGAATGGTGATTACGTCCAAAGAATGTTGGAATTGATATTATTCCTCATCCTCTACTCAAATTAACGAACCTGCTTCATCTCCATACCTACGACCACTTTTAACGCTATTAGAGGACCGGTATTGGTGCATATTTTTTCTTCTGCACTAATATCATTCGCACTTTTCCTTCATAGCATTATATATAATATACATATATAATATACAGTTTACGTATCTCGGAAGTGTTTTGGACCAATACGGTCAAAGTAGTAGGGACGTAACGAGAAGAATTGCGCTAGGCAAGGAGGCTTTCACAAAGAGGAGGGAGTTAATGACGGGGACGTTGAGTAGGGAGGTTAAGACAAGACTCGTAAAAACTCTGATATGGAGCGTAGCTATGCACGGCGCAGAAACGTGGTCGCTGAAGTAGAAGGATAGACGTAGATTGGAGGCTTTTGACATGTGGGTGTGAAGGAGAATGGAGAAGGTGAAATGGACCGAAAGGAAAACAAATGAGGAAGTACTAGAGGTGGGGGGTCAGGAGAGGCGTTTGTTGAGAGAAATCCTATGGAGGCAGGAAAAATGGATGAGAGGTGTATTGAGCGGTAGTGGAATGTTGAAGGGGGTAATAGAGGGGAGGATGTTGGGCAAGCGAGGAAAGGGCAGGAATAGGATAGGGATGTTGGACAGGATGAAGGGAGGGAAGAGGTACACGGAGATGAAGAGGGACCTGATGTAGATTAGGTTGCTGGATTGGGTTTTGTTTGGAGTTACAAAACGTTTATTTGATAGTTGTGTCCATTCAAAAACCTACCTTTACTGGTAGATTACCTAATAATATAAGATACAATAAAATATATGCATACGTATATATACGATATACTTATACATACATAAATAAATATATAATAAATAAATTACATATATAATATTTTTTTTTCTAAAATATTGAGAGACACGATTACTAGCGGAATATTTCGAGGTTACCCTGATATATTGTGTCTGTAGAATATATATGGTCTAAATGATAATAGTTAAATCATTTAGCACACACCTTACTATATTGCTTCTGGCAATTAGAATTATCACGTATAGGAAGATATTTACAACAACACTTGTCCCAGGTGTACACATAATTTTACTTGCAAGTATACATTTCGAATCACAAGTAGGCACACCCATGGTACCTTTAGTAAGGGTTGATGTTTATATTAATATATTATTTCTCCTGAGACACAAGCAAAGAAAATAATAATAGAAACAATTTATTTGTTTTTTCTTGATGAAGTTACACGTATACATACATACACGCTTTTAGTGCCCTACTTCGGGCTAAAATATCCCAATAATTCCGACAACTGTGAAAAATTGTGGAATATCAAATGGTCGTTGGATTGAGAAATTGTTAATAAATCAAAAGCTAAAGTTTAGAGAAACGCATTACACTGGGTCATCAATATATTTGTTAGCGGTTAAATAACATAAAGATTATTGACATGGAAAACAAAAAAATCTGCCTCGTTATTTTTTCTTGGTGCTAGGGAAATTGCAAATAAAAATATTTTAAAGCAACTACTTTCAAATTGGTGTCTTTTCTTTAAGTCACAATCATTCGGCGACCTAAGGGGGATGCATCAGGTGTACCAGACAACTTGTCCATCTTTCTCCTACTTAAATATTTCTCTGGACAGACTGCCTTTGGAGACTGATCGATTTTGAGGATGGAGATAATGGAGGATTCAGCTAATCACTCAGGTACTTAAAATATTCAGATTCATTCCGAATGTTCAAAATCTTACCTTGTAGTACCGTAGGTACAATTTGCATAAAAATAACCTGTGAAACATAGAATCAAAAATAAAATTATTTTAAGGTGTTAGATTGTTCGATTACCCTGTCAATGAGAAATGCCTATCTTATTAAGTTTGAGGAATAATGAGCAATCTTAAAGAAAACACTAATGCAACGTAAATAGCAATTCCAGATGTAAACCTCTAGCCTTTCGATCACGGTTTTAATACACATCTTTAGTTATGGTGATGCCACCATGTGCTTTTGCTAATTAAAACAAGAAAATAGAGCAAATAATATATTAGAATTATTTAAATAAACTAGATGGATTGTGGTTTTTTCTATGATAAAGAAAAATAAAAAACGTAAAACCAAGTACGAATTTATTTTATTTTGATAATACTTAACGCTTTCACAACTACCACTACTAAGCCACACCGCATTCTAAAACATTTTCAGAATTAATTTTATGGATTCTTATTGTTTCCACACAAGGTATTCTTCAGCTAATGCAAGCATGCAAGCGAAATATATTTTACGGAGAATTACACAATGAATCTGATCTGGGTGTTCATGAAACCGCACTGAAGACTAAGTAAATTCTGATGACAATAAACATAAGAAAAAACAGGATTATTTCCAGCACCTTGACTGAAGTTGATGGGAAAAAATACCATATGGTAGGCCGGCCAGTGGAGGGTTCTTTTGGTGAGAAGGGTAACGGAGGATGAAAGGTTCAAATCTGAGTCGGGAATAAGGTTGCTCGGTTTTATGGGTTCCGGATACGGCTATCTCATTTTGAATCTATGACTTAGATATTCTATATTTTTTCTCAACATTTTCTCAACATCAATGTATAATACCTCTTGGAATAGGAGCAGCTGAAAAATGTTTAAAACGGAGGACAGATTTAATGGACTAGAAAAATAATTCCTAACCGTTCTTCGTATTAATATCTGCTACGAGACTAATTAAGAATTCCATTTAAATTATTTTGAATTATTTAGCATTGTGCTGTCAAATTATTCTGATTTGGAAATACTTTACACGTCTCAAATGGAGGAATTACGAACTCTACGAATTTTCATGAATTATTTTAGCTGAAGTTGCAAAATACCAATTTCACAATGGGCATTGTAAGTTTTCATTTTCCTTATTAGCTCCAATAAAATAAATCGGGTTTAGCCTTCAGGGTCATGAAATTATTACTCTTATACAATTGCTGTTGGAGCTTCTATAAACAGATAACACTTTAGAAAAAAATATCAGAGAAAGATATCTGGAGATATCTTAAAAACATATTATAAAACAAGGTCCAGTTATTTATTTAGAACATTTATGAATCGACATTACTTGAGTGTGCACGGTGAAATACATTACATCTTTGGGGAATTTATGAACTAGATAAGACATCACATTTGATTGAATACTGATTCTGTCAATAAACGCCTATAGCATCATCTATAAAAAGTTATCGGATAATTTTTCATTAATAATCGACGGGCAAGTTTTAATTTTAGGCAATTCTAATATGAATTTAATTTAGAGCAGTGAATAAAAATCAGCCTAAAACTATTTCTAACGTGGAATAATTACGTAGAGACAATGGAGGCATATATGCCGGGGCTCTTTAAACGGTCACCGAATGCAATATTCCCTCTATGTATTGACGCAGGATACCGGGTCATTTGACAAAATCGAAGCAAGTGGTTTGAATTTATGAAAGGCATCTAAGATTAATAAAATATAAAATCAAAAATTTTAGGTTGCCATGAATTAAAAATACTAGTGGATATCGTGCAATAGAGAGATATAGATATGTGTGTAAGTAATCAGAAGTAGAGATGGCGATATTGGTGGTAATTAAAAAAGGAGAAATTAAAAAAAATATGTTAAAAATTCAATTTATTAACGTGAAAGGCTTAATTTACTTAATATCAGGTTGACATTTCAGTGACCTTCATTCCAAAGTATTGCCAAATTGTCGATTTCCTCCACAATCTTCATGTTAACCTAGAAATCCAAGTGCAATATGTATACAAAATCACCAAAGAGACCGATTTCTGATCAACTATAAGTTTAACAACTTCGAATTAGGCTTGGAAACAAGAGACGAATGTGGTTCACCGAAGCATAGATGGCTTATGGGCACATTCAAAGCCAGTTTGCTATGCCTCACTGAAAAGCGTAAGGGTTGGAAAAAAATGGTGAATCCTTTTTTGCCTCCGAGCTTTAATTAAAGCTGTGGAAATTGAGACTATCGGTCTGAATGCTTAATGCGACTGAAAACATCTGCGACCCAAAATGTAATCACTGCGAACAATTCATATTGTTATGCGTTTTTACATGGCGGAGCGACGTAAAAATACTCGTACCAGGGGTAAAATATTTTTGTCGAGCGGGACTAGATTAAAACAACCATATGCCCACTGGAAGGAAGCAAAATTACGCAAAAAAACGACAGCGCAGGGACACTCATTGAAATATATGAAACGGAAATTTGCCGTAAAATCTATAAAACACGCACGCATGGTAATATTAAGTGTGTCTTTTTGTTGCTCTACAACGGTCCGAGAATATTTCTTTTCCACTACCGAGGATAGAGCTGATCAGTATTCCGTTACTCATTTTCGGCAAACACAATATATGCTCGTGCACCCAAACAATGCAGGACCATTGAATTTAAATGAATGATATTTCTGATCCCATTCCAAAGTCTAGTAAACTTTTGATTTGCTGACCTAGCGAACAGACACCTCGATGAGAATTGGTTTTCATACACAATAATTTGGAACCGCATAGGTGGGTACTAGTGTTGTAACACCGAGGGCTCCAAATTAGGCGAAGGCTAGAAATGAAACAACTAAATTTTTGATCATTTTTTGCTCTTTGAATTTTGATAAATTTTTACAAAAATTATGTGCAAAACAATTTTGGGGAATGACTTCCAAAAGATTTGTCAGTTCCAATGAAAAACTTCTTCAAATCTCTTCCGAAAGTTCTATTTTCCAGGATCGACTTTCCAAGTAAGTTATGTAATGTATGCTTGCTAATTCTTCAACTTGACGGAACATCTCCCACTTAACCGTACTTGTCCGAAATCATTCGATTCAAAAAAAATAATTTTATCTCTCACAGTCGTTTTTCCTTCGCTTTCCAATCTTCTTTTTCACTTATCTCTCTTCTTATCATCATATTCAGTCAACAGCATCTCAAAAGAAACTCCTTATCATTGGTGCTTGCTTCTTTCACCAAAGAAAACATGTGCTGCTCATCACCGCTATCTTAAGAATTGAGGCAAAACTATTATAATAGTAATATACTTACTGAGGAGAATAACAATGAAATTAATTCGCGAATTTTCAAGTTTTTGCGCATGGAACACGTATTAATTGGGTATTAATTTGTTCCTGGGTACCAGGAACTATTGTCAACTAGCCAAAAGTTCGATGAGCTTATTCAGAAGAAAATTTATTTTATGGAAACTCTCATTTCCCAATATTCAATATTTGACCGATGATTATGTTTGCGATGATGGTACTATTGACATTGGCAATTAAACATGAACTCAGAGTTTGTGTTGGTGGCGTCCTAACTTAGAGCTTAGTGGCATTGAAATAATTTAAACAAAGTGTCGGTACGCATTTTCCAGTTTCTGGAAATATATTTTTGCACACAGCCCTCAATTGCAGAACGTACTCCTAAGTGGTATGTGCAGTGACACTCCGTGACGGTGTATTCCGGTGAGAAGTTCAGCTATCGGCCTCGCCGAAATGGGACTGCACGAATTGCGCAACCGAGCAAGAGCCAATTAGAATATGGCCATCAGAGCCACGTCTCGTCGCATAATTTTTCCAGTTATTGCTAGGGACCTGGTTACTCAGGACATTTGCATCCCTAGGAGTGAATGGCTAATAATTTTAGGGGAATTCCACGGCAAATGCGTGAGTGGAAGGGGTAAATGCGACGTAGCTCTCAGGTTGGTCTGTGCACGAAAAACTGAAACGGACGCAACAGTTTGTTTCCTCAGGAAATGGTTTTTACCATTTCAATGTATTACTGGTAATAAGTAATGGTTATTTTCAAAGGACATGAACATAGTCAGAAAAAGAAGTTGCATCTACATTCAGGTAAGTTCCCGAAGAATGATTTTTACTCTCTGAAATGGTTGCATTATAATCAAGAGATAATATTATTATTGATAATGATACTCCACCGGCTTAAGAAATTTTCGTATGAGCACAGACTACTAGAACAGACTAACCACCTCTACATTTCGATGTCTCAATTAATACGGCACAAAACTCGTGGAAAACTAGATTACTAAAGTCCTTTTAAAATAAATACCACTTTTGAATTCCCAATACACTTCCACCTCTATACCTCTTATTCCCATCCCTTACTTACATAACTTCCTCCTCTATCAAGGTAATCATCATTCCGACACTGATAAAAATTCTCTCGATCAATATTTCCCACCTACTAAGGATTGCTCCTCTCTCCTCCCTCACCATGTCTACTCCTTCCTCGTTTGTTTTCCTTTCCGTCAATTTTCCAGAACAACCAGATCTTAAAAGCCTACAAACTACAAATTTCATCTGACCGCAACGTTCAAGTTTCCATTCCGTACAAAACGACGCTCCATATCAAAGTTTTCACAATTCCATCCTCAGTATTCCTAATCAATATCCCAATAATCAAGTCCCTCCTCCTTGCGAAAGCTTCTTTGCCTATCGTAATTCTTCATCCAATTCCACAACTACTTTCATCATCTTGATCATAAAAACTTTCAAGAGAGGTTAACCGTTCTACCTGCTCGATTATTTGCACTCTAATCTTAACGTTAACGTTTAAATAAGAGACTGTAGCAACATATATATATATATATATATATATATATATAATGTAAATTCATTAACTAGTCGACAAACACAGAAACTAAAACATATAAAAGAGGGACTCATTGTTTCTCGAATTTTCCTTTCTCAAGAGGAATTAGGAATAGAACTCATGTTCTGCTCCTAATTTTTCTTGAGAAAGGTGGTTGCACCACCGAAAATTCGAGAAACAGTGAGTCCCTCTTTTATATGTTTTCGTTTCTGTGTTTGTCGACTAGTTAGTGAATTTACATTATTGTGCACGTTCGTGGGGTTTTCAAGAAAGTGACTATATATATATAGTATATATATATACATATATAGTATAGTATAGTATATATATATATATATATACATATATATATTTCATGAAAATTTGGAATTATTAAAATATGCGACTGTTTTAGCAGGGAAGAAGTCATAAATATCAGCACAAAGAAAGAGGAAAATTTTGGACATTTGCCAGGATATATGCCCAAATTTTCCTATATGGCATTTCATTGGTCGACTTGGCACATGTATGATTGATCACAAACAAAGGTATCTATATATTTCGGGCGCGTCAAGACGCATATATCGAAACTAAAAAAATGACGAAATAAACTCGCCCTAACAGCGACCACGAAATTTGTATGCGTCGGCATCCGGCACTGTCCTGTCTAAACGTATCCTCGCACACGTGAAAAGTAGAAGATGAATGGACCCTCCAAAAATGGCTGCCTCCTATCAACATGCGGAGGGAATCACAATGAACTTCCATTCGCACAATAACTCCAGTCAATCATCGAGACCATTTTGCGATGTAGTAGTACATATAAGCGGCGCACGATGGCGCGCGCACTTCCCTTCCCCACTTGAAGCTATTCCGGATCGCCACTCATATGCGTCCGCGGACACACACACACACCCGCGCGTAGCGTCCCTGGTTGACAAGCGGCCTTTTCGAAAACATTTCCATTCGCCTACCTACTCCGAAAATATTCTTCTTCTCACTTCAGCAGCTGTCAGTTCCGGGAACGTATCGAGTTCTTTTGGGCGCACGGGGGCGATCAACTTCCAACCGAAAAGTTGGAATGAGCAAAGGAAAGAAGCGGAATGGGTTGGCAACGGAAGCGAGATAGGGCGGCCTCGGTATATTTCGCACCAGGGAGAAGGAATGACGGGCACAAATGCTGCGACGTAATGCAGGACGGGGAACGACTTAATAAAAATGTCTAGAAGAGTTTAATATTTAGGACGCAGTGATATGAATGTTCTTTGCATGAACCTGGAAATTGAACAGCAGATTTTTCTTGGAATAGAGGTGGAAGCGTATTGGTGCATATATTTTGGAACAGATCAACGATAATAAGACGAAAAAAATTTGAGGTAAATAAGTTCTACTCGTTTTTTTTTTACCATTCCACATTCTCCATAATTATTACCCAGACATTTATAAAATCTGATTTTAGAATTAATCCCAATTTTTGATCGCCGAAAAAGATAATTTGTGCAGCTACAATCAACATCATATGTAGCTTTCAGCAGTTTTCATTTTGAGAAAAATTGAATCAAGGAAAATTAGAATTGTTTCATAAAATTGAGATCGTGGAAGGTTATTTTTTCTTATTATACTTAGAGCTCCCGAAGTAAATATGTTTCATTTTTATAAGAGAATTACCGTGATATTAAATATAGTAACGAATTAAAATTTTTAAAGATTATGGGAAAGCAGCTTTAGAAAAAATAAATAACAAGAAAGAAACCATCATGGATTGCTTTTAATGCTACTCAAATGGATAAAAGAGTAAAAGGATATTTTTTTGAATGTAAAACTAGATTTAATGGCATTTTTCTGCGCAATGTTTAAGTGCCTAGGCATCGCATTCCTGAAAATGAAAACTTAGGATATCACGACAGCGTCATTAGTTATGGTATTGGCTTTTCAATAAATTTATCCATGAAGACTTATGCATGTAAAAATGTGAAGTATCGATTGTAGTTTTTGTGATAATATATTACAAAAGAACGTAATTTTATTTTTTTTACTGCGCAACATCCCAGAAAAATGTCTGCCAATTGCTGAGGATCTTAAACTAGATTGTACGAATCTAGTATATGTTGAATGCGAATGAATATATACAAGATATATATCTAACATACATTTGAATTGCGTTTGCCAAAATTCATTAATTTTGTTACAAATTTGGAGTTTTAAGTGAGTGAAGTATGATTCCAATTAAACTAAAGTGATGGAAGAGCTTAATATTCTTGATCATAACCTTGGTGAAAGTTTAGCATTTATTTAGCGAGCTGATTCAAATTTATGAACTAAATTTGGTTCATTCATGCTGACTGTTGGCCAACTGTGTGAAAGAAAGCAAAAACCGAATAAAGACGGAAAGATGCTCGATTCCACTCCAACAACACAAACTTTGATCAGTGATGAAATATTTAATTCATTATAACAACACGGATCCAGTGAAAGTCATGGGTAAACTTCGATACATAAACCTTATGCTCTAATATCTCAAGCTCCCTACAGACTCTTTTCCTTAGTGACTTCGTAATTGAGTAAAAAGGTTAGATTCTTATAAAACAAAGCTTTGTTTTAATGTAATGGTGTCTTTGATGTGAATAAGGAGTTTGCGGAGTGCGAGTGTGACATGAAGAAGACGTTTTACGGCCTTTTGCAAACAGCTTAGGGTTACTGCTTTTTAAAGGAACTCCCCACCTAGTGACTGAGGTTTATCAACGTAATTTCACGTCGGTTTATAAACTAAACAAGGCTAGTATCTTGTCACTCAAAAGTGATGCAGTTAATAAAAGGGGAGTTTTGAACAAATGGCCTGCCATACGAGTCCATTTATTGTCGGCGGCGAACCCATAATTCACCCATAATAAATTTCAAACGACGAATCAGTAATTTAATGTACGGGAACTACGTATCTTCTTTTCTTTCCACTGGAATTCTCTTCATGAGCCGAAATCGTCAAAACTTGCCCGAATATTGCAGCATCCAATTAGAAAATAACACCGCGAATTGTACCCGAATGACAGTGTCAGTTTAAATGGGAGGCATAAATCACCCCACAAAATTTGCGATCCCGAACATTTGTGTAGGAGAAATTAATTTATCTAAAATTAGGGAATGATAAATGGGAGATGCAGCGTATGATCGTGGCGTCACACGCTGGAGATCGGATCTTGTTTTTTCAAATGAATGAACCCGTAGGTATATATTTTTCATTTAACTCGTTTACTAGCCTCATTTTTTTAGAAAAATCCATCTACCTTATGGGTTCGTATATGATGGAAATCGTTTTAAATAGCGGCACATTTGGCATCAAAACGAGGATAATTTTCGAGGGTACGTAACTAATAATTGATTCCAATTTTCAGAAAAACACATGCAATAAAAAACGATGGATGAACAAATTTTAATAATTTATTTTGCAATCAGTGAATCTATGGAAATAATATTCAAGTTTTAGTCTTTTCGAAAAATGTCCAAAACAACATGGCTCTCGGTTTTCTCACTACATGAATTGGACGAATATCGTGAATTTTTTAGCATGACTTCATCTAATTTAAAATAGAAAATTATTACAATTTTTTATAAATACTTTTCTGAATTGGGTAAAATAGAATTCATATAAATTATCGTTCTTACGTTATTAGTGGAGTCGGAGTCAAAGATAGTTTTACCAAACATTCATCATTTGCACTAAATGGCAGCCAAGCATTCGAACTCATTCATTATTTTATTGCCAATCATTCATTTACTTAATTCCCGGTAAATTCTTACATTAATACCTCCACATAGCATTGCATATATATATGCTGTCCAAATTTGTCGGTGTGTTCAATTATTTACATTATTTAAATGATAAAGTAACAGAGTAAAGAGCATTATGGATATCTGCTAAATGTGATTGCAACATACGAGTACTTATTAACAGCAAAATAAAACTATCTTTTCGGGTGATTAGTATGCTTTAAAGAATGTACTTGCCAATTCATTATGTATTTGAGCACTTTCCACATTATTTGATTGTTTTTTAAGAATATATAAGCTCATTCTACACGTAAATTGACAGATTTAATACCAAATCGTTCTGCACCTGCACCTCGTATAGTTATGGTTTAAGTGTGGGTTCGACAGGGTGACTCAAATATTGTTCATTAATCTAATTATGAGTAACATTTTCTTTTCATTACTGAATCAATAACAACAGAGATGAATACCACTACAATTTTCCACTAAATAAAAATTCATACACGAACAGTTTAGATGCACTAAATCCTTTTCAAGTGAAACTGATGTAGTGCATCGAAACTGGTCGTGAATAAATTTTTATATAATGAAAAGTTGTAGTAGTCTCCATCTCTGTTATTATGGAACCGTTCCACCACATTTGCACTTGAATATGTATTTTAATATGCATCCATTACAGTTCTTTCTAAACATGGAAATATTAAGCTAGGATTTAGAGGGTAATAACAGACGCATGCTATAGATTAATGGGTTTTAAAGATATATATTCACAAAACATTAATGTGAGTGCTGTTGTTCTAATTTACCATTGAAGAGAAATGGATATATTGATTATTCAATACAGGGATTTGTATTATGAGCTGTGTAGCACAAACACCTAATTACGAAGTATTTCGAATTCTTAATGAGAGGTTTTTAACTTATCAGATAATAAAATTATGCATAAGGGCTTTTTAAGATTAATCTGACAACAAAGCAATCATGCTTTCGTATATTTTTCTTTGACTTATCCATAAATTATTTATTTCCGATTGAATAATACACGAATATAATTTACGAAAACTATTTAAGTGAAATAGAAATTTTAAAGTGTCAAATATGTGAAAATGTCAGCATCAAGCGTGTAAATACAACATTAAAAGAAATTGACATCGCAGCATCCACCTCTTGATATGTGTGGCCACTTGCAGCCGCACAACTGCGATGGGAGTTAAGGGAGGAGGAGCAGGGGGATTGAGGCAGCCGAAGATACGAGTGGGACGCAGGGTAATGATCACTCACCACCGACTTGGAATTTCGAATTCCATGGGTTGCGGAGAGCCCTTCCGAGTTAAATGTACCGAAATTTCCATCAGACCATCTGTTACGGAAAAGCCATTCTGCGTCTGATCAATCGCCGACGAGTGACGCCACATTTGAAACAGGGGTGGGAGTTGCGGGCTCTACGTGTACACCTTCGTATCCCACTACACCCACACCTTCTCCTTCCCCTCTCCAACCCCGCTAACCCTTCCTGGTTCACCATACATGCACCCTTGCGCGAGACCTATTTTCGGCGTTTTCCCCTTTAACTACACCAAAACTGTTCCTCATTTTATAGCAAGGGCGCCGCTCCATTTGTCGCGGCCTCGAAGTGAGATTTACGATTATTCGATCGAATGCCAATGGGAAGGGATAAGACTTTTAGAGGTAATCCCCTGGAGAGTAATGGGGAAACTAACGTTGGGAAATTATCGGTAGGTGAAGATGGGAAAGAAAGTACGCCCTCGTCCCGACGGACCGGGGCACAGGAGACTTCGCTCCGCGCGCGATATTTCCGCAGTGAACGTGTCGGTGGTCGCGGTGTTTGGAATGGTTTTGGGTGCATGTCGATGGGATTAAGGAAGAGAAGGTATTTCATTCCAAGCGGATGCCAAAGATAATTTCCGGCGTCTCGAAATATTAACATAAATGACATTTGTCTTAATAAATGAATGAACTAATTATTTATCATCCCTCAATTCTTCCTACCATTGACCATGTTATTAGAAATAAACACATTGTGCAATCTCCCAATTATGGCGATAAACAACATATAACTGTAGTTTGTCATTCAAGAATCTTCAGGAAGCATAATCAAATATTTCTCACTTCGGAATTTTGAAAAATATTTCATAACATTCAAGAGGCGTTATACTATCACTGTAATTAATAATGATCATCCCAAGGTGGTTGTGTCCATTGGCTTTGCATCAACAACTAAATTAATCACCAAATTTCTTTTGGATAAACAATGCATACAGACAGCACGATAAATACACCAATGCACATCGTATATCCTTCTTTTCAACAAAAGGTTCTGTTCGTCCCATAAATAACTTTAATAATCTGAACTTTCTACATTATTTTTTTAAGTATAGAAGTATGATTAATTGCAGTCTTTTGATAAAACCTTAGAAGATGCATCATGATATTTACACAGTTGTCTGAGTTTCCGAATTAGCTCAATTTGAGTTTCACAAAAATATCCATGAATGAGACACATCTAAAGCTGCATTGAGTGCCCCTATATATTGGGATAATGATTTACTTACAATGGTAGCTAAAGATTTTAGCCAATTAAGGATGTTGATATTAGATTCTAACAAGGAGTTGACTGCGAAAATTCACTGTAGATTACAAGAAAAATATTTTCGCAGAGAAGAACAAAATGATAAGCACTAATCCGCTATTTGACTACGCACCGCTTATTTGTGCTGAAAAAAAATCATTTTACCGTATATAACTTTGATTATTAATGAGAAGGATAAATGATGAACTATTTGACAAAACATACTATAAACTACTTTTATCAAAAAAATGCGGTTTTACCAATCTTCTTATTATCTATTTCCTTCTGGAAAATTAAGCTACCCAGGATATAATCCTACAAAAATACTACATTCCAAATTCGATACAGCTGAATTTGGATTTTCAAATCCTGTCGTGCATAAGAAAATAAATCTCAAACATTGCCAATTCAAATACGGTACGCCGAATTAAATGAATAATTTGCAAAGATAAAATTGCCATTCTTTCCTGTGTGGTGGTGGTCTTTCATTGCTACATTTTCGCCAAAATTATGAAATATTTTATTTTTTTCGTCCTCTTCCGAATTTGGAATTCATTTTGTGAAGAAATAATGTCAAAATTGTCAAAAATATAAGTCAATACAAGTATATTGTTTGAAAAAGAACGGGCAATCGGGCGGGAAAAAACTGAGAAATGCGAACTCACGAATAAAGGATAGGATTTTTATCGATCCAATGAAATATGTTGAATAAATCAATATTTGAATTATTAATCGATTCACTTCGGCAAATTCTGGTGTAAATAATAACGATTATTTAAAAAAAACTTTAAAAAATCCTCTGACTTTGAGACAAAACCATTTTTACACGCATACACTGCTTATATCAGAAAGGTTAATTATTAAAAACATTCTCTATTTTAAAACAAGATTGTAACCCATATGAATAGTTTGTGATTTATACTCCTAACTCAAAAATCTTGCGTTTACATTTGACCGAGAGATAAGTCATCTACTTGATATTTTCCAAGAGAAATACTACGTAAGAAAACTCAAAGGCAATCCCAGACCAAACTGTGAGAAACTAAATTCTTTCAGGCTTGAAATCAATGCGGGCAACAATTGTTTCTCGAGCTAGCATGTAAAAATACAAGAACGGAAAACATGCTCCGTGAACATTTATTTGTTGGTGAAAATAGTCTCTCTGTATGGAATGGTAAAACTCCAACTACGCTTGACATCCTGGGGGACATGTGTACTCGTAACAGACCGCTATGATTGTGCTTTGCGGTGGATATTTGCGGTAAAGAAATGCCTGTAAAGGAAAGCGTATGAAAACTATACCCCTCTCCCCCGGGGGGTTAGCACGAAGGAAAGAAGAGTTTCTCTGCCGGTGAATGGGGTTTTTGAGTTGGGCGGATCCTCTCTTGCCCAGCGCCTCACACCCACCACTGTTTTAACGGATGATCCCACTCGATTGTTTGCACTGCCTGCGAAATTTATGGATAACGGCCGCGGGAGGATGTTCCCTATTCCACCGTTTCATTCCCAAAAACCTGCCATCCTTCTCTCCATCTCATCCCATCTGCCAATGTACTGCTTTCTGCTTAAATCCTTAACCCCGACGATGCGCGGATATTGCCGCAACCTTTATACTCTCCATACCCTCCCACCATCACTTCCTCCACCCACCGACAATTTCTTCTCGTCCTCAAACCCTTCCTCATCCACCATCACCGTCGACCCTGCATTCTTCTTCCCATAGTCCTCTCCAAACTCTTCGGCTTCTTACGAATTTATATCGATAACGACCGCCTACGATTACCTCTGAGCATCTTTTAAATTACTTTCCCTCCGTCGCTCCAGACTTTAGGGCTAAATTAAACATTTCGGGGACGTTCCGGGGATATCCTTGTTTTTTTGTGAGTTCAGTATTAAGCTACATTTTCCCGTTTTAAATCCTACGAAAACAATGGCGAGCCATGTATATTTTATCCCGAACAGAACTTTGGACAAAAATGTGTATCGCACATGTTCACGAAGGGATTCCGCCTCGCTATCCTTGGTGATTACGTCCGCCACTGAAGTAATCCTGCAATATTCGTTTTGCTCGTGGAGGTGTGCTATTGTGATTCGAATGCCCCGACTGCTGGATCATTTCTCATCATGAATGAATTTATAAAACAAATATTAAATTGCACAACACTATCTATTCCCGAGGTTGAATCGGGAGCAGTGTGAACATTTGGGAGATTTATAATCAGCGGTCAAAATGGGGCAATTTTTAATGGTATGTCTGTACAAAGGTCGAGACAACTACGGAATGAATTGAAATACTTACCACAATATTATCAATTAATCATTCAAATTCAGAAAAATTTAAAGGTATGAATTATAATAGATAAGAATGCATATTGATACGCTTGAATTTTATTTTGGCGCACTGGCATGGCAGTGTTTCATTCGAAGACGTTACAAAAATAAAGGTACCCATTTCTGCTAAGTATTTCCTTGCATTTAAATTAGTATTAAAATAATACTCGCAAATTAACAATAAGAATACGTTATACTTAATAATCAGGAAGTGCATACGATTTTATCTTTAAAGAAGCCACCCAGCTAATTAAAATTTTTATACCCGATAACTGGATTGAAATAACGGTTTCAAAGCGACTCAAGGATAACTAGCTCATAAAAGAGTGTATACGAGGAATCGTACAATGAGGAATATGCATGCAAAAAACAATCGCATTGCTTATTTAGACAAAACTGATTCCATCCGTAGTATTACCTAATTCCGGATGTGTGGATTCCTTCATTAAGAGGGAGTACATAATCTAAGCCTGCTTAGAATTATGCTTAAATGTATCATTTGATTAAATAATAGCACATGTAACGATGGTAATGCATTGCCATTAAATTAGTTACAGAATAAAATAGTTCTTCTGCATCATCCATCAATAGCAGAATTCCATTATAACCTGCTTTACATGTTCTAGCAAAATTATCATTCCTCACATGGGTTCACTAGCAATGAAACAAGATGAAATAGCATTTCAAAACAGGGGAATTCAGAGTACATTTTTAGTTCTAATTACCTATAGAGCGTTCCCGTCGTCCTTCAACCTAAACGGTTTTGTACGGTAACCTCCTTTTCTCCCGCATTTGTCTGCTTTCAATTATATAAATGGAACTTACTCTGACCCGACGAAGGGATTGAATTACGGTTTTGGCGGTCTCAGACTCGGACCCCACGTTGAGTAGGGGCCTCGCTCCGTACCACCCCCGTAGGCTCCCGCTCATCAACATTAACTCCACCGCTCAGGGGCACCCACCACACATCCATTCGGTGCGCGAGCCAAAGGATCCTTCACCACCCTCCCCCTCCCACGTCTCTCCCCTGCTCCTCCTCCTTCCTCCGCCAACGATGGGCTTCGGTGAGTATCGACTTTTACCACCCTCGTGTGCACGCCCCCCTCCTCCCAAGCTCCACCATCGCCCAAAAAAAGTCCTCATCCCTGGTGCACTCCTTCCTCGATCCCGCTCTCCCGTTCCTCGAGTGGGTACATTCTTCCGTCCCAAGTTTCCGTCAATTCCCAACCCTATCCCTCCTCAATCCTTCCCTCAAAAAATAAAATAAAAATTTAACGTTAAAATGCTTAAGGTGAAAAGGCTAATGTGTATAAACTTAAAACCTACATCTGTGACGCTCATTAAGTCGACAAAAAGTATCATTTTGGTACATAAAAATATGTAATTTCATTGCAAATATTTTTTTTACAGCAACAATTTTTAGCGGTTGACTCCGTTAAAAGTTAGGGCTTCCGCATCTCCCACAGTTTCTTGGAATGTAAGTTTTAATTCTGTCGACCGTGAGATTTTGTTTGATTTGGCCAATAGAAAAACAACTCTAAAGACGTCTTGATTGACTTATAAATATTAATTTGGGTATTTTTATTTTTACGTGTCGCACTGAAATTATAGTGACATTGCTGTTTTGTTTGTATAATTTCTTTATCGTTTCATGAATTGACTAAATGGATCTAATGTTATTAATAGCTGCGTGTTCTAATATTGTCTAAGATTGTGGAGAGCACGTAACCCTGAAGAAGGTATGAAATGAAGCGAAAAGTTGGTAGATATGTTAGGTGCATTATTATTGACCAAATTTCTTGAAAACTTACGCCATTACTTTTGTGTGGTCATCAACGGAATTGACGATGTATATTTTTTCTTTTTAGTTTAATCACTCTGCATTAAGATGCACATTCGCAAAATCAAGACTTCCAAGGAAAATGTTGAAATACTCGTAATAATCATTTCCACCCCCATAGACCTACATCCCTACTGGGTTGATACCCTCGCGATGGTAAAGACCTATTCGGGTGAAAAGGGTGTCGCTCGTCCTTTCTTCCCTCTCATCCTCTACTACTAGTCCCCCGCCCACATTTTCGTCAACTCTAGGTCTCTTCAGGACTGGAGAAGGAGGGTGAAAAGCGGAAAACAAAAATTCCCGTTCCCTTTCCCCTCCAAGTCGACCCCACGCGGTTAAGGATTCGGGGCCGGAGAAGAGGAGATCGTAGGTAATGGGGAGGAATTTTATATGTGAGTTTATATCCTAGTGAGAATGTTACCGGGAACGTTTCCTCCCCCTTAAGGGAGCGGCGAAATACCAATTTTTCATCGCTCAAAAGGCATTCGATTGTCTGCCGGAAGGAAAAGGGAAAGGCGGAGACTCCGAGCCGAAATCCCGACGGCTATTCTGAACCATCTCCCTCCTCCCTCGATAGTAGAAAGACGCCGGCCCTTATCTCTTTCTTCTATTACGCCACGGTCCTCGAGTTTCGATGCCATCAATTACAATCACCGCTAAAAGGTCTTGAAGCAATTCTTATTAAATAATACTGTACAGAATTCCTCCAGGACAATCGCTTTTTAATTATCCTTTGGCCAATAACACCACCGTCTAGATATAAATTTCGAATCGGATTCCTATGTAGCTCTTACATTGATTGAAAATAAAGAAAAACGTTCTGATTTCCAGCCCTGCTGGCGCCATAAATTTGAAAATTCATTTCTTGGAGTGGAATTAGCGGAAAAAGTTTCCTCATATATTTTCGTCAAAACATAAAATTAAACTGTCGACGACTACCGACCTCAAATACTCGTTAATGAATACTAATTAATTCGAAAATCTTTCATTGTTATCTCTTATTTCAGCGATGAAAGTTTAAGAACTAAAAAATCGAATGTTTTCAAACTATGACATGAGGGTATGAAAAGGCTAAATAGGCAGGTAAGAGAGTGGAGAATGGAGTATGATCAAGTTTGAGTTTAAATTTACCAATTACCATAAAGATTACAAATAGGATGGAATACAAACAGAATTATCCAGCAGACTTCGTCAAAGGCAAACAAAATCTAATACGAATTTAAACATACATATATTAAGCTTTAATAGAAATTTTTATGCGCTAATTTTTGTGGACAAATAAACATCGTCTAGTACATTTAATACCACCAAGTAAAATTTTTGAGGAACGTTCGTAAATTGGACTCAAAATTGCTTTCTCATTTTTTAAGACCACACATTTTTAAAAGCCAATTTGAAAAATGGCCACAAACGAAAATGAAAGTCACCCGGATATCTTCCTTCCTCCCTTAACTAAAATTTGTGGGCATTCTCATGAGGCGATACGGTAAAAAATTTTATTCGCCAGGTAGGAAACTCATTTCACTTGAGAAGTGAATTAAAATCGTGATCGGAGCCAGTCCGGACGCCTATGCCCCCCTTAAAACGGAGATGACAACGCGCAGTATGTTACCATGCAGTTAATTCAATATTTTAATAGGACGGACATGATGGCGCATATGAAAAAATTCATAATTCGTGCGACGACATTTTGCTCCCTTTTAATGGCGAGGTCCCATCCGAATTTTCATCTTCATGCGACCATGACGGAGGCGTGTGGCGGGAGGGGTGGAGGGAGGGGCGGCGGGAGATTTAATGCTTTATGCGGAACGACACTCACTCGAGTAAGAGCATTCTCTCCGCCTTTTATAGCCGGCGGGAAGAAGAAGTAATAAAAGTAACTCCCCTCCCACACTTTATGGAACGCTCGACAGCATCCACGGAACGAGCTATAAAAATAAAAAAAACAGCCGATGACGCAAGCTTAACCTTACAAACTCGGGCATAACCGCAGGGACGTGATTTTTCTCCCTCTTCTAGTCCCTCCCTCTGAGGTCTCCCATGGAGGGAAAGGATTAGAGAAAGAGAGGAAAAATGAAAAAAAGGATTGAAGAAACAGGAATAAACAAAACCTCACTTCCGTACCCAGGCGCGAGGGTGAGTCTTCCGGCCGCGAGGCTTGACCAGCAGACCGTCTCCGACTCCTTATCTGAACCTCCGGATCCCCTGCCTTCACGGCAGGCCGGTCACTCGAACACACACAAACACTGAAACCAAGTCCAAAGGGAGAGGTCGAATGGGTTATCGGAGGAGGGACGACAGCACCAACCCAGAGAAGAACTTGGCACGGCAGATCCCCGCGATGAAGGTCCGGGACGTTCCTTCCGCAGGTCCAAAGCACGAAAGACGCACCCACGCGTTCTCGACAATGGAATGGTACTGAGAAGGAAAACGTTCACTCTCCCTGCCCGTCCAGCACTTTCGTTCTCACCTCACCATTCCTCTCCCACCCACCCCTCGATTTCTTCTAACCTCCCCCCTAGTTCTCCACCTCCCCACCCTTTTCCCTCCTTGCGTCCGGGAAAAACCACGGGTCTCGCGGGGTGGGGATGGAGCGGTCGGGATGGCGAGGTGGGTGGAATTCTTCATCACCTGCCCATCCGCCCGTTGGTATCTCCCGTCTCCCATCTTCCTGCAAAGCGACTTCCTTCCTCCCCTCTCACTCATCCGTCTCCCCCTCCCACCACCTCCAACTCCCCCCCCCACTCAGTGCCTCCGCGAACCATTGAGAATTATCTCCTACCTTATCCTCCCTCAATTCCGTCTTAATTTTCATCCGCATCAAGAGAGCCTCAAATCAGGTAGGTACATATTAATTTCGGGTTCTGAACAAAGGATGTGCTTCGGGGTCGATGAAAATCTGCGATGGGAATTCGCCGAAAAATTCCATGCAAACTTTCCCTTGCTGGAAGCTTTAGAGCATCGGGGATCATTTCTCTTAGCTGAAAGTCAATTTGCAAATCTCTGTAGTTTGCACAAGTTCATTGTCATGTAAGTAAGTTAATTCAGCATTTATCATATCTGCTATTCACAGTTAACTGGCTTAAAATGTTTTACAATGTGTGCGAGAATTTTTTGCATGGGCTGACTTTAAATTGACTTAAGTTTTGAGAAACAGGTTCAATGTGTCGCGGAAAATGGAAATTCCAAGGTCTTTAAACTAAAACTCGTTCAGGAAACTGAGTGCTTTTTCCTCCACGACCCAAAAGGCTGGATATTTATTATTTTTCATTTAGCTAATCTATTAAATTCGCTTCCGTTTAGGAAAACTAAAAAAGAGAACTCATTAATATCGAAGTAGGAGGACATCGTTCCGTCCAACTTCCACGCCAGTTTATTATTTCCGCTACATTCTACACTTCATTCCTCGTCTACAAAGAGGAAAATTCCACAAATCCATTTGCCATCATTGAATATTCACTCTCTTCATATACGTAGTCAGTTTAGTGGAGGTAAACGGAAGAGCTTTACAAATGGGGTTGCTTTAAGGTTATTTAAAAAAATTTCAATGTTATGGTCATTTTGAAAACTTAAAATATTTTCGCCAATATGAAACAGAGTATTAAACTAAGGTTTATCCATACAATAGTGGTTGAAAAAATTCTATAATTAAGTATTAATCTGATTCACCTTGTTTTATCTCAATATTTTTGTAACTGTAAATTTCAATCAACGTGGGAGGACGAGATAGAGAGTTATGCATCATCGATTACACAAATATGTTTTAGAGAATACATTTTTTTCATTTCCTAAGTCCAGCTTCATTATATAATAAGGACAATAAACGCAGAGGAAACGTGTGATCGGAAAACTTTTATGCCGTGTTTATCTGAGTGTCGTGTGTCCTTAGCATCATTAAAATAATTCAGGTCGAGAACTACAAAAAAATTGTAGAAATGGAGAAGTTACAAATTTCAAGCCACCACTTTTGAAAATTTCAATGCAATTTTATTTTGTCAGCTCATTGTCTTTAAAAGAATGCATATAAATTATATTAGTCACAATAATTAACTACATTTTACGAGAAAATCGTTTGACACCGAATTAGCCCGTTCTTTAACATATTATTCTACCATTTGGTAGAAAGATGTGTTTAAAATAGAATGTATGATAAAAGTCATTCAAAATTATACCAAATTATTGGTAGCTGAAGTTTATCTTTATGGGCTCCACTAAATACTATAGCTTCACAGTAAAATTACGCTATGGTTCATGAGTACCTTCTTGGATTCGTATTTTCTTTCCTCAATTGTCTCTTGGACAAAGTCCTTTTGGTAATATGCTTATACCACTCTGCAAACTTTGCCAAAAATAAAATAATAAAGATATTTCAATGGTAAAAATGATTAAAAACTTTGGATAAATATTATTTCCCACGTGTTAATTTAACGCCTCCTGAACGCCGCTGAAGAGGCGTCAAAACGGCAACGGTTTCTTTAATAGGTTAGGTATATCGAAAAATGAATGGAGAAATAATGAGACACGAGAATGTATTTTAAGTAATAATGTACAGAAAATATAAAACCGTTAAAAACACATTTGTATCATTTTCGTGGCTATAGGTATAATGAAGAGGCTTACCATTTAATCATTTACATGATATATATTCCTTAAAATTATATCACTATCTTCCCGGGAACCAGACCAGATGAGATATTTGTGAAAGATATATAACTTTATATGGGCTAACTACAAAAGAGAGAGAAACCTGTACGTCATCCCATTTTCCCGGAGTTCATAATAGGTGAGGAGACTTAAATAGCATTACTTCGCCTCTATGTCTCGTTTCTTTATAGCTTATTATTTATTTCAATTAATCGGAAGAGACACATAGAGATTATTACTCATATGGAGGCCGAGTGAGGAAATTTCTATTTGTAGAACTATAGGATTTTCATCTTAAATTGAGGTAACAATAGTCATTCCTAGCTGAAAAATATCTCATAGGAATATTTTACATGAAACCATGTGAAACGTATTTCATTTGTGATTGAAAGTCGAATCTTGATTTTTCATTGAAATAAACAAGACCTGTCTTTTTATTACATAGAATCTATAGTTATGATAAACGATTATGTGAAGCAGTACATTATTTACTGGTGATCGACTTTGACTGGTATGACGAAGGAGATAATTATTTGCAGATAATTTGCTAAAAAATGACTTTTGAAAAAGGAAATTTCAACAATATAGAGATAACAATCTTTTACATGACAACAGAGGTAGTCTACTAGGGCTATGTGTAGTGCACCTTTCTGTCCTTTAATATTGTCAAGAATGCGAGATTTATTCCTTACTCAACTTCCGAAAAAGATGAAATTTTCTAAGTAAAACGACCTGCTTTTCATAAAGAGAAAAAAATTATTTGATTTTGATTGTAACGTTTTATTATTTTTTAATATTTTGAACATATTTAATACACATAGAGACTAGCTTTTAAATATTAAAAATTAATAAAAACTTTTATAATAAACAAAAGGTTCATTGTAATGCAAGTGCTGAGTTCAGCACGATACTTCTAGATAACTACCCTCACTAAATTATCACCTTATTTTATTAAAGGTAAACCTAAGGTAAATATAACGAGTTAATAGGGACATATTTAATTCATATTGAACAATATATTTTTCATTTCAAGATAGACATTTGAATATCTTATATTTTCGGTTAACTTGCAAAGTAACCTCTTGTGAGCATCAGTGTAAGGATATAGGCAACTCATTTTGTCATTTACACGTTTTTGGTAATTAATTATGGATTTTGACGTTAAGCAACATTGATACATGAGCAAGAGTTAACGAGAATCCTGGTTTGATGCAGCATCCTCTTTTCATGAGTTAGCCTGTAGCTAATATTTAAGTCCGTGTACCATACAAATATTAAGTTTTAAGGATTATATTAATGCTTTCTTTGTTAGTAATCGAAAGTAATACTTTGTGAGTCAATATATACCTATTCACTTTAGCACTTGATACGAAACGATACCTGTGGATAGAGTGAAATAGACACAGGATGTAGTAAAAAACGTAGCAGACCCGCTCACGAAACTTGGACACGATAATTGGCACTCCTTGGGGGATTACTCAACGGCTCCAATGCATTTCGCAACGTTTTTGACGCCTTGGAAGCTGTTCGCGTGCTATAAAACCGATCGGGCGACCCAGAAATAAATGGGACGTCTCCACTCGGAAGTTTATACATTTAAATGGGTCCGTTACTCATTCAATTACGACGGGGTTGTGAAGGAAACCGTCTGGAGATGAGGGGGAAAGTCGTGGTCGTAGGAATGTTGTGGTGGTTAGGGATAAAAATCCACTTGCGAGACTGGGCATCCCCAAGGGGGAAAAAAATAAAAATTTCGAAACGGCGCGTTTTCAAAACCCCCTCTACCTTTTTATTTATCTCCACACCTCTGAAGCACCCTTAGGCAGGGGGTGAGGTGAAAGGGCGTGTCTACTGGGCGACCGGGATCTGTTGGGGTGGGACACAACCGCAGGGTGAGACGTCTGTTTATGGAGAATGGCAAACGAGAGGACCGACAGGGGAGAGCGGATGCATTTAGCCGTGGAAAGATAAGTCAGACGCCCCCTTCTCCCTCCCCGACGCGACCCCATCCACGAGCGACCGTGTCCCATATTCCCGAAACCCACGGCATGTTTAGAGCGTCCTCCTTTCGGGGCAACACGAAAACCCGAACCCACTAAGGGCTGCGCGAACGCTGGGCCACGTCGGTTCTGACTTCGATCCATTGAATCATTGAAAATTGACATTCTCGCGATACGATTCGAATGGGAAATTGAACAAATATGACCAATTTCTTTGATTGAGCATGCTCCAAGAACATATAATTCCCAAAAAATTTAGTTAAGCATCATCAACTAAAAGGAAATCTTCATTTTAGGATAAAACACGAAAAATATTTAAAGGCTTGAGTAAATAACGAAGGTTTCCAATATATAAAAAAAATGAAAAGAAGTCGCACTTGAGTTAAAAAGCTCTTAGTGTCGTTGTTTTTATGCCATATTAATAATAGTCGTAGACGTTTTCTTCAAATTTTCTATTTAAAAAAATGGGCAATGCATTTCCTCTTCATCTATGATTTTCATATTTAATACTAAGAGCATGACCTCCGAGAAACGACAGCGTTCTGTACCATGGTAAAAAAATTATCCAGATTTGATTTGACGAAGCTTTTAGATATTCAATTATTAAAAGCATGAATATGAAATATTGTTAGGGCTCGTAGCTCACAGTTTTTTTTATTAAAAACAAATTACACGCCACAGTTTTTGTTCGAATTTTGTCAACCAAGGAGATATTTTACGTCCTGCCAATGGTTTCTATATTTTAACGCTTTTTATAACGAAAGATTCCCGATGAACGATGATGCGGAGCAATGGCGAATAATTTTTTTCTGGATCGGCTCCAGTTACGATATCTAAGTCCGGTCTGAAGGAAATAAATGCCTGTTATGTGGCTTGGTTACTTGTCTTCAAAGCAGTTATGGACCAAACACTGCGAAGAAACATTTTGAGATTTACAGCTGAGATATCTCAGACCTAAGAAGAGGATGAAATAATCTTCCGTACGTAAGATGAATCTCACGCACTAGCCTTATTACGTGTGGAAGGTGATATTGAGTTGAAACTTGCAGGAAGAAAGAATAAATACTATAAATATATAAACACATATAAAATAATGCATTTAAGCTACTGCTGACACGTGATATCAAGTTTAATGACATATAAGAATCCAAAACTGATCCTGATGACATTCGTATACATTTACATTAGAGAACTTAATATAATGTATTCGGACATCTATTCAAAGTTATTTATTCTGTATTATGCTCAATGCACTTTATTTATTTTTTCCACTTGAACATTATATTATTAGACATTTTGGTACATGTTTATTACTTGTTTGAATAGAACTAATTTTATTATTTTCACTGATGAATATACTAGTCGTCGGGACTGAAATGTATTTCATAATAAGTGAATAATACTTACTCACGTAATTACTTATATTATAAGTGAATACTTTTATTACTTAATACTTATATAATACTTATATGTATGATTACTAAAATTTACCATTTCCCATTTTTTGCAAATTTTCCAAATTTTGAATTTTTCAATAGGGCTGCACGATAATTTTTACACATTAGGCTCATGCAAATAAAGGAAACAACAATAAATTAATATATAACAATATAATGGTGCACTTGCGAAAATCTCTCGATCGTCGTTCGGAATGGGGAAATGTGCACAAAATAAGTGCAAGGAGACGGGAGAAGGAGAAAGAGACATTTAGCATTTCCTATTGTGAAATTTCCATTGTATTCCTTGTAGGCGATTCACGTCTCTCCTTCAATCTTTCTCTCCTCGTAAACCTTGAACACGGATTAAAGAGGGTGGACAAATTATACATCGGACGCGAGTACTGTGATGTAACATTAAGGAGTATAATGGACGTATCCAAGTTTTTGAAATCTACCCGCTGTCAATAGACTGTGTTGAATTTAAAAATTCTTCTGACGATCCGCAATGAAAGTGGGTCAGGCTCGTCCTTGGCTGACTGAGAGATTGACATTTCCCAAATGGTTAAAATAAAAAGAACACCCTTCCTCGCCATTTCGGGTTGGTAATGATTGAATATTTGAGAAATATCCTGAAGAGAATAAAATGACTTAAACTACGTCTGAAACTTTTGTTGCCTTTCAAGACATTAAATATATGAAACAAATGAAAGTATACATTTAGTAAAAGTATACTATTATTTACAATTATAGTATAAACATTACATTGATACAATAAATTTATAATTTTAGGTTTTCGGGTACCTAATGTCGTGTTTTGCGCCGTTTATAAGTTAGAAGTTGTTATCCTTAATTTCCGAGTCCTTCATAAGGCTACATTATTTGGCCAGTCGATAATCATCAATAAAAATAATAATAATTTTATCATATATCAGTAATTTTGCAATTATAGAATATTCCTTTTTAGTTACTCTTTTTGAAGTGCGATAACTACTGAGTCATTAAAAACAAGAGTGACTTGAAGTCAGAGAATTGCCATTCTTTCTTCTACCGGTGTCGCACCATTGAGGGGAAAAAAATCATTGTCAATTTTTGTTTTTGAGTGGGTGTTAGTCAATTTAGAGTACAATTGCAGAAATTGCAATCATATGCCATTTTTTAAAAAAATATTCAAACAGGTAAATAGCCAAGAGAACCCTTATGCTTCTTTCAATGAGAACAACGAGTCGATGGTTGAAACCTTGCTTTGTAAGGAAAAATGTGGCGCCGGAGAAAACGGAAAATTGAAAATAATTTCGAATTATTAAATATTTTACCGTGAATAAAAAAATAATAATATTAGTCAACCGTGAAGAAGATGTCATCCATAAATCACGTTGCAAAATTCAGTACGGTTTTCATATCAGGACGAACGTTATAACTCTTTGCCGATCCTTGACGCTTTTTTATGTTAATCTTCGATAAATGGTAAAACTCACCGACTTTCCCTCGCTAGCGTACGTATGATTTCATATCCTTCTTCCTAAGGGGATCACACGCATATAGTACTTCCGACACAAGTATAAAAAGAAACCTTCTCCTGCAGTAATTGTGGAAAACGATTTGAAGAACTTCAGGGAAACTAGGACAAGAACCTTTCGTGGCACTAACTTCTAAAGAAAGATATATCGAACACAGGACGTTTTGTGTCGAAAAAATGATCATTATGCCAGAAAAGATAAATTACGCAGGAATAAAATATGAATTTTCGTGAAAGAATTTCAAATTTCCGAACACATTACAGTCTTATGTTCTCCACACACAATAAGAAAAGATAATTTCTTGGCTCATGCAAGGGAAATTTCGGTTTTTTTTTCTATGGCCGAACCAATAGCCCGAGCAATCTTGGTTCGGTAAAATGGGAGAAGGTCAGGAAGGAAGAGACCATTTATTCTCCCAGACATTTCGCAATCGTGAGTAAATTCCTAAATTCGGAGGAAGAAAGAAGGGCTTTCTAGAATTGGCCTACTGTTTGAAGTCTACGGCATCAAGGAATACAGCGTAACGCTGAGTGAAAAAAAAATAAAAGCTCACGTTGAACTTAGACTCCTTCAATATCTCCTGGGACCCAGAAAGAGTGCTTTAAAAAACAGACTTTTGAAGCTAAATGCCATCGCATACAGCACTGAGGGCTACGGATAACGTCATGGACGTAAGGGTCGGACCGGAAGACCTAACTGCATGGAAAAAAATGCACTCCATAAACATCTCATCAGCCGCTATCTCCATTTACAAAATTATATGACAGTAGTTTCATATGTTTAACAACTGAATAGCTGGACCTATAATGGATTAATTATATTGTATATTCAAATGAAGCTCTAGGCATTATGAGGGACAGTGGTTTTGGGAGACATTCTAAGGAGAAAGGAAAAATGAACATAGAAAATAATGACTGGTAATAACTTATGGCTGAACTGAAATGAAATGACTGGAAATAATAGCTGTTGAAGAAAGACGGGAGAATTTTGGGTGAAAGAGATGTAGATGCAATAAAATAATATGGAAAGTGGGAAGGAATGAAGGCTGGCATTATCAGGAAAACAATGGATTCATACCATGCTGGTTTTAGGATTTTTATTGAATGCCGCGTTGGATAGACAAAGTGAACCAAAGTTACCACATGATTATGTCCTAAAAATAAAATTGTAATAAGACCCTCTACAAATAGTAACCTATCATCTAATTGATTATCTGATCATTCCTGCCGATTGAGATCCGCGGTCTAACTACAGCCTCATCCTAAGCATACGCTAAAATTCACAATGACGATTTCATACGTGATTGAATAGGTCAATTATTTCAAAAAATTATCCTAAATGTTTCCACTTGGGATTTCCTTTCATCTCAATTGCTTTTTTTATGGCTTTAAGCAAACCTCGGAAACGTTGAATGAGACAGAGAAAATGATTCAACTCCGAGAATTAATTTCTCGATATCTTGGGCTAGAACAAATTTCATTTGCCCAATGCGGAACACAGTCGTATGAAGACATTTATTCAAAACTACGGGAGGCTCATATTAAACGAATTGGAACATCGAGCTGGAATGAGGAGCAGAGCGACCTTGGAAATTTTGAAAGCTACGTTTCAGAGATCAAGTGCAAAAGAGAAGAGACTTCCTATGAAGTCGTCATCGAGAGGTTAAATTGAAATTAAATATTTTTTCCCTCCGACGTTTTCGAAAATCACCGCTATTGTGACTCGTTTAAGAATAAAATTTGTAAAGTGACACATAGTTTAATGAATCCTCTCCTATTTTGGATGTTTTCAAGTTATTAAGACGAGCTCTAAATTTTTTTCAAACGTTTGAAATGAGATGTTTCCCTCCACTAATCATTTGTTTAAAGATACTGTAGTATTGTCTTGTGATTTCATTCCTCTATAGACCTTTTAGCTAGAAATGTTTTCATCACCATTGGCTCATGTGTACAAACCAATTCATTCTTCAATTGGTTTGTAGCAGCCCTCCAAACTATTCTGTTTCCTTCTAATCTCTTCATTTCCCCCTCATAGCTCATTGTACTGACATTTTCCATATCCTGCTTCTAGTAGTCTAACCGTGGCCTTTCTCTGTATTTCTTCTGTTATACAAGTCTTATATAACATGAGAGATTCTTGTAAACCTGGATAGTATTGTGCTTTATGATATATAGGCTATATAGAGGATATATCTTGTAAGTCTCATCCTTAAGCTTCTCTCTTTACCCTCTCTTCGAAGTACTCCTTTATTTGCTATTCAATTCATTTTATTCTATTATTTTGCCATTTATATCAGAATCAGTACCATTATTTGATATTATCACATTTCATCTCCAATCTTATTTTCTCTTCTGCTCCCGCTAATTCTCATATCCGTTGAGAAGAAGATTCAATACATGTTTTGATAGGTCACTTTATAATACCTATGTTTCTATCATTTATCATTAGTATTTTTTTTGAGTGCCTCTTTCGATATTTCATTTGCTCTTAATAAAAACAAATAACTGATATCTTTGAAATCTTTTATCGCTGGGGATTAAGATGCCCAATTAGCAAAACGTTTTCACTTGTTCGAATTGGTATGTTGGAAGTCTTTTCGGAGATTAACTTTCCTAATTCGACCGTAGATCATTTATTTTATCTTAATATCGTTTAACGTGAAGCTGTGAAGTTTTATCCTCACATTTATAATAACTCAGGATAACATTGTCAGACCGTGGTTTGGGTAAAAATATTCGGGTTAAAATTAGTCTGTTGTGTATTCATTCCCTGCCAAACACCCTAGCAGTGGCTTATAGGGTAATTATTTTCGTACCCTGCAAGCCCCCGCTAGGGTATGTGGTTTGGAGTGAAGACACACCAGACTAATTTTGAACCGAATATGTCCCTAACGCGATCGGACAATGTTATTTTGACCCTTTAGCCTTCGTGGAAAAAATGACATCTGAAATTTATCTTTCCTACACTTAATCCCTCAAATCGTATTTTCTTGAACTCCTCTACCGTAGTACGATGGGGGTAATAATACATTGACAACATTACTGCTAAATAGATACCCTTACATTTTATGCAAGAGACAATCTGTAATTCAACCATCGCTCTGTGAGTAATTCCTCTAATATTTAAGATACGCTTCTAAGTTTATCATAGCAACGCTTTACAAATCTAGCTCCACTGCACGCTATCCAATTCACGCTATCAATCCAACTTCCCAGATTGGAACCCACATACTAGCAGCATAATCTAAATGAAGCCTAACCAGGGAAACATACCATTTCCCTTTGACATTTTCATCACATTTACCTAGTACTCTAATAGATCCTAATTTTTTGTTAGCTTGTCCACATATTCCCCGTGTTTCACCCAGGAGAGGTCGTGTAACGGTAAGTGATTAAGGGTGACGCCCAGGTATTTAAACGAATACTAAAATATCTATAAAAAAATTAGTATCCTTTTCCAATTTTCATTCTTCTTTGAAAGTATAGCTATGTTTCATTTGCAAATCACATGAACCAGAAGAGTTAGATTATTTCGAAAATTTGTATCATGTATAAACGCTTCCTAATGCTTACTAACACTTACGCGTAACACTCTTGCATGTGTGTGGGTTTTAGGGTTTATGTATGAATTCATACAATGTTTTGTTTATGCATTGAATACATTTGTGGCTTTTGCATGTTTTTTTTCTTAATAACGGGTGGTGCTCAACGCCCCCCGCCACACGCCCTTGCGGCGACTTGCGAGGTATTAAGTAGATGTAGACTAAAGGACATTTTTGAATGGCATGGCTACTAGTAGAAACATTCGCCACTTTTGAATCATTACCTAACGTATTTTCTTCCCTTTAGAATCTAATCTTCCTTATTTGGCGTCCTTCATCTTGATAACACCCATTTCAAGTTTCCCTCGATATCCCGCCCACTTAGGCCTCCTTTACAACAATAGGATATTTCCATGTGCTTTTCCTCTTTCATCTTTGTAATAGTGTGCGGAAACCTCGAAACTGCACGAGGTTTTACTAAAAAATGTGAAGCCATACGGAGCTATTCATTACTTGAAAATCCACCGTTTCATGCAGTCACTACACTTCAGTTGAATGCTATCAATGCGACGGGAAATGAGAATCACATGGATACAGTAACAGTCTGTAAAAGGCAACGTCAGCACATAATACATTTGATGAAAATGGATTGTGCGCAGTGACGAGAATAAATAAAAACATAACTAAACATAACGTTTAAACCAAGCTAATTCTCACGAGGAAAACTGAAAATTTTCTAATACCGTACGGTAGATAATCTCGTTTGATAAGTTCACACAAATCATTTTAGTGGTTGAGCCTTTCACTCAGACATGTATAGTTACAAAAGAAATTAAACTGAGTCCAACCCAAGCTAAGTCAATCTTTATTCGGCGAGAGACATATGATATACGACAAGAAATACCAGTCTTTATAACCGCATTAATCTCGATAGGGCCGTTTTGACTCAAGTTATATATATATATATTTATATATATATATATATATATATATATATATATATATATATATATATATATATATATATATATTTATTTAAATTTGGAGGTATCGCTCAAAACGCAGCAGTTAATTATTAACACATGCCAGCGTGCTAAATGTAACGCTTCGGAGCACACGTCAAGTTCAGTACGGACGTATATTTAATCTGAGGAAGGAATTCGTCCGAACCAGCATCCTCGAAATTGAAAAACGAATTAATAACGTCAACCGCTCGATCGATGGACTCAGGGTTTCATTTTTTTCACTAAGCTTTAATTGATTATCTCGTGTGAGACGGCCTTCGCTGCGGTAGTTGCTTTGTCACCATTGAGCCCTTAAATAAATAAGGACTGGGCCATGTTGGCGGCTCCATCGATCGGCGAAAAAATTATTCGCTCATGTGTGACACCACGTAGAGATATGAGGGAAGTGGAATATCAGAGCATATTAATATGCATCAAAAGGAACAGTCAATACATCAACCACTCGAAAAATATGGAACGGCCAAGACCTCCAGCGATAAATGGAATGCGGACAACGGTAGTGAATCCTTTGGCATCACAGATACCGTCCATGTATGCAAAAACCATTTGGTTGCCAAGAATAAATATTTTTTTTTCCTGCCTCTCCGACTCCTTTACCTTACATAGAGCTCGAGATGCTCCCCCGTATTCCGTATCTGTTCAATACGTATACACCACAACACAATATAGTACACGAGTTGATCGGAGACGATGGAGAAAAAAGGGAATGGAGAAGGAAAAGTAATCGAGTGGAAAGAAAAATTCATGTGAATAGTAACTGGCGCACCTACGAAATGGAGATATTTATTGACAGGTATAATCATCACATATTAGTAATGCAAGATGATCACAGCTACCTCCATTCCTTTAATGCTCTTTAAATAAATGTCTATATCTACCACTAATAAATTTTTCACTTGTCGCTCTTTTACAAAACAGACCATTAAATAAAAAGCCTATCTCGAATCATAAAAGTTGAAATCCGAAGCATGCCAGAAAATATTTGATTATCGGTTGTTTTGCGCTACTTAGGTTCAAAATTTTTGGCTATAAAACCGGTCACATTTCCGTTGAATTTCACGTTTTCCCATTGTGGACAGCTCCAGAGTGAGCTAATTAATTTTTAAGAGAAATTAAATGAATTAATTTTTCTTCATTGCTAAAATGGATGATTTGTCTTGGATTCAGTGACATGCAACATTTTAAATTCACTCGGGGTATCACATATATTTTTACAGGGAACTAAAACATGATGTTGATATATAAATTTAGTAGATGAGTAAATAATGACTTATTCGCCGTAATCTTTTATATATGAGTTCTGTTCCTACCTCCTCTTGAGAAAGGTGGTTGTACCACCGAAAATTCGAGACCCAAGGAGTCCCTCTTTTATGTGTTTCTGTATCTGTGTTTGTGTCTACTAGTGTTAATTCCATTTACAATATATATATACATATATATAGGGATAGTAACGAATCTTTATATATATATACATATGTGTATATATATTATAAAAATATAAGTATATATATATATGTACATTCGATCACATGGATATAGAAATAGGGAAAAGGGATAGGATCGCATATAAAAGACGAACAAAGGAGAGGTGGGAAAGGCGAAATCAAGCAGATTACAAGAGTAAAAATATTTCCTTAATCGGGAATGAGACACCGGACGTTTCGAGTTGCCGGAGCGATGCTCTAACCACTTGAGCTACCGAGGAAACGTAATTTATACCGAGATCTGCAGGTTTTTTAAGCAACCAAGTTCCCCGATTCTTTGGCCAAGAGATGGCGTTAGGGAGCTGTTTCGTCCACCAAAGTAGAAACAGACAGCAGAGGAAAGGACAATAGAAAAGCAATCATACAACGTGATAAAGGATAGGAACAATGTGTTTCGTGGCACGCATAGCCACAAGAAAGAGACGAGCCACATTGCAAATACACATTCAAACCCAAAAACCCGCCATTTAAGGCGGGTTATATATATAGTATATCAACAAATATTAATCTATTGCAAGTACTTCCGCAGAAATAGTGTGATCAATATCCCTCCTACGAGTAAAATTCCAGGATATTTAATTATCATTTAAGGTGCTTCATTATTTCCAGTGAAAGGAAACAAACGTGCGGAAGCCAAAAGAAACTGAATGTTTTCTTCCTTCCGCTAAAGAATGTCGCTGCGCCGTCAAAAATATTTCCAATCAAGTGAGAGTTTCTTTTTGTGTGATATGTGTTTCATATCGAAGAAATGCAACACGGAAAGAAGGTACAAAAAAGGTGTTTTCTATTTAAAATTCATCGGTAATTCTGGTGTTTTTAATGTAGCTAGGAGGCGATTTTCCCGTCGAAGGATGTGATGGTACAGGAAGGACACGAGCTGGATATGTGGTCGTGGAGTATGAGGAGATGGTTTATATACAAACATCCGTAGAGAGAAAGATAATTATTAAAAATTTAGTCCAAATTTCGTGGTTGAAATAAAACCTTGTAACACGAATGTAACATAATTTACTTTATCCCCTTTCAAAAAATTGTACAATAGAGCTATAATGAGTATAAATGAATAGAATCCTTTTTTCATAATTATTTGAACTATTATTTCAAACTAGAAATATATTATGAAATATTTGACGTGATTAAATACAACAAATATTTTTATCATTGTTAATCTTCTTAGAAAAAGAAATTGTGAACATTTCTGTCGGAACTGATATCATATACATGTAGATACCAATGTTATAAATAGGAAGCAATTGTCCAGAGTGAACGAAAAAATTAGAAAACAAGTAAAGGGCTAAATGATGGAGTGAATTTCAAATTCCAACGGGTCAAGAGACTTCCTTCGGCCTTCAAGACTAAACGCACGCAGGATGTTACGACCGGAAGGATGGTGACGAAGGGGTTGTAAGTTTTAACTCTGGAAGGCTAACAAAGGAGGTCAAGAGCATTTAAATTGGTTGGTGTAGTAAAGAAAGTAAGTTCATTTAAAATAATCAATAATAAGATAGATGAAAATAATAATTAATAACATTTTTAGTGCAAAACATCACGAGTATGCATATGATTATCAAGTACGTTTTGACACAATGCTATAAATGAAAATTTCAAGGAGTGAGTACGCTTATGAAACGTGCGAGAACGGCGACTGCGGTGATTTTTTAAACCCTTTGCCAAATAGGTGATATTTTATTTGGAGTTAACTGTCGGAAGTATAGCTTTTACAGTTTTCATTCCTGGTGTTTTTAATCATATTATTGAATCGTACACCCAAAATCCAGTGAGTGAGTTTAGAAGAGGACATTGAATTAAAAGTAAAGTTAAATTAAAATAACGCATACAGTAGTAGTTTTTAGGAGAGTCGACCGACAGCTGAGGTGATTCGTACCATTAGGGCTTGATGGGAAAGGATAAAGGGTAGAGAGAGAAACTCAACGTCGGCATTAGCCTGCTCTTAACGAAAGGCGCCAAGGGGTCCGGAGCTTTAACATCCCATCCGGCGGACAACGTAATCACTCAAACAGCTCTCCGCAAAGCACCTCAAATAGGGATCGGGATGCCATTGAAAAATATTTGTCGTCTCCAGGATTCGAATCTAGGAACTCTCGGTGGGAATCCAATATGTTAGCCACCGCACCTCCCAAGCCCTTTAAAATATTTTTCCGAAATACTCTAAGAATAGGAAAATTAATATTCGGGTTCACAGTGTTAAATAGTCAATGACACTTTCAACCAGAATCAACATTCAACATGCCCGGGAGATTTAGGAATTTAAGTGTTACTCTTTCAAGCTCAAATTTTAATACATCTCCAAAATATTTACGCGTTAGGGAAAGAATGAGATTTAAAAAGTTTCTCTTAGGTAAAGCATGAGTGGAAATTTTAGTAGTCTTCATTGAATAATAAATAATACCATAATATATAGTATGCATAACTAGGCAGTGAGAAATCAAAGGCACATATTAAAAGAAGTGATATCCTGGTTTAAATTTTTTCCTCAAGATAAAAATAAAGGGAGGATATTTAATTGTACTCCAAAATATTGAAGTTTGTATTGAATGATTCCCTTCTCTATTCATATTAGGCATTCCTAAGTTTTTCAATTTAAATTACAACGTGGTGTGAACGACATAAAAATCCAGTCTTGCGAAATTTATCTTATTATTATCATCAGCAAAGACATGAAATATATTGGATACATTATATGTGTTTTAAGCCTAAGAAAATGTTTTTAAAATACTTTTCTGATAGATTGGATTTGAGTGGGAACCATTTTTTTTAGGAAATAGTATAGAGATATGGAGCTTCGAGCTCAACCAGAAAGTTAATTTTCGGACGGTGGAGTCGACCAATTGAAAGATTCGGTGTGCCACATCTTCAGTTTAATTCTCGGAAGGACGCACATATAAGGTAGCCACAAGCGGCCGTCCTAATGAACTTATCATTTCGCCACTCTTTAATGATAGTGTTACGAAGTTGGCCCGCCACGCCCCATCTCCGCGGTCAACCGAAGCTTCCCAAGGCCCTTGTGCAACACGCGGTCGCTTTGGGATTCCCCGTAGTGGAGAAAGGCAAAGGGATTTAGGGGCGAAAGAATGGAACTGAGGGACGAAGGGAGAGGTCGTGCATGCTGGAAGGGAACGGGAGGAAGCCCTGGAGAGAGAAGGAGAGTGAAGCGAGGGAGAGGCCAAGGTTTTACGTAGCACGGTCTTGCGAAGATGGCAGACGGTCTTCGTATCCGTGGTGTTCCATCAAAAGTTTAAGCAAAAGTTACGAAATTCAGACCATTATTGCATTAAAAAATTTGTCATAAATGTGTAAATTTTACCTTCTCTGCTTTAATTCAAACCTGGCAGATTAAATTTTCCAGAGTTTTGCGATGATTTTGAACACTAAAGGACGACATGAGGTAGCTTGTACAGCGTCACCTGGTCATGATAATTTCATCCACTTACGTAAACCCAATATTTAATAACATTCAATAACAATATTTGATACATAATTCCCTAATATTTGTACTCAATATGCACTCAAATTTCCATTGTTTACGCATTGGTTGGTGATGTATTATTGCCTGATTTTTCCTAATTAGCATGCTTGCTTTTGGAATCTCTTGCATCCACAGCCTTATTGATATCACTTTTGTGTAAATAGGTCGATTTTACTGAACTATGTTTTTCACGACATGAACGTTTACCTTCCAATTCCGAACAAATTTACATTTGTAATTATTTTTATTTATAGTGTTCGCTCTGCGTAGTTCTTATTTTATTTCTTTTTCTGACTTTTCTTCCATTTCTTGCCCTCCATGCATGCATTAATTCACGTGTTATGTAATCAATTTGGGATTGAATATATGATGTCTTGTTGATGCTGAATTGTTCATTTTCAACACATGGTTTGCTGAACTTCGTCTGATGTATTGATACGATTAATGTTTTAAGGGGCAACCCCGCAGCAATAAATTATTCTTCTTTAATCCGGGGTGTCTCTTTTAAAAATATTTTTGCAGTCTTAGTCTTGTAGTCATTTGCCTAATGTGTGACTTTAACAGGGCTAAAAGTTTCAATTGGTTTATAATTTCATTATATTTTGCTAGTAAATTTCGTTAAAATTAATTTCATTATCAGCGGAATTGAGTTTTTTGCCTAAGAGCATCATTTTTCAACGTATTAACAACGATATCAGATGATACAACAAGAACGTTAACTCTCCAATTTTGGCTAAACCTATGACAATTTAATAACTTGAGGTCTGTAAAAAGCCACGACCTTTTCAACCTAATATTTTGGGTATTGAAGTTTTAAAAAATGGGAAATCTATACTTTTTCCTGACACTGAAAGTTCCGGATGCAGTTAGGAGGCTTTGCTACTTGTAAAACAGAATTCATGATGCTGCATGACCTAACTTCACCGCAGATTAGTGATATTCAGGTTTTCTTTAAATAGTGTTTGCAAATTTCCAGTTTGTTAAAATAGTATTGCTTTTATCACTTAGAACAGTTACTGCAAATATTCTCTTGATACGTAATCTAAAATATTTCTCTTCGGTGTGGAATGAAAAAGACGGTTGAATGTGTAGAAATTATTATTGATGAAATAAAAAAAATATGAAAACAAATAATTCTTTTATCCAAAAAGAGCCTTTGCTATACTCCGCCTGTGGAAGATGCAGGAAACTTTGATAGCAATTTTTGAGAATTTCTTCGACGCGCCATGAAACAATTATCAAAGAAAACACCGTGATGGGTTTTAGGAAACACTAGCCCGTATATAAGGTTACTCTAGACTAGGCTCATGAAATACAAACAGTTTGTACAAATGGAGAAGCACGCACTCTTTTATACTTCCGGAAAATTGAGATGGTAAAATTTTAATGAAAGTGTTCACCTCTTAGCTTAAACACAATCTAACGAAAAATATTCGTACATTTTGTTAAATACCCCTAATCTCGAATTAATTAAATTTAAACATAGCGGTTGATATTCCGTTATTATATTTTTAGGTTCCTTTATCTGTAATATTCCGTCCAATTTCAAAAAGTTCAGCGTGGAGTTACCCTTGCATACAATGACGCCGTGCTCGATGGGAGAACATGAAAACTTGACACTGTATGCATATACAATATGAAATTAAAAAAAAATTATAGTTAATAATTAAATAGTGTTTGAAAATGATGAATATTATAAATTTTTATATTTCTACATTTTTCTATGTACCTTAAAATTTTACAATGCCAATGTTGCGAAATTGAGGGGACTTGAGTCATTTTATCGCCAGCGTACGCAAATTAAAACCATGGTATTTGCTGATTAATCATTCCGTAGAAGATTCCTCAGATTACTCTGAAGCATTTTCAAGCACTAGCATGGGATTTATTTTATGACGAAATTAAAATCAAACGATCACTTAAATGGAGCGAACATTTAGGCATACGTCAGAAGGTTAAAATCAGCCATTTCTCCCTTCTAACCTTTTGTTAATCAATCTTTCCTTTTCCTCCCGAGCGATTAGGAGTTTTGGATAGTCCGTTGTGTGTCACGGGAGGATGAACGGCTGGCGTAGACGTCAGCGGCCGCCACCGGTTTTATTAACGCCCGCCCTCCGTAAAATAAAACAAGGAATTGAGTGGCCAGCACGGCTGCACCAACTATCCTCTCTCTGTCCCTGACTCACGCCCTCGGACTCATTCGAATGGCGGCAAAAAATAAACAAAAGCGGAACCCCTCCTCCTTGTACCGATCCTGAGCGGAGTGAGGGGGGGGGGCGGGAAAGTTGAATTTTTGATGTGTTCCACCCTCGCGATTCCTCCTCCCGACCGCCCAATTTTCCTTTTCCACAAAAAGACTATCCAAGGCCGTGCATCTCTACCCGACCCTATTGTACGTAGAGAGGGACACGCCTCTTCTTTCATCCATCCGCTCAACATATACTTCTACCACTCTCCATGCTTCTCCGTTTAAAAAAAAAAAACGTTAAAAGGGGTGGGTACGTGTGCGGCCGGGAGGGACGAAAATGGAATATTTACTGCAATGCGATCCGAGGAAAAATATGTGCGGGAAAGAGGGCGGAAGTGGAAAATTTCAATTCTATTTCTTCTCCGCAACGATACGTTTGTCCTTTATTTAAGGGAGTATAACATACATTTTTTTTCTCCTAGCGTTGCGGTACCAAAAGAAAATTATACAGCCAATTAAGCACTTCTTATTTATCTACGTATTCGCTGGGATGGTGGGGAGGAATTGTGGAGAGGAAGGGGGTGTGGCTGATTAAATCGAGCCTCGAGAACAAATATTTGCCTATTTGAGAAATTTTGATACTTGAAAATAATTCTTAGAGACTGGAAAACGCAACGCAAATGTAATTCCACACCCAATAGAAAAATTAAAATAGTCTCTAAAAGCGTGTTAAACTTCGTGTTTCCTACGAATTAAAACTTATAACTCAATGGAAAACGTAATTGAACCAAGCTATTTCTGCTTCCTCGACTGCTGTTCAGAATATTGACAACTACAGTGCTTCTGAATCCCCCTGCTATCTTCTCTGTGAAGGGAAGGCACTAATCGGTCCATTTAAAAACGAAGAAGACCAACTGTTATAAAGCGAAAATAGTACGTCTGCGACGTTCCGACAAATTTAAAACCATTCAAATCCTATAATATAGATCCTCAAAATAATGAAAGTTATAATATACCGAAGCATAAAAAAAGAGATTACGTCATGAGATTTGACCTTTCTCTATTAAATTTGTCGTGACTATGGGTCGTTAACTCGTATTTAAAAATTCATAATATCATTCATCATTCTATGTGACTTAAATTCCCTCTGTTCTGAATTCGGTTCGCAAGCTCAGGGATAGCGAGCAATTTAATATGGCAAAAGTCAGATATATTAGTGGTCCAATATTAACAGGCAACCATGCGTCTCTCGCTTTTCCCATGGATAGTGATTTTAGGGATTTGGTAAGAAGTGTGGCTCTTATAGTTTTCGCTTTAAAGTATTGTTCTTGACTGTATCATATATAATACATTATATAGCGAGCAATTGCTGCGGAACCACAAAAATGTTTAGGAAAATGTGCGAGGAAGAGTCTATATGGAGTCATTCGTGGTATCTCTGAGGAAGGAATCTGGCCGCAAGACTTCGTGACATCAGTGTTAGTTCCTATTCCGAAAAAGGTAAAGGTTACATCATATGAGGACTACAGAACAATAATTTTGATATCCCACGCAGTTAAATTTGTTCTTAGGATCATCATCTAACGAATAGAGAACAGGAAAAATGATCATTTAGGGGATGATCAGTTTGGGTTTAGGAAGGGGAGAGGCACGCGTGATGCCATTGCAGAAATGGGATCACTGATCGAGATGAATATAGAATACAATCTGGACGTATTTGTCTGTTTCGTTTCGCAGATTCCGAAAAGGGGTTTGCTAGAGTGAATTGGGAAAACTAATGAGTATATTGCAGAAACTAGGAATATAATGGAGATACAGGAGGCTAATACGCAACCTGTACAAGTCTCAGACTGCTCAGGTGCGAGTGGGGAACGGAGTCCTGATCGGTATTATTAGGAAGTGGTGTAAGGCAGGGCTGGCCATTATCACCGGTGCTGTTCAGGAAGAACTGGAGATAGGAATAAATTTCGGAGGGGAATTCATAAAATCAGTTAGATTAGCTGATGCCCAAGCATTAGTTTGACAGTCAGCCAAGGGATTGCAAGTATTTCTGAGGGAATTGGAAATTCAGTCCGATAGATACGGGAGGAGAATCAATTTAAATTGCTAACATTAAAATAGGAGGAGAAAAAATAAAGCAGCTAAAACAGTTTATGTGTCTCGGAAGTGTTTTGGACCACATGGTCAAAGTAGTAGGGACGTAGGGATAAGAATTGCGCTAAGCAAAGAGGTTTCACAAGGAGGAGGTAGTTGATGACAGGGACGTTGAGAAAGGGCGTTAAGAAAAAACTTAAAAACTTTGATACGGAGTGTAATTATGCACGGCGCGGAAATGTGGTCACTGAAACAGTAGGATAGAAGTATATTGGAGGCTTTTGAAATGTGGGTGTGGAGAAGAATGGAGAAGGTGAAATGTATCGGAAGGAAAGCAAATGAGGAAGTATTAGATAGTGTGAGCGAGGAGAGGCGTTTGTTGAGAGAAATCCTATGGAGACAGGAAAAATGGATGAAGGGCGTATTGGCCCGCAGTGGGATGCTAAAAACTGTAATAGAGGGGAGAATGTTAGGCAAACGAGGAAAGAGCAGGAACAGGATAGGGATGTTGGACGGGTTTTATAAACCCGTCCAACATCCCTACATGATAAGATGATAAGATCATGAAGTCAAATATCAAAAAGGAAGATTTAGAATTGCTAGATAGGAATAGAAAATGCGACATTTTGGAAGGTTGCATTGAACCAATTCTCAAATTGATAACTATGATGATGCTATGATAATTAAATCCTAATTAAGCTAGCAATTGTTACAATATTATTTCCTCTTTGGGAAGAAATCTATTGTAGAATGAAATCCTTGTTAAAATGAAAAAAACACATTTATTGCCTCCAAGAAGCACAGGTTATGCTTTTATCGTCTTGGTTTCGATAAATGTTCGCTCATGTTTATGGTGAACGTACCTTCCAATAAGCGGTACGAGGTATCACACAGCTAAAAATAACTGGTTGTAACTGTAAATCAGAGAAAATACCTATAAGGTTATTTCCATGCGAGATAAATCGCTTAATTCCATAAACAGTTCAATCGTTCCATTTGTTTGATGAATATAAACCGACCCGCAGTACCTGCTACACTGAGATGACCAGTTGATAGGCTAACTGATTTTCACTGAGAACAGCATGGATTCATTAATACAATGTACTCAATACTTATTTAATACCTCGGCTAGAATTATATAATTTAGGATTCAATCCAATGAATCAACACTTCGGAGAAATTAAATTACCGGATTAAGTAAACAAATTATTACTAATTGCGGTTGGCTGCAGGATTTGTCTAGATTCCCCCGCGTTTATCCACACGCGCTAAAACCCGAATTTTCAATAGGAATTAATTCGTCAAGTTTGGGATCCCATTGTATTCGAGGTTTTATTAAAAAAATATATATGTATATATATATATATATATTGATAAATGTCAAGTTTTGTCCGACTAACTTCCAAGACCCCTTGCCCCAATCCCTCGGGTTCGTTACCATTACAAACCCTTATCGCTTATGCTCTCCTAAAACTCCGCCATCCTTCTCCTCTTCCTTCCCATAGCCATGATCGAGGACGCATGTGTGTGTGGGTTTGTGTCTTTTTTTTTGAGAAATACAACATATATACCTGCTGCGGAGACCCCGCAGACTCATATGCCGGGGAATAAAGTGATTTTAAGCGGGAAACACGCGAACGGGAACGGTTAACCTGTACTACGTATCCCGCGAGGCGCCTCCGCAAACAGAGGGGCAATTAGTTATTTGGTCAATAATTCATGTGGAAGGGAACGGGTCGTGTCTCAATTTCTCTCATCCCCTCTCTTTATCTTTTACCGCACCTCAAGTCTCTCAGAGGATAGCACACACACGAACGGAGCAAGCATCGTCACACAACGTCGCAAACAGTCATCACGAGGCGTCAAAGAGATTAGACCGATTCCGCGGATATGTCTAGATGACAAAGTTCTCCCCGGGACGCAATCCGCTAAAAAAACGAATCCGTAGCAAAAGCTGCCAAGAATTTTTTGCCAGTATGAAAACATGAGATCTGTTTTGACTTAATGCACATGCGGTGGCTGTGGCGATAAAAATTACACAGATTTTCCAAACTTGAAAAGAGTCCCGAGTGATATGAGACATGTGCCTCTTGACACAATAGATGATGGTCAAAATCAAGCAACCATTATATCCAGAGAATCCTTATGGTAGATTAAAATATTAAGGAAACTTGAAGTTTACAGCGGTTAGTATTAAGGAGTACCTTATGCCCCCCTGGCTGAAGTGATTTATAGCCTTTAATGTCATCATTGTTGACGTCCATGACACGAGACTAACGGTAGATAGGCCACTAGATTACATCCATGAATGAGGATATCAATTGGCATACAAATGATTTTTCCTTCGGGCCATGTCCTCTTGAGAGTCGAATACAAAAGTTGAAAGTAATTTCATTCAAATGAAATAGAATGGGTCAAAATTATAGAAGCAAATTTCCAGGTGTCCTTGAGGTCGATACTCTCTCCATTAACACTATCTGAGAATTTATTTTACTTGACTTTAATATATGAAGAAAAATTTACTATCCATAATAAAAAAGACACAAACAAGTGACTTAAAGAAGTTTATGACATATCCTCTTGAACTTTTTCTTATCGGCGCATGCAATATACCTATATCTTCGTCCTTTCTGTATTTTTAAATCTCCTGAGAGTTTAAGATGGAATTATTTCATACAAAATTCATATCGCGTTGCGTCATAGAATGAATTTTGATCATCGAATCAATACCAAAACTTCGACAACCCTTGGTGAGAACTGACATACTAGTCCCTCGAAACGCACGCACCTTTCATTTTTTGGATCGGACGTGCCTGACCTAGTAGGAGTACACCTAAATTCTATAATTATTACTGAAAACCAAAGGAAAAGGTCATATGCTACATTTAGGATAGCAACTTCTTAAAATGTTCTAGCGTCCAACTAAAATATTTAACCAAGTGTTTAGAAAGCTTCCCTAAAGGATATATCTAAATGCAACTTTGACTGATCCGAAAACTCAAATGAACTTGTTGCAAGTGCTGGGAAATAAAATCAAAAGTTTCACCTCTTAGCTGAAACTTCACATTTTGGGGGGAAACCCGTGCTATTCCGCTGATGTTAGCCTCTTGAAGGAGTCTTAAATCCTTGATAGCAATTACTTGCCGAGGTCTATTCATCTCGACGAACCACCCGGCCCGTAAAAACTTTGCCTCTCGAGCTATGCAGTATTTATATAACTAACTAGCACGTCAACAGCGAGATAACATTTTATTGACTGTTTCCTTCCATGTCTTTACCTGAAGAAGTTTTCCTGTTACTTCTCGTATTAATGATTCTAGTTTCAGTGCGTAACAATTTTGAACAGGGGAAGTTTCCGAATTTGAGGAAAAAATTTAAATACGGACATTAAAAATCGTATTCATATTCATGAGCTAAGGTGGACGTGTTTGCAGAGATTCCCCCAGAACAAAGGTTTTACAAGGCTTTTTATGCCACGAAACGATGCTCCATAATTCAGACACACCGCGGAAAATGAAATAAGAATTTTAAGAGTCAAGAATTATCTGTAAAACTAATCTAAATTGAGAAACTAAATGGGCGTAATAAGAGAAGAAAAATCAATAATATGGAATTCATAGATGTTTTAATCGGATAGTAAGCTAGGATAAGCATTACTTCAATACTTTATAGGCGATGTAAAGATATTTATTACAAAATACCGAGGTTTTCCATACTAATGCTCGCATTTCTCAGTACTGACTAAGAAATGAACAGAAAAATCTTATTAACATCATAATGATGTTTTTACGCATATGTGAGAAAGTTCTTGGGGGGAATATGAATTCATAATAATAATAATATCTTCAAAATGAATTAAGATCAATGATATGTAACCATTCATTTGAGATAAAAACCAATGTTATATATGTATAAACCTTTTGTCCAGTAAAATTTAAAATTTCCTCTATAATGAATGAACTTTACTTGAAATAGAAGGCATTTAGTTGCAAATTAAAAGTTGAATAAATTATGAGTAAATAGATGCAAATTAAAACATTTATGCACATAACTAATAAATTTACAAGAAAATTTTGAAAAAAAAAGAACATTTTGGTAGTAAAAATTGTTTCCTACTACCAAAACGACTTGAAAGAATGTACATAATTAAATCATCAAGTTCTGAATGAAGAATGAAGTAAAATTATAGTTCAATATTACTTGGAAAAAATGAATTGACAGTTAATAATTTGTATTTTCTTATTGAAATAATCATTTCTCTCCGTCTATGAATTACCACAGTAAAAAACATTTTCCTTAAATGTTTATATCCATCAAATTCCCTTACTAGGGAATAAATCAGGACAACGTTTTTTGTAGAAAATGCGCCTCAACACTTATTTTTGATAAAAGTATAAAAAAACACGATCGTGTTTTTTATACTTCTACATACTACTACTTATACTTTTATACACGATCGACAAAAAACTAGACTGATTTGCATTGAAAACGGGTATCAAATCCATTGCAAACTCTCTTTTGCAATGTGTTGTACCTTTAACAATAAAATTATATTCTCACTGCGAAGTAATTACACATGTTCTATCAGCCAAAGAATTTAAGGGGAATACAACAGTGAAATGTCTAAAAGTCCTCAAACTAAGAAAAACAAGTTTTCCTTAAATAGTTGAACCATTTTGATTGAGGATAATATTAAAGTTTTATTCTCGGTCCATACTGGGGTAATACTAACTTAAAAAGATTTTAAATAACGTATTGGTTAATGAAATGAAAAATATATTTTTTCCTTACCTATTTCAAATAAGTTGTAGATGAAGGCAGTAGAATTTAGATTTTATGAAAGTTTATCATTTCATTCCGATACTTATCCAAAACAAATGAGCAATGGTTACGGCATGCCAACTTATCCTCCTTCAGTGTATGGCAAAAAGAAGGTTAAGAGGTTTTCCTAAAGAAGATTCAAGTATACACTTTTCGTGTCTATGAAATTGACGTTCTTTGCATATATCTCAGGGTCGTTTTGCGAAGAAATTTCATTAAAAAGAAATTTTTAATACGCTTTTCCTCTTGAGTTTTGCGTGCTGAAAACTGAACTCATTCCGTACCCCATTCCATCCCTCCTGTCATTTTTTGAGAAGGGTCCCGCAAAAACTCATGATATTAAAGCGTCTGTAAGCAAAATGACTTAAATACTCGTTAGAAACGACAGAAAATTATAAGCGATCACCTCAATATTTTTTTTCACCTCAATAACCTCTGGTAATAGGATAAAATGGATAACATGAGCCATGTCTTGTGATATTTTCGGAAAAATTCAAAAAGGAGCGAACGGAAAAACATCTGGTACGATAACAAATTGCCGTCGTGCACGCTCACGCGCTTCCAAACGTCACACACGGTTCCGCTTACTCCTCCAGTCTGTCTGGGTCGTTGGTGAACGAAAGACGCGTTGATGAATCGCGTACGTTTGGACGTCGCATGCAACTTAAGGATTGGGAAAACGAGAAATAGCTACGCCTCCGGAGAGCGGGAAAATCCACAACACGAAGCGGCTTATTCTATTTCGTGAGCTTAATTGCCTCCATCTCCTCCCCACCCCCTTCCCCACACCCACTCCTCACCCTTCTATCTCTCCCTCGCCGTTCGTCGGGGAGCTCTCGTTGCGTAATTGCTTTTCCAGGATCTCAGACGTGCATGTACGAGGGGTAGGCTCTGCGGTCTCCAGATTTGCCTCTCCACCTTTCTCCCCCAAACTTCTTCCTTCTCACTCACCCCACCAACCGTCTCCGACAGAAAAAATAAAAAAAAGTAACATCGTGGAGGATTTGTGGCCCTTTCACGCTCTACACTTGGAGGGACTCAAATTTCTACCACCCCCTGTGGAAAATTTGGGAACCCAGGATTTATCCAAGAATGTGGGGGGGTGAAGTTGATTAATCTATCAAGTAAAAGTAAAGCGTTCGGCACATTACATACCGTATGTCCGATTCGTATTTACACAAAGATACGACAAATTCAGATATCTAGAGAAGACAAGCCCTCTTTTGGAGTGCTCAAGTTGTTCCATTGGTGACCACTAAAGAATGAAAAGGATAAAGTGAGCTTCTTACAAGCTCTTTTTAGGCTGACCATATTGAATAATAATTACTTAAGCCATAAAAGGTTTTTTAAGGAGACTGCGTGTGTATTTGTAAATCCTAAATACGGTCCCTGGCAATGAGATTAATTTCTTTGTAAACACATTCAAGAAATACCCCAGTGTAAATGTGATCGTTCTAATATTTCGAATTTTTGTGATCACTGGCGAGAGATTAACAGTCCCCGTAAATCAACACGCCAATCTCAATTCCCTCCCCCCTTTTACGTACCTTCACAGTGGTGTAAAAAACCCTCTACGACTTAAGAAAATATTATTTAATATAGTCAGTGAAATAAAGAATGACTTTTGAAATGGAACATAGCGGTACCTTCACTAACTGGACAGTCGATCGTACGCCGTCTGGTTTCCCTGAAGATATATCTGTTCCCCAGCAAGATTCATTTCCCTCGTTTATACTAATGGTCAATGAGTTCAATGCACACACGAATAATCCGTCAAAATGCCACGTACGACATTTTTCATGCAATCAATTTGAGAGGAGGAGATTTAAGTGGACATTTTCTTATGAAATGTTTACGAATTATACAGGACGAGAGTTCATGGGTTATATGCCCACCTACCCACCTTGGAGTTGGTCCCCATGGATGAGGAACCAAATCCCTCGAAAGTTAGGAATGCAAGCAGTTTAGCGGAGTTTTTAGGTCGGGATTCCCTCTGCTCCTCTTCCGCTAAGAATAGAGAGGGGGCATATCAGGAGGCTCTGGTATCGTTCACTAAAATCACCCTCCTTCCCACCCCCTTTCCTGAACACCCTCTCCATTCCACTCTGCATCTTCTTCTCATTTTCCTCGGGAAACTAAGCACGCCCTTTATCCCTCAATTAAAGTCTTGTTTGGGAAACGAAGGGGCACGGTTGTTTGTACTGGGAATCCCTCGTTCGACTGCTGTTCCGCCCGGTGGATTTGGTGTCGTAATTGGCTTCCGCATAGGTCCCGATCGCATCGCTCCAAATTGAAACAGTTTTCGGCGACATTAAGAGAAATAACGTAGAGTCAAAACCACATGCGGGAAGGGGCGACAGGTGGGGGGGGGGGGAGGAGCCCATTGAAGGCATTGCGGGGTGGGAGGAGGAGGAGGAGAGTGGAATGGCGGAATTCGGGAGGGGAAGATGGGGTTACCAACGGTGGAAAATTAAACTACGGATTGTGCGCACCCTGCCGCGTGATCCAGATATCCAATTCCGCAGCATTCTCTTTGTATTTTTTTAATGTTCAAGCAGTGCGCACACGCGGGCGTAACTGCATCGCCCTGTGTTCCTAATTAAATCCTAAATGATCGCGCAACAAGGCCGTCGAATCCCGTGGCGACGCCTGCCGTTGGAATTCCATTCCGGCGACTGTAATTGGTGACGAGTCGGGAGTCACTATCGCGATATTTTTAAGATCTGTTATCGCTACAAAATTGACAACTATATGCAATTCTGACAGAAGTGTTTTGGGCAACAAGGGGCATTATTTTATGAACTTTCAAAATGTAACCATCTTTCCAATAAAATATTTTTTCATTAGCTTGCACCAACAGATCAATTTAGGGACATTTCCCTATACCGCCAAGTTATTTTCAAATAACGAAAATAAATTGGTCATGAAAAACTCAGTTTTATAGAACTAGTATTTTGTAGCAAGAAAGTACGTCCGATTATGTTTTAACCTTATTTATCTTAATCCCATCCTCTACTCATGAAATCTTCGTTAGTAAGATGCATAATTATTTGAATGAATCATGTTCTATGTTTCACATATTGGAACTGAATGACTTTTGTCGATAATGGTACATATGCCTCAGTATCTTATTTCAGTCTGTATTGTTAGTAGATGAATTTCAAATAGTTCCAATTAGTTGATTTTAAATCAGTAATTTCTGAAAATGCTGTAAAATTGCTTTATCTACTGATGAGGATAACGCATCATCTATCTCCTTCGTTAATCAATACTAAATTACGATTTCAACTTGACATATATGAACTTAGAGCCAAGGTCTGGAAGATGGTTAAGATTTTACCACCAAGGTATAGGTATATTTATCACACTATCAATTACTATGCAGATTATAATCAACTATTGCATTAGTAATGCAACGTAATAACAACATAATAGCAACGTGTAAACTAATCCAAGGGTATTTTTAGAAAAAAAACTATCTTCATATAAGAATTATTTCGAGTAACCTACCTATTTAACATGGCTTTATGAAAGATCTAATAAATATTAGTGCGCTCTTCTGAGAAGATTTATAGAAAACTTGACTAACTATTAGACCACATAGTCTCGGTTGTCGGGAAGGATGCCATGAATTTTGTTCTTTACAAACCCTCCTTGATAAAGGTTAACTTAGCAACTGGAAGGACTCATCCGTGTCTTAATCTAGAAATCCGAGGGCAGTTGATGCAAGGTAGTAAGTCAAAAATTGAGGCATTTAACTTCATGCGCTCCAGTAAAAAACAGCATTAAATGCAGTTTGAGGGATTGGCTCGTGAAGAGAAACGCCTTATCTTTTAAGTGCATTCTATAACACTTACTAAATACCAGGAAAAATGAGTACCTACGCTAAATGTCAACAAATATAAACTAAATTATAAAGCAACATATTTATCATTTCTTATCACCTCACAAATGCCCATTAAAAAACAAATAAAACCACTACCGGAATTAACACTGAAAATCGACAGTTTTGAATATTTCCACGTTTAATATTAGATCTCTGTTTCCAACATTATTTTGATTACGAATATATAATTTAATTGAAAATTGTATATCGAATGAAGCTAGACATTCTACACTATCAGCAGCAGCCTTTAAAGCAACATGACTACTATTACTTAAGCACAAATAGACAAGCAGGTTAGGCAGACGTTTCGATATGAATATTATTTATATTATATGTATTGTTTATTACAGGTAAACTACCGGTTATGGTGGGTTTTTTATGGATTCACCACAACAAAAATATCTTGTCTCTCTTAGAATTAAATAATACGCTTGAGTTAAAAAATAAATCGTGATCGGAAATATTTAGCTTGACAGCACGTGACCTGATGCAAATTCTTTTTTCCTGCAAAATGAAGAAGGCAATTGTGGCGGAAACAATTGAAATGGTCGCGTTTGAAAACTTTAGTCGAAGGAAATCACATGAAAGCAAGCCGATGAAACTAAGATCCATTTCCCCGAAGTTCTTCGGGAATTGAAATTAGAGTGAAAAAATAAAATAAAACACTTAACCGCACCGAAACTTCTTCGGCCGACGAATAAAGAAGCGCTAGCACCAACCTTTCACGGTCCCCGGTATCAACAGAATAACTAGCTGCTCCTGCGAATCCTTCCTCTCTCATCGGGGAATGCAAGAAAAGGTAAACTCCTTTGGATCCCCTAGACGGAGGGCTCCTCTCGGACGTTTGAACTGCCTCACGCGGCTGTTAACGAGAGACTGACTGCTTTCCCGACCACACCGCCTTCCTCCTTCGCCTCGTCAAAAGGTGACGTAGCGCCTTCCCCCAAGGCCCCCAAATTTTGCATTCAATGCCTTAGAACTCTCCCGCCAGTCTCTCTCCCTCCATCCCCACCCGCGTCGCTTCGAGGGGTAAACGTGGATAGTACCATAGCACCACGGCGTGTCGGGCGTTTAAGTCTCCAGTATCCTTCGCCAGGGTGAGCCACCGATTCGAAAGATGACTTCTCCGGCGGCGTAGAAGGGTGAGGCATAGCGGAAGAGCGATTGTTCAGCGGCGGTCAATGGCAACAAGAAAAAGTTTTTTGACACTTGTTGGGTGAGGGATGAGTTGGATCCATAAGGTTCCACAGATTTCCAGGTGTTTTCGGATGGCGAACAATGAAAATTCATGGCTTCCACGAACAAAGAAAGTCAGAAAACGACGTAAGATGAGGAAGACGAAGGAAGTGAGAGGGGTTTTTAAGTTTTTGATTTATTATGATATTATTGTGAACGTTTATATACGATTGAAGGTGGGTTTTAAAGCACCCCTTTGCTCCACTTATTAGCCACGGCTGATACCACGTGCTACTTTTGAGATGACTTAAGGGGTATTCTATGATTATATTCTGCTTTAAGCTCACCAAAATAAATGATTTTTAAACTTTTGAACAAGTGAATTAAAATAAATACCTTGGTAAATGGCAAAAAAATTAGCAAACTAGCTATTGATACTTTCTGATTTGTTGAACTGAAAATATGAGAAAAATGTGATCGATGAAATGTTTTGCAATCCGTTAAGGTTTGGCTAATTGTGTTTCAGAATTTAAATATATCAATATAGCATACATGTAAGAATGTTCATATATTGTTGACGTTATTCGAGGTGTAGCGAAAATTTCCTTCCAGTGATTGAAAAACCGTGAAAATATATTTGAAAATTATCGCTCTAGCGATGTACTTTCTGGGGTCCCAGTCCTGTTTTAAGACGTCCCATATGGGCATCTAAAATCGAGAGCATTTTTCCTGATTAAACTTTTGCCATTAAAAAATCAGAGGTATATAAAGAGCTATAGAATTAAATCTGTACAAAGGTATGACACTGTATTTCTTCCGGAATCTAAAAAAATGGATGAGTAGTGAAAACAGTGACGTTTAATCTTTTTTAAATAATACCGTAATCATATAAGTATTCGATGCACCCAGCAGTAGAACCATGCAACTGTTGTTCTTACTGGAGAACACATTCCATAAGATGTCTTCGCTATAGTCTCCAGCATAGGGCCCAAATATTCCGAAATAAGTATAAATGGAAATTTTTTTTACTTATGACAGCATATTCCAGCTGAAGAAATTATTATCATAGTCGGTAGTCTACCGTTTAAGGTAGATTTTCAATGGATACGTTGAATATCGCTGCATTCATCAGCTCCGTCTGATAAGAAACACCAGAACACCCTTCACAGCAACATAACTAGACACAATATGCAAAACACACTACAACTATTCTTCAACTGCGACTAAACTGAAGAGATAGAGCCTTTAATACGATACGAAACAGGTCCTATAGGCAAAAAAAATTACCATAAAAAGGAAAATTAGGATAAAGTAAAAAAAGATGCGCATATATCCATATATATAAAGCGATGTTTAAAACGATTTGATCGAGTAGAACAGTAATGGTGTTGTCATTTGGGATACGTGGTATGATAAGAAAATGTAAATTGAATAATAAATCTTTTTATACATAATAACTTTGAAATGGATATTTGTCTAAATTGAGTGAGATTGATTATGATATCTGGTTGACACTGGTAATTCTACAAATATATAAGATTTTATTTATAAACACTGAGCCCAAAATTTGATTTGAAACATGACATTAAAGTTTAGGTTGAGATTTCCTGCTTTTACAGTCGTAAACAGAGCACAAGCAACCACACCCAAAGCAGGCCAATTTGAGCTTATCAAAGCGTAAAGCATACACTCAATGTCGACCAAACTATTCATTAAACGCGTTAATTCAAAATGCAAAAAAATCAGAATTTTCAAGTAACTCTTGAAATGTTCTTTGTTATTAGCAATTGGGAAAACAATGGACATAAAACAATTGAATATATAGTTTCTGTGCACACTGGAAACGTGAAATTACGAAGGCTTAAATTCCCACCTCGCAAAAATGCAAGCGATAAACATATAAGGCCTCCATCTTCCGTACATCATTCAGGAAGTCTGGTGGCATTGGGAGATAACCAAAATGAAAAGAATGGCAGGTTCAAGGTGGCATTAAGTCTGAGCACGGAAAGAAGCGTCGCTCAATCTTTTCGTATTTCACGCCGCTGGAATCCATTAAAAAGTTCTCTGACCTGCAGTTCATCAAACTAGAAGGCAATTTAAAAAGTATCATCTACGTACGTAAATGTTGTCTACATAAAGTCGGTAATATATATATATATATATATATATCTATATATACTTGTATATATATATTTAAATAAATTAAATATAAATATATGAATATATGAATATATATATATATATATATATATATATATATATATATATATATATATATATATATATATATATATATATATATATATATATATATATATATATATGCGGGTCGCGGTGGTCTAGCGGGTAGAGCGTTGGACTGCTGACCAAAGGGTCCCGGGTTCGATTCCCGGGCAAGGCACTTTGGGCACCTGCAGCTCCACCCAAGCTAGTTGATTTTTCGGGTACCAGATCTTCCTGGGAAACCATAACCGGCACAGGGAAAGGAACTGGCCCCCCTACCCTGATGTGTGAATATTCACACGCCGTTGGGCTTGGTACATGGGTGAGCTCTACCATCACCTACTAAACCGACCTTCGGGTTGATTACTGTGTTTATGGTTTATATATATATATATATATATACATTTTCACCTACGATAATTGCATGTAAACATTTCCCTTTTCACAATGCTACACACGTAGGTGTTCCATTAGTTATACGAAAGGAATTAACCACAAACAGAAGAGCATATTAATACATGACCACTATTATGAAAAATAATATAATTAAATGGGAGGATTGGAAAATAGTCATATAAACCATATGGCACCAAGGGAGCATTATTGCTATTCATTAAAAAAATAATTTTCGGTCCCATTAAGTTTTAGTGCACAAATTGCGCTTCCTACGAAACACCATTCCTAGTGTTCCTCCGGGTTGGTGTTTCTTCGACTGTGTCTTATCATACGTAGTTCAGGAAATGAGATTTTTTCATTACTATCTTATGAGAAAATGAAAAATGCAATCATACTACAAACAAGTGGGTATGGAGGAGTACATTGTCCAACATGTGAGGTAAATTGAAGTCGGAAATCACATGGGTACATGCCGCATGGCCAAGAGCAACGTGACGGAACCATTTCTTTTGGAAAACAATAACAATGGGAGATTAGTACATTTTCTCCCACACATCCATCCCCTTCTGTGCTCTCATTGTTTTCTCTTTCGGGAAAAAGTTCAAATACCCTGACGCCGTGTACCGGATAGGGGGTGAATGTCTGTTTAACTTCCATACGCTCTGTCCTTCATATTCATTCCTTTTTATTCCTTCCCTTATCTACCTCCTATTGCGCCTCGAATCAACAACGACGTTTGCTCCACCTCCTTTGTTTTTTCAATCTCAACCATCCTCCCTCTGGATTGGTTTGGGTTGCTTTATTTTCCATCCTACATGATTCATACCCTACGTGTCATTCCGTCTTAGGAATCCACCGATAACGAGGTTCTTTGACGTGTAATTTCATTATTCTCAATAACGTCTCTGCTTCAGGAGCTCAGCACCAATTACAACCTCCTTTCCGTGAATGAAATCACCACTCAATGGCAAAAGAGGGGTAGTGAGAAGGGAAATATTATTTCCAGCACGCAGAATGACGCTCATTTCGAAATATAATTGATCCCTTCGTCTGCATCATTTTGTCCACGTGAAACGTGTTATTAACGGCCTCGAGGCGAGTCGCTCAGAAGTTCAAGATCGTTTCGCGCTGATATTCCGGAAATAATGATGTTATGGACAAAATGAGACTTGTAACGTAGCGAGTTATGTGTTTTGCTCCGACAACGAAATTAGTGAAACGTGAACTAACATCTACTGCACAGATGATTGAGTTTGCGATAAAGCGTCTATATTTACATCACTCCGTGTAACGTTAGCTGATGCAACACTGCCTGTTGCAGCTGTGACGCATATAGAAGCGATTATTCTCGTAGATTTTAAAGCAAATTTCGATACGGTTGGCGAGAATCTTTGTTCGTCCATTCGGGTGGAGGGAACGCCACGGACAACGCAATTGTAATGGCTTTTCCGTATGAAAAATTGTTTCCTCCAATTTACGGATGCATTTCTCGTTTTTGTCTCAGAAACCAAAATCATACACCCGGATTGAGACGCATAATTATGGACACCGCTCACCCAAAGATATCTGGCAATAGAAGAATAACCACAGGCAGTTTCAGAGTAAAGAAGACGGATCGAAGTTTTTCTTTCCTGAACGAGTGACATGACAAAACGTTGGGCATTATAGCGAAGGCGAAGCAGTAAAAAAAAGGCGGAGCGGAAAAAATTAAACCTGGGCATTTGAAACGGCAATGAGATTCCAGAGAAGACAGGAGAAGAGAGGGGGGTGGGGAGGGGAGTGGTTTGCGGGGAATGAATGCACGAAGGCACTGCGAGGATCTGGTTATCTCTGCGCATTTTAAATGCGTGGGCAACGTCTTTCTGTTTTTTTTTCTTATTTTTTAATGCCTCCGTGTGTTTACAAGTGTGGTAGTTGCGTGTGGCTTTACCGACGAGGTCATGCGAGAGAGATATCCGAGAAGTCAGCCAGGGAGATGAGGAGGAGGTTGAGGAGGAAAGGTTTGTGAAAAAAAATTCTGCGCGGAAAAAGAATAAATTATACACATTTAGAGCTTGGAAGTGTAGGAGATACGGTACAGCGAGTCCTTTGCTCGTCCGCCTGAAACACGGCTCGGAAAAATCCTTTATCACCCTCCCTCCCTTCCTCCCTCCGATAACTTCTCTGTTCGCTTTCTCACTCTCACTCTCTCGGTCTCGCCGTCTCTCCCTTTCTCTCCGTTCGCGCAAAGCGCTCATCTCCATTCCTCGTTTCCTCTCCGCCACGCTTCCGGCGTGCAGAAAAAAATACCTTGGGAGAGTAAGGATGCACGTGTTTAAAAACAGTTCAAACGAGCTAGAGAAGTGGGAATAAGAGGGGAAAGATAGGACGTTTTCCTAGCGAGACGAAGAATGTTATTTAGGAAAACGCAAGCTGAGTCAATTTTTATCATTGTTACCGATAACTTTGTTATGATTATACGACACGGCTAATAACATAGATACATAAGTAGGTGCTTTAAAAAGAGATTGGTACAACGTATTCATATATGTAAGTTGGTACTTCGCAGAGACGAATAAATAAGAATATTTATGCATTGATCGGGGTTGACAACGGTATTTCGATATGCATTGTACTTCTCATATTTCAAATTTTATTATTTTCTCTTTTTCATTTCCAATTTTCCATTTCAATTGTAAGCTAACTCAATTTCAATAAAACTATTGCCATTATGAAGAAACTACGTTATTAACAAAAGTACTTCTTCAAGCAAATTGTACTAATATAAATAGAAATTTTCTACGGTAGGTATTATAAAAGCTATTATAATCTATAATGCTGTAACGATGCTAACACATTTATTTTAATTGGAATCGAATACATTTGATTTTGATTTAAATGTTTTATCACCCACACATTACTCAGACCATTCCTTCTCGGCAAGTACGGCAGTGATTCATGGGAATATATCATCAATGACAATTTTTATATACTCCATGATTAAATACATAGCAAAAATTTCTACTGACCTCACAGTATATTCATAGAAAAATTAGTCTTTTATCCTGTAAAAAACCTGAGAGAAATTCCGATGACGTTTGCAATGTCCCTGTGGCAAAAATTCAGTCATTTAAGCATAATTTATTTATTAGAAAATTCAAATTTTCAAAATATTTTGTTGATGCCATATTTTAACTATTTATCAACTCTGCTAACAGTGAAAAGGGAACTTTCACTAAATTCTCTGGTGTGCTTAAAATTATAACAAAAATGTCAAATCCAATTCTGAAATATATTTTCACGTATACTTTCCTTTACTTTTGTTATTTTTAATTCTGACGTAGTCATAAATTGTCCAAAAAAGGGTTATCTGAAGAATAAAGTCATGCTTTTTGAACTAATTTTGATAGTTTTCGAAATACTGAAGTAGTAAAGATTCGGAAAGAATGAAGTTTGTTCCGCTGTAACTGCTGTAAAAAGCCGTAGCGAAAACGTTGAAGACCAGTGCGTATGGGAAAATGAGAGGTGTTCATGCCTAAAATGAAAGTTTAAATGCTTAAATTAGGTAGAATTCTCTTTTGATGGCATCTCCTGGATTGCCGACAGAAAAGAGATTTCCATTAAATTCATCGACTTTTCATCCCTGAAAACTCTTCCGACATTCCGAGTGTATAAAATAACTGAATTAGTTTTATCTTAAGTGAGCGGTTGTAAATAAATATTTTAAAAATGTTCTTTCAATATGATTGCAACATAGACACAAAACTTAGAAAAGAATCATAGAAGAAAGAAATCACCTAAAGATTTTCCATAAACTAAGTGAATTTGTCGAAGGGAAATCTTGCATAATTTATTTTATATTATTACTTGTAGCAAAACTTGAATTTTGAAAAATATGGCAAAACAACACAAAAGTGAAACAGTTGAATACCCTAACTTGTCCTTAGAAAGGGTGCCTGTGGGCTAATTCAAAGGTTTCCAGCTCATTTCTCACTCCGGGGATAGTCGAATTATTTTCATGTATTGGACATTACTGCCTAAGTATTTCTAATAGTAGTTTGTACTTAGTGAGTGTATAAATAAAACCAATCATTAAGTCTTTCCGAAAATGAGTTTTTATCATTAAGTAGATATTAGATTGATAGATTACTTTGATTAATATCTTTATGAAGTTTAGATAACAGTAATATATCAAACACCTAATCAATTAATAACTTATGCATGTCAAAAATGATTTTTAAGGTCTGAAATTGTTGGATTAAACATTATATTTGAAGGATTACAAATGAAAATACTTTTCAGTACAAGATCGTCAAAATATCCTTAAGTATGAAAGTTTAACAATGCTCTGATGATTGTAAATAGATTAATGACGTATCAAAGGAAGGTGCATTCATACCTAAAACTGTTTTAACATCTTATGTCAATGCATTCCCAAAACCTATGGTACATTAAAGTTAATTACTTACTCTTTGTTTTTTTATTATTCTCGTACCTCGCACCAAGCAATAACTAATTTTTGGATATCTCAAAGTTTCTTCGATTTTTCCCCTCCATCAATCTTATAAACAATATTTCTTCAAAGAAAATTTTGTCAAAACTGATATTTGGCATATGCGTTCTCCCCAATCTTTTCTATCCCCATATTTGCGTTAGTCACTCCTTTTTTTAATTTTTCGATCTGCCTTTTCAGCTCGTAATCTATTAATTTTCCCAGAAAAATCGTCTAGAAGACTCCAAGTATGTAGCTATGAGCTATTTTTCCTGGATAGCAACATTTCAGAGGCATATCACTTTCCGACAAATATTGAGTTTTTACTGTTCTCTGTTGATTCTCAAGTTGCAGTTCCTCGGTCTGAGCTTCACTCGTGTCTTTTGATAAAAGAAAAAAAGTTGAAGGCTGAATTGTTACGCATCTAGGTAAAGAGGTTTGAAAAAGTAGGCATCCAAGAGTTGTAAAGGAATTCTACTGCCAATAATATCTGAAATCTGAAGACAAAAAAGATTTGACTGGGATCTTTTGGAAAACTTGAAGTTTGAACAGGAGAATTCTTCAATAGATTTCAAGTAGCTTGCCCACATCAGCATTGGGGATAGGATTCAGAGAGAAAATAAATGGGTAGAGCCGAAAGGAAGAGAACACGATGCATTTGGATACGGATTATATATATATATATATATATATATATATATATATATATATATATATATATATATGGGAATATATGTATGAGAATACGGATTATGTATTTGGGTATAGTATATGTATTCATATGCATTTGTGTGTGTATATTCATATAAGGGAGAGGAACTGGATTCCTACCATGACGTTGGAATTTCACACGCCATCGGGCTTAGTATTGGGTGAGCTTCAACCGGCCCGATAACTGCTGTTATGGTTTATATATCCTCGAGAATTTCGCCTTGCAGTAGCAGGTGACTTCCTCCAGAACGCAAACGATGACTCAAGTCTCCTAAAAAAGGTCATACCTGGAGATAAGTCATTAGGGCTATGACCCTGAGAGACCATACGTATTAGTCTATGGCTACTACCCGGTCTTCCCAAAAGTCGGTAATAAAGGAGAATGCGATGAGGCAGCTACTGATGATTCCGAGAAAAGACCTCACCGATTGTTATGAAAAGTAAGTAAGACCTAAGTAGCTAAGACAGTGGGATCAGAGTGTGAGGTGCCAAAGGGAATACTTCGAAGGAGACTTAGGATTTGTTGTTCTAGGTGGGCTATTTTTCTCAAAATATTACATTACTGGATAGGTTAGCGACAGACCTTGTACGGTATTTATTCTCGTGCCTATCCAAAATCTGTCTTTAAAGTAAAATATCATTATTGTCGTGTATTATTATTGATTAAAGTAGCTTTTTGGTAATAATAGACAACTAAATAGATACAAATTGATAATAAAGAATTAAATAAGTAGAGAGAAAAAGAAATTATGTATAGATATACCATGTTTTATTATATAGTCCACATGGCGAGGAGGGGGTGGGAAGAAGTTCTGGGAGCTGAGTGTCGCTGAGGCTTGGGTTGGAAATTGGGAGAAATGTATGTAGCAGAGGCGAGAGAGTAGAAAGAGAGATGTCTAGGGGGAGGGTGAGAGCCGAGTACCGGTTCGTTGTAACAGGCTGATGAGATAGTGCTTCTGTGGAAAAAGCTATTATTTAGGAAAATGAAAAGGATGAGTTTGTATGAAAATAAAAATAATACAGAGCTCACTCTCGGCTCGTAGGCTGGGGGTTCCAAGGCGAACGAGAGAGAAATAATTTAGCAGTGGAAATGGAAGTCGCACACGACTCGAGACCAGTTGGTGATACTCCACATAAATGACTGAAAAGTTCTGGGAGAAAGGAATGGAGAGTGAATGTGATGGCGAAGTGAATGTGAGGAAAATCCTTTCACTTTGATCTTCTTTCATCCGCTTTCACCAACGGTCTCAGCGCATAATCCTTTTTTAACTCACCGTGAGAACAAATGAAAATTCATTATTCTGGATTAAGTACGTTATATTATATATTCAATTGAATTACTCACTTCATATTTCAATTTCGATCATCCTTAGAAAAGAATTCGTACAATATCATAGGGACACGTGTGGTTTTATGGAGAAAGGGAACCTTGAATTTCTGTCTATACATATGATTTCTGGATGAAGATTCATAACGAAGCAGGTTATAAAATTGTATGAAGGTCTTAAATATTCTTTTCACTGTAGTAGAAAAATATGAGTGGATTCAACTTTATAAAACTTGCCATAAAATGATAAAATGATGCTCTTTTTATTCCGCATAACAAAAAGAAACGGTATTTCAAAACCTACAGTAGGCAAGTATATGTGGTAATTAATAATTGAAAAGAAAAAAACATATATTCAGTTGCTTAAGACAAGCAAATTGATTGCCTTCATTTTAGTAGGCTTATCGGGTGTTTGATCGAAATTATGAGAGATACAATTTCCTAAGGATTAATTTTTACGCATTTAATAGCATCTTTTTCATCAAATAGAATATGTTTCGTTCATTACGATTACTTATACTATCATTCCCATAGGAAACGATTCATTTAAAATAATATTTGGAGCTTGGTTTGAAATTATTTTATAAATCGATTTTGATATTTAAGTTTCAATTTTCGTAATTTTTACTGCTTAAACAATAGTTTAGATGCTTAAACAAAGATTATCATTAATAGTTCTACTCTCAACCCTTTGTAAAAAGTTTATGTGGTACCCATTGTATCCGAGGAAATAACGAAGGTTAACTTAGCAACATTGGGAAGAAGCACGAATGTACCAATATATGTATAAATATATTTTAAAACATTACGAAATATTCGAACACTTATTGTAAAAAATAAAGAATAATTTTAGCCTTCAAATAAAGAGAAAATCAGGGGAAGTCGGCTTAACTTTTAGTCCAGATAAATCTTTATTATGTATGCATTTTTTTCATTGAATGAAGAATGAGAAAGATCCACTGGCAATCAACTGAGGTTATTGAAATTATTTTAAATTCATAACTCATTGCCTCAATATGTTATATGTTTAATTTTTATTAATTTTGATATGTGGTAAGCAAATAATATATTTTTATAATTTGCCTATTGAGCTATATTTACGAAATTCATAAATGAATAGCAGTGCCAGCGTATTACGGTGCCCGGAATTTTTCTGTAAAGCCAAGTTTCCCGAGAAGGTCTGGTACCCTTAAAACCTTGGGTGTAGAAAATTTTCAAAGCCATTGGGAATTGAGCTACGGTCCTTTTCCGCAGCCAAACGTTCTTCCCATCAGTTAAAACACCAAACTTAATGCTTTTATCAAGAATATTGCTCATGGCGTTCCATTGAGAACTTTGAATGGAAGGAGTATTATCTGTTAAAATTTAAAGAAAATTGCACAGCTATTAGACTTGGTAAAATAATCGTGCACATTAAACCTTCAAATTTAAAAACTTCAGTGAAAATTGAATAAGAACTCCATATCGTAGACCGAAAAATAAGATTTTAATGAAAAAAATTAACTGTTATGTGAAGCTTGTGATAATCTTAATATTATCTTACGTCAAATGGAAGCTTTTTGTCCTGAATTCGCAGTAAATCAATTTAATTTTCGGCTTTTAATTCCAACTTATAACTTTCAATAACTTTTATTATTATAAGGTAATCTACCGGTTAAGGTAGGTTTTTTTACGGACACAACTATCAAATAAATATTTTGTAACTCCCCACCAAGCAACCTAATCTATATTAGGTCCCCTCTTCATCTCTGTATACTTCTTTCCACCCTTCATCCCATCCAACATCCCTATCCTGTTCCTGCCCCTTCCTCGCTTGCCCAACATTCTCCCCTCTATTACCCTCTTCAACATTCCCCTACCGCTCAATACGCCTTTCATCCATTTTTCCTGCCTCCATAGGATTTCTCTCAACAAACCCCTCTCCTCACCCACCATCTCCAGTATTTCCTCATTTGTTTTCCTTTCGGTCCATTTCACCTTCTCCATTCTTCTCCACACCCACATTTCAAAAGCCTCCAATCTACGTCTATCCTCCTGCTTCAGTGACCACGTTTTCGCACCGTACATAGCTACGCTCCATATCAGAGTTTTTACGAGTCTTGTCTTAACATCCCTACTCAACGTCCCCGTCATCAACTCCCTCCTCCTTGAGAAAGCCTCCTTGCCTAGCGCAATTCTTCTCCTTACGTCCCTACCACTTTGACCGTATTGGTCCAAAACACTTTCGAAATATGTAAACTGCTCTACCTGCTCTATTCTTTCCCCGCCTATTTTAATATTTAGCTTAGCCTTTTTCTTTCTGGAAAATCGCATAACCTTTGTTTTATAAATATTCAATAACTTTAAACAATCGATAATTACCAAACTTGCGTCCACCATACTATATGTGGTAGCACTGCTCATGTATGGACCCCAAGAAAACCTAAGACGCTAGGTCAGAGTCACATACACTTTTATCTACAGACAAAAAAGCGAAATAAAGCTAAACAAAACACACTAATTTGAAAACAGATAATTAACATCTCTCTTACTATTTGAGTCTCAGTCATACCAGCTACAAGTACATTACCAAAGCCGAAAAGATTGGAAAGACTGAAACATTAAGAGATATAAATAAGCCCAGTGACCGACGAGGACGTTTATGATCGGAAAAACTTTTTGATAACTTTGAGAGACAAAAGCTTACCGGACACTGCAAAGGTAGCAATAATTGGAGGGTTACATTACCAAGAAGGAAGGCTCTTAACGAATTTCAAGAAGCGATTAACTTGTAACATTAAAATCAACACCGAAAAAGTGAAGTAAGTGACGCGAGATGAAGATGCATGAAGGGTTGCAACAAACCAATCCAAGGGTCACCTCCAAACTAATGATATTCAAACTGAGGCAATTACGACTTAACGATTTATATGATAATAGGTTTAACTTAAAAACTTAGTATATCTTAATACGGTCATTCCCTATTCTGTTAACTTTTCAATGAAACGCGCTTACTTTATTAGAAAAAAATGTGCAGAAATTGACCCTTTAAAGGAATTTACCGGGAGAAAGAATGGGTTTGTGGTGCCAATTCTTGAAGACAGGAGAAAAATCAAGTATAGTCAGACTCTAAACAAAATATCTCTACCAACTCTAGCTTGCACGTTATTGGATAAATTTTTAACTGCATCCTAAGGTGCAATTATTTGCTAGATAATTATATATATACATACACACACATATATATGTATATATATATATATATATAAAACCATAAACACAGTAATCAACCCGAAGGTCGGTTTAGTAGGTGATGGTAGAGCTCACCCATGTACCAAGCCCTATACGGCGTGTGAATACACACATCAGGGTAGGGGGGCCAGTTCCTTTCCCTGTGCCGGTTATGGTTTCCCAGGAAGATCTGGTACCCGAAAAATCAACTAGCTTGGGTGGAGCTGCAGGTGCCCAAAGTGCCTTGCCCGGGAATCGAACCCGGGACCCTCCGGTCAGCAGTCCAACGCTCTACCCGCTAGACCACCGCGACCCGCATATATATATATATATATATATATATATATATATATTAACATGATTGTAAAATGAAAGGATTTTTGCTTGAATGTATACACCATTGTGGGTATAAGTATGCATGTACGTATGTGTTGATTTTGAATGTGATTTTGTTCACTTTTACAGGTGATGACCCAGCACCCCCCGCCACACGCTCTTGCGGTGGGTTGCAAGGTGTTGTGTTGATGGAAGAACGTGTGGATGAAATAAATGTAACTGCTCGTAGGCATGTTGAATGTTTCAATTTTGCCATTGACAAATTGACAATTTTCTGATATGAGCTATTTTATTATTAGGTTATCTACCGATTAAGGTAGGTTTTGGGTGGATATAATTACTAAATAAATATTTTATTTCTACAAACAAAACACAACCCAACATCCTACTCTACAACAAGCCCCACTTCATCTCTGAGTACTTCCTTCCGTCATCTCATCAAATATCCACAACCTAATCCTGTCTCTTCCTCACTTACCAGAAATTCTCCTCTCTATTATCGTCATCAGCATCCCACTGCCACTCGACACGCCTTTCATCCATTTTTCCTGCCCCATAGGATTTCTCCCAACGAACCCCTCTCCTCGCCCACCATCCCTAGTACTTCTTCATTTGTTTTCCTTCCGGTACATTTCACCTTCTCCAGTCTTCTCCACACCCACATTTCAAAAGCTTCCAATCTACGTCCATCCTCCTGCTCCAGTGACCAAGTTTCCGCGCCGTACATAGCTACACTCCATATCAAAGTTTTTACGAGTCTTTTCTTAACCTCTCTACACAACGTCTCCGTCATTAACTCCCTCCTCCAGGTGAAAGTCTCTTTGCTCAGTGCAATTCTTCTCCTTACGTCGCTACTAAGGGTGTAAGGGTTTTTGACTAAAGGTATACCATGTTTTGTTTGTTGGACTGTATAAAGTTGTGGCCTTTGTCGTGCGATTATTTTTTCTTAATTACAGGTGGTACCCTAACACACCCCGCCACACGGCCATCCGGTGACTTGCGGGGCATTGAGTTGATGACCTAGTTTGACCATGTTGGTGCGGAACACTTCCGAGATACTTAAACAGTTCCACAAGCTCTTATTTTTGCCCTCCATTTTTTAGGTTGAGCTTAGCCTCTCTCTTTCTAGACTATTTTAAAGGCTTTTTTATATTGATTCTCATACCATATCTATCTCACTGAATTTACAATGCACTCAGCAATGCTTGCTGAGTGAATTGGAAAGCTGGCTGCCAGACTGACTGGCAAACTAAAGCTTGGTCATCAGCAACCTAACTCATTTTATGAATTCCCCGCCGACTTTCATTCATACCTCCAGTTCTTCCCATGCCTCTTTACTAATTTCCTCTACATCGTATACGCTGAACAGCAACGGTGAAAATGGGCTACCCTACCTTACACATCTTCCTAACACTGCCCATCTAGACTCTTCGTTCCCCACTCGCACCTGAGCAGTCTGAGACATGTACATGTTGCGTATTAGCCTCCTTTGCCTTCTATCTATTCCTATTTTCTGCAATATGCTCATTATTTTTTCCTAATTCACTCTATCAAATGCTTTTTCTAAAATCTACGAAACGAAACAGGGAAATACGGGCTGATTGTCTTCTACATTCCTATCGATTAGTGATCTAATTACTTCAATAGCATCACGCGTACCTCGTCCTTTCCTAAACCCACACTGAACATCCCCTAAGTAATAATTTTCCCTATTCTCAAATCTTTTTTTGATGATTCTGAGAACAACTTTAGCTGCATAGGAAATAGCGATTGTTAATTTACTTATGTTAAAAATTTGAGGATTGAATTAGGCCTATTCTCCTATGCGCTATACCTCTTAGGCCTTCCTATTCTGAAGTTGATATTAATTTAACCCGGCTTCAATTTTTAAATTATATCAGTTAAAAATACTTAAAAGTGACATTTCAATTCCAAAATCTGATGCCTTTTTCATGAACAGGATTTCAAAAAAGCGAACAATGTGTAGCTTTTGAAAATTGATTGTCATTGATTAAAATATTTTACGAAAACTAAAGTGATGCTCGGAAAATTCATTTTCCTCAATGCGAAATTCCCTCTCCAAGCAAAAAAAGCCACGATGGGCTAAAATAAGAGGAGGAATAAAACCGAGAAGTCTACAGATCGGGACTTGAAATATGGATCGGGCGCCGAAAACGAAAGCCGACTCCCCGAGTAAGCGCTGGGAATATACGGCCAAGTATCACACGCATTGTCTTCGCTCTCACGCCAGCTCGACCTCATCGGCGGCCATTTTTCAGAGGGCTGCCTCTCTTTTGGAGGCACCGAGGAGTGAGGAAGTGGTGGCTGAGAGGGTTTTTGTGGAGAAATGGTTTCTGGAAAATGGGTAGTGTAGAGGGTGGTGAGGCATGACGGGAGAGAGAGAAGGAAAACTGCGAGGCTAAAGCAGTAGAGGATCTAGGAAAACTGTATTGGAGATCATTTTCGTATGAAAACAAAAATAATTTTTTAACCATTTCTCTTTACAGAACGCATGCACCCTTGCGGTAAATAACTTTAATTTTTATCTTCGACGAAAAAACTGGTAAAAAAGTTAAGTACATGAATAAAGATATTTATTGTTTGGATAAAAAAATTCCACCAGAACATGTTATGCACACTTATCATTACACCTGCGTCACTATAATCATAGGTAAATGCAAAGTGACGTTAAATCACTATTAAAATGGCGTACAGGAAATTTCGTAATAAATATGATAATTAATTTAGGAATTACATTATAATATTTAGTAGTACAGATTGAATGGAAATGCCAAAGTAGGTTCTTGGCTTGACAGAAAAACGATCAAAGCATTTGATTAGATAACTGAGCATCAAATGAATGGGAATTCATCGGACTTGGAATTGATTCACGTGATAGTGCGAATGACGATTTGAGAGAGGTCAATGAAATGGCTGAAAGTCAATTAAAAGTAGTATCGGGAAAATAAGTAGGCAATATTGTTTTCTATATCTTTTTAGCCAAAAATATCCCCCTACGTGGCTCCATACCCCACCCTCTTTTGACTATGCCTATCCTTAGGGATGTGCGACATTCTGATACATCTACTGCGTCACTCTACTATGATCATGTTGTATCACGTTACCATCTTAAGGCGAGAGGTACATCGGCGACATTCCACCGCTGCGCAATGCTGTACCAAGCGAATAATTGCAACTGAATCAATACCAGTATGAATTGAATTAACTCTGGAGTGAAAATAAAAATGAAAGACAGAATAAGCACTATTGTGGTGCCTAAGTCGATCAGTAACTCCTTTTGATATTTTGAAAGTACGAATATATCCGTGGCTGGCAACATGACTTCAATCTACTGGTGTAAATTGGTTCGTTTTAAGCATAGGACTAGTTGAACATTTCTAATCACTGCTATTCCTTTGTCACATATGCACAAAATCGCCTCAAACGTTAGTGTCTCATATCTGCGATTATAACGTAAAAGAATAAAATATGACATGTGCCCGTCAAAACTGATGTGATGTCAATTTATATATTTCACAAGTTTCTTGAAGTAAACCGTGAAGTATTTGAATCTAAATAATGTTTTGGTGCAATGAAATCGGTTAAGGAATAAAAAGCATATTAACTAGATAAAGGTGCTACATATCAAAGAGAAGCATGATGATTTATATTAGTTTTCAAGGTCAATCAAAACCTGGTTTCGGTAGAATACTAATTTTTCAATTTCCGATGGTTAGCTCTAATGAGACTAAACATGAAACTACTTACGAACGTGCAATCTTTTCCAAGGCGACAGGATTGTTCACCGCAACAGGAAAATGATTACATTTCACATTCTAAAGAATGGCTATGTATGAAAAAAGTGTTGTTATTAGATGGCAGAGACAATCGATGACCGTCCCTAAATATTAGATGTTCTTTCAAATTGTTAATTTACTACGAGCAATTTTGCAGGTCCTATCATTAATGCGTACCGATGTTATTTACAGGGAATATACGAGGGTCATCCGGAAAGTAGTACCCGTTCGTGCCGCATGAAGTGCTGACGACGCGAGTAGCCGCTGGACGAGGTCAGATAGCTTCAGTGGCTTGTCTGCCTTCTCTGAGCCAAGTTGCGTGACGCTAGCATTGCCTGTGTTGTTTCTGTGATTGTTTACAATGTTTAAAAAAATTGAGAACGCCGCCAGTTGTGAAGTGAGGGCAGTGATTAAATTCCTCAATGCAAGAAACGTTCGCCCATGTGATATTCATCGCCAATTAAAGGAGGTGTATGGAGACAATGTAATGGACGAGTCGTCTGTTCGGCGGTGGTGTCGCAACTTCAACATGGGGAGGGGGAACACACACGACGATGAGCGTTCGGGGAGACCGTCTGTCATTACAGACCAACTGGTGAGCTCAGTTGACGAATTCGTGAGGAACGATCGGCGCGTCACAATTGATGACATCTGTGAGCATTTTCCCAATGTTTCTCGAACAATTGTTCATGAAATTGTTAAACACCATCTGCATTATGCAAAAATTTGTGCAAGATGGGTCCCTCGCATGCTTACAGATGAGCACAAAACCAAGCGTATGGCTGCAGCACTGACGTTTTTGGGACGTTATTCTGATGAAGGAGACTCTTTCTTGACTCGCATAATTACTGGTGACGAAACATGGGTTTGTTATGCATCACCTGAGAGTAAACGACAGTCAATGGAGTGGCATCATGCTCATTCACCAAACAAACCAAAAAAATTCAAGACAGTTCTGTCCACCAGGAAACTCATGGCAACCATTTTCTGGGATCGACGAGGTGTATTGCTTATTGATTTTATGGCCCGTGGAGACACTATTAATGCCAATGCGTATTGTGAAACATTAAAGAAATTACGGCGGGCAATACAAAATCGGCGGCGAGGTCTATTGTCTACTGGTGTCATTCTCGTTCATGACAATGCCAGGCCTCATGCAGCTGGGATAACACAAAAACTTTTGCAGCAATTCAAATGGGAAACTTTCGACCATCCACCGTATAGCCCGGACTTGGCCCCTTCAGATTTTCATCTCTTTACAAAGCTTAAAGACTTTTTGGCAGGAAAAAGATTTGACAGCGATGAAGAACTTAAAGAAGGAGTGACCCTGTATCTCAATGAGCTGGCGGCGAAGGACTATGCAGCAGGAATACAGAAACTTGTCACACGTTATGACAAATGCCTTAATTTGTTTGGAGATTATGTTGAGAAGTAGTTTAAAGTATCCTCTTTCAAATAAATTTTTTTATGTTTGTTAATATTTACTTTTGTGTCTTTATTTCACGAATGGGTACTACTTTCCGGATGACCCTCGTACACAAGGCCTGGAAGAGGAATAGAGGAAAAGGAAGCAAAGGAATTGTGAAAAGGCTTCTTCTCTTTTTCCTCCAAAATATGTCAACCACATGGCTATCATGCTGTCAGGATGTAGATAGTATTCATTGGGAAATATCCTTTTAGTTTAAGCCGTGAGTTTCCCTTGTGAATGCCTTGATCTCTAAAGCTCTGTTAATAATCTTAGCTCAGCTAATAAAAAAGCTTTTGGATATTAATTGAAAACAAAATGCAATTTGCTCCTTTGGCAAGAAACTGAAATTATGAGACCGATTCAGTCCAAAGTAAAGGTAGTTTACTGAAAAATGTCTCTAATTTACTAAAAAAATACGGTGACACCGATAGCATAGCATTGGAAAAACTTGTATTTTCGTGTCCGGAGGAATTAAAAAGGAACGCGCAGCCAGGTAGGGTGGGAAGAGGTACAAATGTACACGCAAACAGGAAAATTTCCGCCATATCGCCATCGCGTGCAAACGGAATGCCGTCCAATTACATCATGACACCCCCAAAGCGTAGACAATCAGTATTTAAATTTCTAGCATTTGTGCAGACGACCCTGTCACCGAGGACTGTGCCTTGTGAGGGTCGTGAGGGAGGACGGTGAGAGTTTTTTAAAATTTATTTTAAGGGTGTGCGGTGGGAGGGTCTGGGAGGGGGTGGTGGGTTGAGAGACGAGCTGGAAGGGACTGAGGAGGAGTAAGGAAATAGAGAACAGGGTCGGGGGATTGGGGGTGAGAATTGGAAGCGACGTAGGAGGGAAGGGCGAGGGAGGACTATATAAAGAAACGAAAGGGAGAGTGGGCCCGGGAATTTACGCCGTTTTCACACTCGCTTTAGTGGCCCCCACAGGCCTATCCGCCTCGCCCACGAATAACGGTTTTTTCTCACTTGCGGAAGCGCCCGGAAAACGGGTGGGGTGACAGAGTTCCGCCATGATGAATTGCTAAGGAGGGAGGAGTGTTCACGGGGGGTAGAAAGAGGGTTTGAGAGAAAAGTACGTAGGAAGTAATACACACAAAATGCAAAATGATAACCAATATTGATTTTGTGTAGACACTCGCCCGCGGGTATTTTTACACTGGTCCACACACGGACGCACGCACGCGTATCCCTAACTGGAGAGGACCCCGGGTTCAACATTTAGGGGAATTACCAAGTAATAAGGGCGTTGCTTCGTCGGGAAATGAGATGAATTTTGCGGTGGTGGTAACGAACTGCGGGGATGAGTGTGGGGGATTCGGAATCAAAGGGGGGGGGGAATTAAATGGAGGGGTCGACCGTGGATTCGACGGATCAGTCATCAAAATGACACGTAATGACCGCTGCACCTTCGAGTAAATTTTTTTTCTTCCGCGAAATTATTTAAATGGAGCACCACGGAATGGTACCATTCCCTCCTAATCTCCTAATTTCCCTTCCTGCCGCGAGGGCGATCGTATATCCCGCGTAAGGCTGAAAATCGTTTTCCCGAATAACTAACCCCACAATAATTAACGATTTAACTTTTCCATGCCACAGCTGAAAGCCTTCTCTTTTGGCTTTTTTTTTTTAAATTACGACCGCACTACAAGAATATGGGAAAGGGCTTATGAAGGTAGATAGGCAATTAACGGGAGATATCTCAGGTGCGATACCGTTAGAGGCAAATTAAAATTTCCAGAGATGAACCCTATGGATCAAATCCCGAATCCGGCCTCAAGACCTCTTATGTTAACATCCAGCCGGTCTGGAAGAACTTTCTCCAGGAAATTAAAGCTCGGAGAAAATTGTCGGGGGAAAGATTCCTCGTCAAAATTTAATTTAACCGTGAAAAATCTATGACGAGAAAATGTGACTGAGATACAAAGGAACGCGAAAGTTTCACTTTCGTGCGGAGTTGTATGGCACGAAAAATATTTGAAGGGTAGACTCTCAAATGCGTCATGCTTCGCATATTTTTCGCCATATGCATAATTACTATGTGAAGATGTCTGGAGATTCGCGGGCATAATACTATGTGCAAATTAATTAAATTTAGGTAGGTACCATATCAATGAATACTTATGGGTGTAAAATATGCCGAAACATTAACTTAATTTTTTTATGCACTACGCCAATAAGTATCTCTTTAAGAAAAGATATATCTAGGGTCTGCATGAGAATAAATAATGCGTATAAATGTATGTATATATATAAATATATATATTCATTCAAACATAGAAATAGGTATAAGGAAAGGGGATAGGAAAACACATAAAAGGCGAGCACAGGACATGTGGGGAAGGCGGTTTTTGAGCAGATCACGAAAGTAAAAATGTTTCTTTAACCGGGATTTGAACACCGGATTTTCCACTTGCCGGGCGGTATACTATATATACATATACATACATACATATATATATATACACTTTTTTGGAAAACCCACAAACGTGTAATGTAAATTCACTGATAGTCATAACAAACACAGAAACCAAAACACACAAAAGAGGGACTCACTGGTTCTCGAATTTTCGGTGGTCCAACCACCTTTCTCAAGAGGAATTAGGAAGAGAACTGAGGCAGAGGAGGGCCCGAAAGCAGTGGTAGGAAGGAGAAGGGGAAAAATACTTATATATATATATATATATATATATGCATGTATATATACATATATATACTATACGCATATATATATGTATATATATATGCGTGATATTGTCGAGATGATGATAAAAACAGTTGCTATTACGATATTATTGCATGATTTCGATATCCATATTGGCCTGTGTATGCAAATTAACCTATATAAGGATTAAGATCTGGTAAAATCCATATTATAACATTTAAAATAATAACTGTTCTTTAATGAGATACCATATTCGTAATGCAGGAGCAGGGAGTAATTCCCTGAAATTCTTCGAGGGATATAAGGTCTATGATAAAAATACGGAAGCCGATGTGATAGTGATGATATGAAAGATGCATCTCATTATATTAAATTCGACATAAACCCTTAACCAACTCGATAAACTAACGATACTTCTGAATATTTGTATAACGACAAAGAAAAATGAATAAGCAAGGCCTTATGTGCACGCATACAAGTATGCCACTGAGAGCATGAGAAGGCATTTTGACATGGAAAGAAAATCCGCGAAAAATCTCAGACTTCTTACTTATCACTTGGAGACACTTAACTAAGGAAGATGAAGTGGATAAGTTGATGATCAAAACGAACGGTTCCTTTCCGCCGGCGACTCGGCTCGCGGTGCACGGTTCATTTATTACCCCCATCTTTCCTCTTCCGCGGTCCTCCCCAAATCCCTGTTCTGCGACGATGACGTCACCACCGCGTAAAACCGTTGAGTCACCGTTTCATTAAGGCCTTTCTGTCAGGTGTAGAGAAGGGGTGAAATAAAAAAAAAAGATTTCCTTCCCTTCGCCAGCCGGTGCGACAGAATCGACGTAATTCCCAAAGGCCTGTCTTCATCGCCATCCCCATTCTTCCCACAAGAGTCGGCTCTGCTCGGCAGTGACGGCTGGCAATGCCCCCCTACCGCTACGCTACCCTTCTCCCCTCCGACGTCGGACCATCCCACACTCAAATCATGTGTCCTTGAAAGAAATTCCGCCCGAGGACCCCATTTGACGCCTGAGAGAACACCGGCTCTTTTCTTATATATTTTTTTCAGCGATTGTAATCAATTCTTTGAGGGAGGTGGGGTGGGCGGATTTGGCTGGTGGGGGTATGGGAGTCGGAGAGGGGTTTGGAGGAGCTGTAGATGGGGATGCGATGTGGGAGGGTGGGTGGAAAGTGCGGGGGGGGAGGGCAGTTTTTGGGCGCTGATGAGGAGGAGTCCTTGGGGTAGTGGGATTTGCTCAGATTCGTTCATTGCTCAAACACACCACGCGTTATTAAAAAGTCTCACAAGAAGTTGGTTCTTCTCCCTCTAATACGTTATCATGCAATCGCGACAGGTAGAGCAGGTGCATTTACGCCCGAGAGAGTGAGGAGGGGATTCTGGCCTTCCTCGCCGAGATTTCTTGTGCGGCAACATCCATGGCGGCATGCATGTTAATACTTTACGTTGAGACTTGTGTATAAGCTGATGATGGATAAGAAGCACAGATATTAGAGCATAAAGCTACATGCCTCCAAGTAAAAAAATCCACAGTTTGCTCCAGTTATTGGCAGTAGGGTAAAGGTAGGCTTATGATGGACTTAGAGACAACTGCTTTGCTTTCCATAATACCGTCACGTGTACCTGTCCTTTATAAAACTCTACCTCGCTTGTCTAAAACTCTCCCTACATCACATCCCATTTGTATGATGGTTTACATCTGGCTTCCCACCCTGAGAACCCTGTTTCAAATCCCGGTGTTGATATAGTATTTCAAAGGTGTACTCCCTACTTTCCTATCACCTGGAGAGAGAACTTCAAGTGGAGTACTATCGTACATCCGTCGGATGAAAAATTATATCGTACGAGACCCATTAGAGCTTTTCGTTTACGGTAAGAGAATGTAGGCATCTGGTTTCTTTCCACCCTTACTTAATTCCCATAATATACTACCTTTATCAAAATTACCTACCAATCTCTAATTGCGTAAATGACCTCGGTTGTTGGTCTCCAATTACCTTAACACTGGATCTGATCCAATTAAACCCCAGTTATCATTAGCTTTCAAAATATGGGCAATTATTAGGTACCTAATCCTTCTTGAGATTAATAATTAAATTTTAAATATAGTAAAACATAATTCTATCGCCATTAATTACAAATGTTTTATTAACAAAAAAAATATTTGGCTCTGGTTAATCCAAAAGGAGAGGGATCAGAATACTATATGTGCCTATACTCTTTGGGATCTTGAAGAATTTCAATATGCCACATAAGACTGATGGATTCACACTCTAGTTGGTCCAAAATCAAGAACAATGGACGTTTAAAATTTGACGACTGTTTGGCCCCGACACCACTAGCATTTCTTCGAGGTGAAAAGGCATTTTCTTATACATTTTGGTCATTATATATAATATGTGCAAATTGCATAATCGAAATACGAAGACGCAAGTGAATGAAACATCGTGATTTGCAAGGCTTTCCATAGAAACAGTACTTACATTAGGGAATGAGTCATCGTAAACCAAATAACAGTTAATTGAAAAATTACTCAAACAGTCTCACGGTTGTATGCATGAAAAAATCATCTTATTTTCTACACCACGGTAATATTCGCTTTGCATCATATTTTCCGTTATAAATGCCAGCATCAAATCTAATAGAATATCATAGAGTCCTCAGATTATGAAATGGTTTTGAGAGAAATATAGAATTCTGTCATAATTTTTGCGAGTAAGTTCCCGGAATAAAATTTATATTTCAAAGCCAGCCCTCATCATATTTATAAGGTGGAATGTGAACGTAGGTGAACTATTCAAAACATTCATAAAATATTTTTCCGGTGGAAAATAAATTTATATGTTAAATAGAGATAATTTTTATAATAAAAACCATAAACACAGTAATCAACCCGAAGGTCGGTTTAGTAGGTGATGGTAGAGCTCACCCATGTACCAAGCCCGACGGCGTGTGAATATTCACACATCAGGGTAGGGGGGCCAGTTCCTTTCCCTGTGCCGGTTATGGTTTCCCAGGGAAATCTGGTACCCGAAAAATCAACTAGCTTGGGTGGAGCTGCAGGTGCCCAAAGTGCCTTGCCCGGGAATCGAACCCGGGATCCTCCGGTCAGTAGTCCAACGCTCTACCCGCTAGACCACCGCGACCCAATTTTTATAATATTTTTAAAATATTTATTTTATCAGCAAAACTTTCTTTGAATTAAATCATAAATTTAATCGGTTGGCGCTCAAGTTATTTAGGACCCTGTAGCATAATAATGCAGCAATAATGACGTCTATGCATACTATTTTTTCAACGCCTTATTTAGCCCTTTCTTAGTTAGATAAGGCGGTTAGAAATTTATATACAAGTATTACCTTAAATTTTACTAAAATATTCGCGAATGAGAGTTAAATGCATATTTACAGCTAGTGATCAACGCAAGGAATGCATAAAGGTGAAGTATTAATGTTGCAGGATACCATTTTTGGTTGTACGGGTCGAGGTCAATCTAAGGAAAGGGTGATGTCCAAGTGCTTACGCGGACTCAATGTATGGATTAGGAAATCACATTGGCACTCTATCACTTGGATATGGGTCGATTGAGTGCCTTTTGAGATCCTTTGGGTTTCTAAAGCTTACTAGTTTGCGCAAGAGAAATGCTCACAATGGGGACAAATGTTGCGGTAGTCTTTCAGATCTCGCAAAAATTCTCGGGTTTCATCAGGCGCCTGGAAATCCATTCTTTAAAAAAATAAAATATAAACTCCGGGTGGCGTCAGATGCCTCCTTCGGGCATAAATGGGAGGCGTGTATCGTCTCGTAAGCCCTCGAGAACGAATGACACGTTATAACCTAATAAAAAAGGTAGGGTATGAAATGGAAAGAATGAGTTACACTCTTGAACAAATGCTGGTTCGGCTGTCAATTTCTCTCTTACATGCCATGGAATAATATTTTAATTTAATAGCTCTAAGAAACATCAATTTCCACAATATTTGTGTTAGTACATGCATTTGTATCAAAATATTCAAACACGAAATGCCACCATACGGCGAACAAATATTCATTCGCATTATGTTTATAAATATATATATATATATATATATATATATATATATATATATATACACTTTTTTGGAAAACCCACAAACGTGTAATGTAAATTCACTGATAGTCATAACAAACACAGAAACCAAAACACACAAAAGAGGGACTCACTGGTTCTCGAAATTTCGGTGGTCCAACCACCTTTCTCAAGAGGAATTAGGAACAGAACTGAGCAGTTCAGTTCTGTTCCTGAGCAGAGCTCAGTTCTGTTCCTAATTCCTCTTGAGAAAGGTGGTTGGACCACCGAAATTTCGAGAACCAGTGAGTCCCTCTTTTGTGTGTTTTGGTTTCTGTGTTTGTTATGACTATCAGTGAATTAATATATATATATATATATATATATATATATATATATATATATATATATATATATATATATATATATATAGTGTATTATATTATATTGTATATACATACACACAAGAGAGGGAGAGAGAAAACACGCTCTGGCTAAATTTTTGTTTCACATTCACGTGCTAGTAAGCAGTAACCACTGTGACCATTGTAATCAAATGGATATTCAAGTAATAAAACCTTCAGATAAATTAAAATATATTCCATATTAAACGAAGCAGTCGCTATAGATTAGAAAAAATATTAGCCAAAATGGATTGAAATGTTATCCCTCCCAATACAACGTTTCACCCCATTTCTGAAGCAGCTAATCTCAGTTTTTGTTAAAACGATGGGATTTAGAGTTCACGCAGATGTTTTTGATACTGGAGGTACTATTGTGACCAAACCTTTACCGCGAATCTCGGGACTGCAAAGGGTTCATTTGGCATAATTGGGCTATTGATCGATGGTAATAGTGCTCATTTAGAAGTATATTTACATTCATTTTGTTTGCAGTTCCTAAATAGTGTGAATGAAGCGCTCTAAACTCACTGCTCCTCCGATTAATTATATCTCAATATGTTGGTGGTTTGATTAATCTCACGAGTAAGGCTTATCGATTTGATGAGATTCGGCGTAATACATGATGGGCATTGATCATTCATTAATCAAAATAATTCCAAAATTTATATTTATATTAAACTTGTTTGCATACGTACCGAAGAAAAGTTTAATTCCACATTAATAATTGTATGACATTCTTATTGGAACTAAATAACCTAATGTGCTTTTATATTCTTGATAAATATATGCGATATTAATATTCAGAAGAAGTTTCGAATAGGCATTATATTTAGTTCAATATAGAAATATATATGCATATATATATATATATATTATTTTATATAAGGGGATAGGGAAACACATAAAAGACCAACACACGAAAGGTGGGGAAGGCGGTTTTGAGCAGATCACAAATGTAAAAATATTTCCTTATCCGGGATTTAGTATATATTATATATATCCGGGACAAAATATTTTTAAATATTTTTACAATTGTGATCTGCTCAAAACCGCCTTCCCCACCTTTCCTGTGTTGGTCTTTTATGTGTTTTCCTATTCCCTTTCCTTATATGTCTATTTCTATGTGTGAAAATAATATTTGTTCGCCGTATGGCGGGATTTTCGAGTTTGAATATATATATTTAGTACCATAAACACAGTAATCAACCCGAAGGTCGGTTTAATAGGTGATGGTAGAGCTCACCCATGTACCAAGCCCGACGGCGTGTGAATATTCACACATCAGGTTAGGGGGGGCAGTTCCTTTCCCTGTGCCAATTATGGTTTCCCAGGAAGATCTGGTACCCGAAAAATCAATTATCTTGGGTGGAGCTGCAGGTGCCCAAAGTGCCTTGCCCGGGAATCGAACCCGGGACCCTTCATAACTTTTGGACGTCACAATAGAACACAGAATAAAACAGATAACACGTAAAAGGACACTCACACTGTAGATGATTTAAGCTTTCGGCCCACTCCGAGGCCTTCTTCAGGTCAGACTCAGAGTCTCAGTACTCTGTATGACCTGAGGATGGCCTCGGAGTAGGCCGAAAGCTTAAATAATCTACAGCGTGAGTGTCCTTTTACGTGTCATCTGTTTTATTCTGTATATATATATATATATATATATATATATATATATATATATATATATATATATATATATATATACATTCAAATTGAAATAGAGATAAGGAAAATGGTAAAGGAACACATATAAAGGACAAACACATGTGTATTTGGCCAATGTGGCTCGTCTCTTCTTCTGGCTATGTGTGCCATGAAACGCAAGGTTCCTATCCTTTATGATGTTGTATGCTTGCTAACCTACTGTCCATTCTCCTCTTGTGTTTGTCAATTTCTCCTTTGGTGGGTGTAACAGCTCCCTAACGCCATCTTCTGGGCAATGATTCGGAGCACTTTGGCGCTTTATAAGATCGCAGATTTCAATGTAAAAGTACTCTTCCTCGATAGCTCAGGTGGTTTAGAGCATCCGCCCGGCAAGTGGAGAGATCCGGTGTTCAAGTCCCGGTCGAGGAAAATATTTTTACATTCGTGATCTGCTCACATCCGCCATCCCACCCTCTGTTGTGTTTGTCCTTTATATGTGTTCCTTTACCATTTTCCTTATCTCTATTTCAATTTGAATGAATATTTATTCGCCATATGGCGGTATTTCGTGTTTGAATGTGTATATATATATATATAATAAACAAATACATCATATTCACATACATATAACATATATTATACATGGTATAGTATAGTTACACACATATATATATACTACCTTGATCAAAATGTTCCCGGAAATTATTCAGAAAATTAAAAATACAAGTTTATTCATCTAAATCTATATTGTCCCCTTCAAAGTAATCCCCATCGACTGCAACACACTTATGCCAGCGCTTGATCCAATCCTCGAAACATTTTTTATATTCGGTTTTCGGTATGTCCATCAGTGAGTGCTTCCTGCGATTTTTCCATTACTTCCTCTCGGCTGCTAAAACGCGTTCCCCGTAATGGTTTTTTAACTCGATTGAACAGAAAGAAGTCACAGGGAGCCAAATCAGGTGAATTCGGTGGCTGTTGGATGGTATTTGTTGCATTTTTCGTAAAAAAATTACGAATAATGATAGCACTGTGCGACGGTCTCGACGCACTGTGCGACGATTTCTGGTCTCTTTCGGCGAATTGCTTCACGCAAACGTCTCATAACGCCCAAATAATACTCTTTGTTTACTGTCTGGCCTTCTGGCAAAAGTTCATCATGCACTACACCGTTGTAATCCATGAAAACCGTCAGCATTGCCTTCTTCTTTTGACTGAAAACGACGTGGTTTTTTGGTCTCGGCTCATTTGGTGAACGCCATTCACTTGCCTGATGTCTGGATTGCGTGTCGTACTCATAAACCCACGTCTCGTCTCCAGTAATGATCCTTTTGATGAATGTGGGATCGGATTCAGCCTCGCAAATCATGTCTTTTGCGACGTCAACACGGTCTCTTTTTTGCATGAAATTGAGGTCTTTTGGCACCAACTTTGCTGCTACACGACGGAAACCCAAATCATTAACCACAATGTCTTGGGCGGATCCATAGGCAATGTTCAAGTCCTCCGCTATTTCTCTGATGGTTAATTTGCGGTTATTGACCAACATTTCTTTTACTTTATCAATTTTTTCACCGACTTTCGATGTCGGTGGTCTGCCACTGCGTTCATCATCTTCGATTGACTCACGACCACTTCTGAACCGCTCGTGCCACTGGTAAACGACCGTTTTTTTTAGAGAATCGTTGCCGAAACACTTTTCCAACATTTCCAACGTCCGTGCGCCACTAAATCCGTTTTTTACGCAAAATTTAATACAAGTTCGTTGTTGCAAATTTAAATCCATTTCTGCAATTGTAAAAAATCGCCAACACACACAGAGATAGATGTACTCTTGGCTACGTAACTTTTGCAAATGTCAAGTTATGACACTAAGATTTAAAGGGAATATCAACAACAGATGTACCAATTTAACAAAAAAAAACAACTCAAATCGGAACGATGGGAGCGCCACACGGTGGTTATTCCGGGAACTTTTTGTTCAAGGTAGTATATATATATATATATATACTATATATACGTATATATATACTATATATACTATATATATACTATATATATATACATATACATATACATACATATATATATATATATATATATATATATATATATATATATATATATATATATATATATATATATATATATATATATATATATATATATATATATATATATACACACGTTTGGAACTCGTTAGTCCAGGGGAGAGCGCTAAACTATTGACCGGAGGTTTCGGGTTCGATTCTCAGTATACCTGTCAAGCATCCTAAACTCCATCTATGCTATTTGATATTTCAAGTACCAAATCTTCCTGGGAAACTATAACCGGCACAGGGAAAGGAACGTGCTCCTACCCTCATGAGTGAATTTCAAACGCCGTAGGGTTCTGGGTTTGGTTCTCCCTAACACTCTGGGTTTATACACTTTCGATTAATAATGTGAACATCATCATCCATCCATATGTCATCAACTGGATTATATTTTAAATAGTCCTCTTTTCGTTTTTCTTAATCCTCTTATCTTATTTATCTCTTCAAACTTGCATTTTGATAACTAGGTTAAAGTAGTCGAACATGATTTGAAATCTTCGTTGTCATACACATTCGAAGATTAAGGCAAGAGGAAGAAGGCATTCAGACGCTGAGGAGTTCAAACGTAGATTTGTTTCATTAATTAATCATACTCATTAACGTTAAGATTTTAACAGTGTCTAATGAATGATTCCAATTATCTATTTAAAGGCATACGAGTATAACATTATAAAATACTAGAAGTACCGCAACTGTAAAGTCTCAACATATTATGCTTCAAAGTTTTTTTTGCAAATTTTTTAGAATGATATACCGGGATTGCAACACAACGAGTCAACAATAAATAATATTTTTTAAATCAATGATGAAATGTATCATGATTTCCCGGTGTATCTGTTAAAACAACAGTAGCATAAGAAACACCAACCCTGTGGAATTTCCGGAAGGATTTCACTTTTTGAAACAAGTCTCGAGACCCTGAAACGATTCAGTATATTGAAATGAAAGACGTTTCAAAAGCATTTATAACCGAAAAGTGTCATTAGTTGTTAATTATTCAAATGTTCACACTAGTTTGTCACAAATATCCATAAACTTGAGAAAATATTGAATTTATTTTCGTCACTGAAATACTTTAAGGTAGCATTCCTTCCATCGGACTAAAGATTCCGGTTTAAAATTGCTGTTGAAACTTAAAATTCATTTTCCCACGGAAAAGTGACCACTCGAAGGTCAAACAGCGGCCAACACCCGTGGATAAACAATGGGCTCTTAAGAAGCCGCTGCGTAAAAGTTAGCAACGGAGCTTGTATGTAAATCCGCCTGACTCTAAGCAGTTTTCGGAGATGGTTTTTTTAACACAATGACCTAAGCGCCACCAACCCACATTGGGGCCAAGATCGCGGAAAATATGAAAAGCAGACGTTAAATAACATTTTTCTCTGCATATATTTTCCTATCTCATGGCGGGACCGTAGCGGGTGGATATTTAATAGCCCCCCCCCCACCCATCCTCATACATAAGCTACTGGAAACATTTGAATATGGCACTGAGGCTTCTAACCTTGGAGAAAGAGAGGAAAAAAATACATTCGAAACGTTACTCCTACTTTCACTATGCCCCTGAGGAGAGGAATTGTGACGCTCACGCCCGTCTTAATTCCACTTTGCTTTCACCACTCTCCTGCTAAGTAGTTCAAAGTCATGGGAAGTCAAGCAAGTCAAGCGTTTTTGCCTTTTCCAAGGTGGTTCAATGTGCAAGTCGTTTATTATATTATTGCATTTTCATCTATGCTACTCAACGGGATTACATTATGCATTGCCAAAAGTTTAATACATGTCGATAAGTGGGACCTTCTTGTTTACTTATCATATATACCTAAAATTCTGCTCTATAAGCAAAAATTATAAACTGCTCATTTCTTAAAAGGATAACACACTGTTCGACATTCGTCTGTGCTGACAAAATGAAGTAAAAGCTCTGAGCTCCGAGATTAATGAGGGGCCTACATTGGCATTAAATCGAAGTGTTTACTTACCAAATAACTTTTCCCAAGTTATTCTCTCTACTTTCACAAGGAGGAAGGAATTGATGATTGGAACGATGAGAAAGGATGTGAAGATAATAATCGTAAACACTGTCATATGGGGCAATATTTCCGACGGCTATTATCAAAACCCGTTGGAGCATATTGATGTTGTACAGGGAGGCTATTTAGATGTTGATGGGAAGAAGGATGGGAAAGGTACAATAGACGGAAAGAAAAACCAAAGGAGAAGCATTGGGGAGGTAAAGAGAAAAGATATGTTAGATGGAATGATGGGAGTTGGAAAATTTCGCAATTGAACAGCAGACTAATGTAGAGCAGGTGTAAGGATGTCCCTTGTTAGAAAAAGCTATGAAATGCAACAACGTACAGTCCGAATTTATCCAAAATATTCCTAAAAAGTAGACCATCAATTAATATACTATATTTACCTACCAAATTAAGGATGTGCACTGTACTTAATTATTATGTTGTAAGTGTCGCGAGTATCGTTCCTATTTCCTCTATTCAAGCATGCCTTTCTTCCTCAGCTATTCGTCAGCTTCTACCTACTTCCTGCTGTCTAAAAAGTCTATATCTTATTTTCTGTAGGATGACAAACCAACATTTTCTGTTCTGTGCTCTCAAAATCTAAAAAAAGTCTCTCTTCTGTCACCATTATAAAAATTTCGAAATGACGTTGATCTTTCTTTCTCAGATACCGTGACAATCTACTGAGGTATATTTTGTACGGACACACTTGCTAGAAACTGCTACATTTTTTAATGTAACCAACAGAATTTTATGCTGAAGGGATTTGAAATCTAGTTCAGAGATACGACAAATGTTTAAATCTGTTCAGCGAATATGAATAAAATAGTAGAGATATGTAATTTTGAGATGATAATAATACATTTTTTGAATCTACAGGATTTTGTATCTTTTATAGTGTAACTGAGGTGACTTTCTAGAAAACCCTCGTATATACGAAGGGTGTCCGGACGAATCCCATTTCTGTAGAATCTTATACTTTAATTTTTTCGGCATTACCAATTTATTTATTTATTGCTGTACTCATTAGTAGCCCTCGCTCCCCATCATTCACTCCCTCGATCGTCAGTTAAACTAACAAACTTAATCACCACGCCAACCACTTCCATTCCCAGTTCGAACTCTGCCCATGTTACCCTTAATATTTCGTCCGCAAACGAGGGGGATCCAAAGATAACCGGACATCATTTTAAAAATATATGTAGAATTTATTCGTTCAAGTTACAAATGTTAGTCTCCTTCGAAGTAATCTCCATCAAAATTAATACATTCGTGCAAACGATTTTTCCACTTCGCCAAGCATCTTTTGCACTCGTCCTTTCCGATTCCTTGCAGTGCCGCCTTCGAGTCTCTTTTCACCCCCAAAATGTTCTCTAAAACATGTCCCTATCAGCTTCCTTTTCATTTAGAAGATCCAAAGAAAATCACAAGGGGCAAGATCCGTTGATTAGTGTGGGTAAGAAAGAGGTTTTTTTCGCTAAAAATTCACGTACAGAAATATAGTAGCTATAAGAACTGGAGCAATGTGACGGTGCAAATACTCGGCTAAAATCCATTGCACTTATCTCCACATAAGGCTTGATAGTTCAGAAAGTTCAGGAATAGTACGCCTTCTATCCTTATAAACAAGCTTGCCTCTTTTTTCCACGTTTTCCTCAGTTCTGAACATGGACGATCGACTCAGGCGTTGAATGTCTTCGATCGACATGCCACCGCGTTTGAATCGCGAATACAAGTCATACACTTGACTTTTTTTCAAGGCGTGTACTTTATAAGTTGTAGACAATATATTAACCACGTCCTACGTACTTTTTCCGAGCGGAAAACAAAGTTTCATTGCCATACGCTGTTATCGAATATCGGCCATTTCAAAAAAATCGAAGAGGTCGAAAAACTCGTCACAGGAGAACTGTCTCAGGGCCTCGATTTTACTGTCTCAAGCGACGCACCTTGGCATTCTGACTTTGGAGGGATTAATAAACACACATTCAGTAAGAAAACTCGACAAAATGAATTCTATGTTCTTTAAAATTGGTATCCGTTTACCTTTTGTCCCCCCTACTCGTATACATTAAAAGCACAAGGACGCATGAGCCCTTCCACCACAAGGTTTTAATCATACTGAAGGAACAAATTATAGTGTATTTATTATTTGATAATATTATTTTCATAACGAGATACTTTTTCACTCACAGCTATTATAAAACACTAGCAATAATTATGGCCACTGGGCAGACCTGACAAAGTCCCGGGATACTCCTCAGAATCATACGAAAATAAATGATCGACGGCATATTACATTAATTGAGAATAATTGCACCTTTACCTTCCGAGAAAACTCCAATATGCTTATCGCTCTAGTAGAAATAAATGTAATGGTGGAAACAAAATTGAGCAAGATGTGACTGAGTAAATTAAAATTTTACCTCAAAGACTTTTACCGTTCCCACATTGGTCTTTGGCCAAATTATTGATCTAATTTGCGTGTGACACAGATAAGGCGTGCCATTCCAACTGAAAAGTTATTGATAATTTCCCTACATGAAAATTTCAAGAAAGGAGTGATCCCATCTTCTATGATGTAGTATGATGGATTTCATACCGAAAACTTTCACGATTAATTTTCTTGTTGATGTTGATGTGAAGTCCCTGATTTATCACAGATACCATTCTCTTTGCGATTTTTCGGTCATTAAGTTATTAGCTCTAGTCATTATTTAGCGGCTTTCATCACAAAGTGATGGCCTTTTTTCGACCTACGAGATGATACTTTATCTGATGAGAGACTTAAAGGATTTTAGAATAATTACGTATCATAAAAGCTTTGAGTACGAGTAACCCCTTTGTAATAAGATGAATTCGTAACCATAACCCCATTGTAACTAATTTTCCGCGAAATAAACTTCGACGTAATCACCAGATCAATGCTCATGCCTCAAAATGACGCATATTTTCCCCAAGGGGACTCACGGTCAATACATCCCATTGGAATTTTCTCCGCTTTGGGTCCTTTATTTATTCAAGCGGCCTTTCTCGACGCGGTGGAATCGTCAGCGGTTATGCGAGAATTACTGAAATGTCAACTCGCTCCCAATGAGCGTCCAATCTGCAAAGATAATCACGCTCTTCTGTCGTCTCCTCTGACGTAACTTCCGCACGAGATGTATTCCGGTTGTATACAGGCGTCCTTAGAAAACTCTTCCGTCAGTGACACTCATTTTCACAAATATTCGGGAGAAAACTGATTGGAATGTTATGTGAGATTTTTCGAAAATACCCTAATTTTTAAGTATATGATATTCGCTTGGAAATTCATCCGCAATTAGGACAATATTTACCGCTTTTCTCGTTCTACAAACGAATGAATTCTGAAACTTTAAGGACGTATGACGATTGTCATTGATATATGATGTTATATAACTCTATTTTATGTACTCGTAGGTTTGACTCTATTCAACGGTATCTGGACACTAATAATTTTCCTTCACCTCCGTTTTAATTACCTGGAGTAGCAGGAGCTGTAGTATAGGGCGGAATGATTTCAAAGCTACCCTTTTGATGACAGAAAATAATATCGTTTCCTTGAGCGACGGCGAGTTTATAAATATTTTTAATATTTCAATTCTATTAGATTATCAAAAATCATCAGTTCAAATAAATTTTTGTGTAATTATTCCTAAGCCAAAAATTTAGTCACGTACCATTCAATTTCGAATAAAACCCTTTTCATTTTCGAATGCATATTAAATTTGGTTCCAGAAGTTTACAGTCTCAAGAAACATTATATTTCATTATTTTTAATCTTTGATTAATGAGCACGAGCGAATAGTGAACTTGTAAAAGAAAATATTTTTTGGCTATTTGTTTTTTTTTAACTTTTTTTTAACTCAAAAGTATTTTTATACATATTTTTTGTAAATATATATATATATATATATATATATATATATATATATATATATATATATATATACAATATACTCTTCTTTGGCTTTATTTGTGACCCTTCTCAACTTATTGTTTAACTATTTGTACTCCATTTTGCCTAACTCTGTGTTTACATTTTTCTATCTTCTCCTCTCATCCATCTTTGCAATCATCTCAACCGTTACCCATGGTTTCCTTAGTCTTTTCCCGTTAACCGTTCCTCAAGTGTCTTTAGCGGCTTCCAATATTCCTTTCTTGATACATTCCCATTTTTCTTCGATAGTACTCAGTTCTTTACCGTCATCCATTATTTTTTCTACAGCCTGCTGATACTCCTTCCTCGTTAATCCATTTAATGCTTCTACGTTCCATTTCCTAACCCGCTGCCTTTGCCTTATCTCCTTGAAACGAACGTTACATTTCATAACAACTAAATTGTGGTCAGAGTCCGCATCCGCTCCTGGGAAACTGTGCGAATTTATCACACTGTTCCTAAACCTGTGCCTAACCATAATATAATCTAACTGATACCTTTCTGAGTCACCTGGCATTTTCCATGTATACCTACGCCTTTTGTGGTGTCTAAACCATGTGTGGATGATGACTAACCCCTGTCTCCTGCAGAATTCAATTGCTTTCTCCCCGCGTTCATTCCTCGTGCCTAACCCATAGTCCCCCACCTCACCCCCATCTCCTCCTTCGCCTACCGTCGCATTCCAATCTCCCATCACAATCAAATGTTTCCCTGCAGGAACACTCGCGATGATATCCTCTGAATCATCGTACATCCTATCGACTTCTTCCTCCTTGTGGTTGTTCGGTGGCATGTATACCTGAACAATGATCAAGTTCGTCGGCTCTGCTTTAATCTCTACGAGTAAAATTCTATCAGTCGCTTGCTCTATGTTGACTACGCTTCTTCCTACCACTTTATTTAAAATTACGGCAACCCCTCGTTGGCTCTCGCCCCCGCCGCTGTATATGACTCTATAATTGTCACTCCAGTAATCCCCGCTATCCTTCCAATATTTCTATATATATATATTTCTATATACATAATATATATGTGTGTGTACACACATTCGGGAATCTGGGCATTTGGTCGATTGAAAAGATCGCAGATCTCAGTGTAAATTAGATTTCCTCGATAGCTCTCAGGTGGTTGAGTATTCACCCGGCAAGTGGAAGATCCGGTGTTCAAGTCCCGGTCAAGGAAATATTTTTCCACTCGTGGTCTGGTTGATTCCGACTTCCCTATATACGATATATATATATATATATATATATATATATATATATATATATATATATATATATATATATATATATACCGTATGTATATATACATATATATCTTTCAAAGTTACCTTATGTAAATTAGTTTATATATAATAAGCTTATTTCTAACATGTTTATTACCGGTTAATCAAATCCAAACTCGGTGACTCCACACTGAATCTATCCACATTTTACCAAAAGCACTCATTAGGTCCTTGACACTAACCACATATAGTAGGAATTTATGGGCAATAAGTGAAATTGACTGTGCCAAATTAATAAAATTAGAGGTTTGCTCAGTAAAAAAGTTAGTTTAGTAAGTATTGATTTGAGGATAATTTATTTGAAGCCAATTTATTGGAGTAAGCTCCCAGAGAACTCATCTCTTCGTTATGATTTTTCGTCAAATTAGCATCCAGGGAAAAATCACAGAAATGAAAATCCTGATAAGATTAGCGTACTGATTCCTCTTCTGAATTTGCAATTGCTTTCATTGAATCTGACCCAAGAGTTTATCTTCACTGGCAAACTTGTTTCATCAATGGGCATGTAATTTGGTACTCTGTATTCGGAAACATGAAGGGAGATTTCATCTGTTGTCTCTGATTTCAGATCAAGATTGAAATTAGTTGCCTCATTATCTCATGAGTGATACGTATGACGTTGTCATAGACAAAAGCATGGGAACCAACACAGGCGCTTATTTTGAAGGAGATGGCAGTGGAGTGAGAGGGGAATTTCAACTCATACCTTGCCACTAAGCAAATATATATATTTTGAATGATATAGTTTGAATGTGTGTGTATATATATATATATATATATATATACACAAACACTAACACAAAAAACACTACACACATAGAAACATAAAAGAAGGACACTTACATTGGATATTTACGTTTCGACGGCACGGCCGTCGTCATCTGATGACGACGGCCGTGCCGTCGAAACGTAAATATCCAATGTAAGTGTCCTTCTTTTATGTTTCTATGTGTGTAGTGTTTTTTGTGTTAGTGTTTGTGTGTTTGTGCGTCGCCGGAGAGCGTCTTTTCCAAGTTTATACATATATATATATATATATATATATATACACATTCAAATACGAAATTCCGCCTTACGGCGAACAAATATTCATTCACATAGAAATAGATCTACATTCATACTGCCTTTATCATTCAGTACAGGCGAATAATAAGGACGAATCTGAACCTGTTGGGAGTGAAAGTGACTTGGTTTTCTCCGATGACATGAAAAGAAAAAAATACGATAAATAAAATAAATGAAATCTTCAAAGGTATATCCTTAGTTAGAACTTAACAATTTTTTTATTCTAGAATAGAGTAGCAGGATAACGATGGCAGTAGTTTCATTAGCAGTTTTAAATAGTGGTTAGATTATCTCTACTAAAACAAGAGAACGGAATTTCGGGAGGTTTTCTGAGATATAATTACAAACTTGACATACTTTGAATATTAAAAGTCATTCAAAACTTCATCTGTTTTGTTCCTAATTTTAAATCGACTCAATTAAGTCGTGTCAATTAAAGGTTTAAATATATGTTGAAAAAACGAGGCTAAACATAATTCCTCGGATCCATCATACATTGGATAATAAAAAGCACGGGTAAAAATCGTAGCCAGGAATTTAGTTTTGCGTCGCTATCAGGTTTCAGGGCTTTTAGATAATTTTGAAAGATATCTTCTGCAGTCACGACGGGGAGAACCAGACTAAGGCATAAAGATAGAGGACAATAGAGTTTAGTACTCACATTAAAGGCTAATAGCCAAGGAGGCTGACGTCGCATTAACCAAGTTTGCATTCATAAGACCTCAAAAATTACAAGCCAAACGCAGCAACCGGATAAAACAAGAAAAACTGAATATGGCAATGATAAAATGATGTGATTCACTTCAAAAATTATAAAAGGATAAAAAGGTATACATAGAATGTATATACCCGATTGTGATATCTTTTACTTAATTAAACGATTTATAAAACAAATTAAACAATAATGAAGTTTTATATTTAAGGACTGGTTGTCTACCGATTTACAGGGGATGATGTAGATACATTACAGCCTCATCAGCTTGCCGTCATAAAGGGAAATTGCCTTGCAATCCCTCAACATGCTGAACTATTTTCTTTATTCTTACGCTGTTTCATGGAAGAACGGCAAGATTGATTTAGAAGATGATTTAATAAAACATTTTTTTTAGGTTTTCCTATGCTCAATTTAGACAGAAATAACAAACTCTGAATGAGCTTTCGTCATATGGACAAAATTGTGATAAATCAACTCCGTTATTTGCACATAAACCGTTTTTTATTCCAGTTATATTATAACTTTTCTCAAATTTTCCAATTCAGATATCTATAAAATATTGTTCTTTATACAAATAACTGCAATACACGGAAAATGCTCCCCTCCACATATTTTGCTTCATGGTGAAAATATGGAATTGCAATAGAAACCAGGGAAGGATTCCCTTATCTGTCTTCCGTTCTGGACGTGATTAACCACAAAATCAACTTCCTACGCGAAAAAAATATTTACGCGATATTAATATTTTTTTTTCATTGAAAGTTTTTTTAAATTCAGGAAAAAAAAGTGTACATGGTGTTTCATTCGAGAAAAAAAGTAGACACTGCTTTACCAGAAGGTCTGCTTGAGATGTAAGACAATGATTTATTTGCGACAAAATGGGAGTATCCTTATATCCTTAATATGGATAAAGGTCCTTAAAAATTAATTCAGAAAATCTTCTTATTGGCGGCTAACCTGTAATTACTTTAAAATAAAATCTAATATGTTCAATAACGATGCATGATGAAATTTAATATTCATAAGATATTCCTCGCCTCAACATTAAGAATAAGTTCAAGATAAAAGATAACTTTACGGAAGAAAACCAAAAATTATGGACATCCTTTCAACAGTTACTTTAAAAAGGTGGTATTATAAATATCCAGAGATTAGACATAACAAAACAAGAGGACAAATATATTAATGAAAAAGAAATAAAAAATGAGCCTTTGCGTATCCACAGAAGAAACGTTTTATTTACGACTAGTTTCGCTACACTGTACGTAGTATCATCGAGACTAGTTGCTGCAGTGTAACAAAACTAGTTAGCAATGAAAAGTCTTTTCTGTGGAAACGCAAAGTTTTTAAGTTACTTCCTTTTTATCATAACGTAATTTAACAAAGTACCGGTCGGCCTCAATCATCTCTCAAGTATTATTATTATTAGGTAATCTACCGGTTAAGGTAGGTTTTTGGATGGACACAACTATCAAATAAACATTTTGTGACTCCCCACCTAGCAAACTAATCTATATCAGGTCCCTCTTCATCTCAAGTATATATTGTTAAAATAAAGGATTAGTATTGTAATAATAAACGAAAGATAATCATGTCTGAAAAATGTTTGAGAGGTTCGTTGACTCCTATCTGAAGTCAACCTAGATCTGTCACTGTTTATACAATATAATTTTATTTAATAACAATAAAGTTTATAAAAATATAATAAAAATTATTTAATAACTTTTTATACTCGCAATGGTGATAATAGTATGAAATTTGAAACTAACAGAACCAATTTAGGACCCGTAATGCACCCTGAAATAGAACAATGCACCCCGTAATTCACCCTGAAATAAAACAAATAATTATATGCTCTGGAAACACAAACTCTCTCTCCGATCCGCCACCACTTCTCAGTTTATTTTGCTGCGAGACGAGTCATTTCAAACCAGAGAAGGGAAAGCATCTAAGTCGTTTGCATGCCAGGGGTTTCGTGAATTCGGACAAATCGGCACTCCTGCACGAGTAGACTCATGTGGAAATCCCATGAATGCTCTCGGTGTTTGGTGTTCAAGTACCTGAACGAGTTCACGAGCACATGAAAGTTTACACTGGTAGCTGGATCAGCACACGAGTACCTCGAATGAATATGTACGTGACGACCAACCAAATACCTTTGTGCATATTCGAGTATCCCTTTAACACCTCAGTTCTCGTCTGGAAACTCATTTGCCCTGAGATCTCGTATGATTACCCAATTACCTCGATCCTTGGAGCACCTACTCACAATAGAAAACGAATGCCTGAAGAATTTAGACGAATATCCTCTTCCGAGTATTAACTTAAGCACAGAAATATCCAATTGAAAATTTCATCAACTGTATATCGCGTCAAATTGATTTAATAACGGAGAACTCCATTGAACTGTATTCGATAGCTAATACTTTCTGCCATTTGGGAAATTGAAAGCCTGCATATTGCACGTATTCATGAATGTAGTTTTGGAAACTCGTGAACTGGGCAAGTGCTCAAATCCGTGTTTTTGATATATGTATTAATTTGAATTAAATTTACTTTTTTACCGATTGAAAAAGTAGAAACATAAAATAGTCCTTAAAAACTGCATCTAACAACACTAGAGTGAAATACGTATAGAATCATAACTTCTGTTCACAATCAATTTTAATTGAAGAAAAGAGCGAGTGCGTAAGCGAAATATTACGACAGAGAACTGGACTGTGTTCTTAAAAAAAAGAATGTAGTTCGTTTTTTACTTGTTGCACAAAAATATATGCTATATAAAGTTGTATTAATGAATGAAACTGCTAATGAAGGAATCATATAATGAAGTATTATGCAGAAAGTTTTATTAACGCTTGACAATGTAAATCGCCCATCGTAAATCATCACAGTTTCCGAAAACGTAGATCCTGTGAGACATAACTTGCGCTTTTCGTTCATGATATTCTTAATTCAGGAGAGAGCAATGTTCCAGTAAACGCGGTTTTTCTAGATTTTAAAAATGCCTTCGACAAAGTACCTCATGGTAAAATACTCACAAAGCTAGAAGCATATGGCATGCATAAAAATGTCCGCGGTTGAATTAAAGAATTTTTGAATGGTCGGGTACAAAGAGTAGTAATAGTCGGAGTTAGCTCAAATGTAGTAAAAATTACTTCAGGAGTTCCCCAGGGAAATTTTACCAAACCTCTTTTATTCCAACATAACGTTAACGACATTCCCATAGTAACTAGTAAGATACGTTTATTTGCCGATGATGTAGTGGTTTACCATGGTATCCGTGACCTTGAGGGCACAGCAGCTTTATCAGATGACCTTAATGCTATACAACGCCAGCACGACACTTCGCAGTAAGAATTAAACTTAAAAAAGTGCTAAGGGATACATTTTTGGAAAAAGCGCAATTCCTTCCCTAAAGTCTATTGCATCTTACTCCTGTGTTCCCCTAAACATTTAAGCGGTTCTATGGGAATAATATCCATCTTCAAGGCCATATTTTAATCAAATTCCCTTTATGTTCATTCTGTCTCGTATTCAGCTATCGCCTGTATCGAAACTAACCCTATCCTCTATCATTGCCTAAGCTTACTGTTCTAATGTCTCTCCTGTTTCATTTAGTAATTTTCCCGACGTATATATTTAATACTTTTCCCACAATTACCCTTCTCACTAAGAATTAAACTTAAAAAAGTGCTAAGGGATACATTTTTGGAAAAAGCGCAATTCCTTCCCTAAAGTCTATTGCATCGGGAACGCCGAAATGGAATGTGTAGCGTCGATTAAATATTTAGGCGTGCAGTCATTCACGACCTTTCCTGGGTGAAACACAAACGGGGAATATGTGGACAAGTTAACAAAAGATTAGGATTTACTAGAAAAGGTAAATATGATGAAAAGGGCAAAGAGAAATGTTATCTGTCGCTGGTTAGGCCTAATTTAGAATATGCTGCAAGTAAGAGGGGTATGGGATGTTCACAAAGTTGGATTAATTCCCAAAATGGATCGCGTGCAACTTCGAGGAGCTAGATTTGTAAAACGGTTTAATGACAAACTTAGTAGCCGATCCAAAATATTAGAGGAGCTAGTCTGGGAATTTCTCACGAAGCGAAGGTTAAATTAGAGATTATCTTGCATAAATTGGAAGGACATCTCTTTAGAAGTGATGCTGAAAATGTATAATTACCCCGTCGTACTACGGTAGGAGATCATGCTAGTAAAATTTGAGAGATCAAGGGTATAAAATAAAGATTTAAGATGTTATTTTTTCCACGAACGATAAGGGATCAGAATAACGTAATCGAATCACGGTAGGGGTAAAAATTAGGCGTGTGTTCTCCTCCTAGTGCGTGAATTTAACCCTACTACACACCCTAGCGGTGGCTTGCAGGGTACTTAAATAAGAAATAAGAAAAAGTACTTTTGAAAAAGTGCCGTTTTAATCATTATTTTTAGAATATTATTCTGGCGGAAGATATTTCATTACAATGTCCAACTAAACAAAAACATACTATTTATGTATACCAGTTACAAAATGCTGTAACTTCTATTGTGATGCAAATCTTTTCTGGCGTAAATATATTAACACTAGTATATATATATATATATATATATATATTATTATTAGGTAATCTACCGGTTAAGGTAGGTTTTTGGATGGACACAATTATCAAATAAACATTTTGTGACTCCCCACCTAGCAAACTAATCTATATCAGGTCCCTCTTCATCTCGGTGTACTTCTTTCCGCCCTTCATCCCGTCCAACATCCCTATCCTGTTCCTACCCTTACCTCGCTTGCCCAACATTCTCCCCTCTATTACCCTCTTCAACATTCCACTACCGCTCAATACGCCTTTCATCCATTTTTCCTGCCTCCATAGGATTTCTCTCAACAAACCCCTCTCCTCACCCACCATTTCCAGTACTTCCTCATTTGTTTTCCTTTCGGTCCATTTCACCTTCTCCATTCTTCTCCACACCCACATTTCAAAAGCCTTCAATCTACGTCTATCCTCCTGCTTCAGCGACCACGTTTCCGCGCCGTACATAGCTACGCTCCATATCAGAGTTTTTACGAGTCTTGTCTTAACATCCCTACTCAACGTCCCCGTCATCAACTCCCTCCTCCTTGAGAAAGCCTCCTTGCCTAGCGCAATTCTTCTCCTTACGTCCCTACCACTTTGACCGTATTGGTCCAAAACACTTCCGAGATATGTAAACTGCTCTACCTGCTCTATTCTTTCCCCGCCTATTTTAATATTTAGCTTAGCCTTTTTCTTTCTGGAAAATCGCATAACCTTTGTTTTATTAATATTGATTCTCATCCCATATTTATCGCACTGAACCTCCAATTCACTCAACAATGCTTGCAACCCCTTGGCTGACTGAACAACTAATGCTTGGTCATCAGCAAACCTAACCGATTTTACGAGTTCCCCTCCGACTTTCATTCCTACCTCCAGTTCTTCCCATGCCTCTTTAATCATTTCCTCTACATATACGTTGAACAGTACCGGTGACAATGGGCAACCCTGCCTTACACCTCTTCCTAACACTGCCCATCCAGACTCTCCGTTCCCCACTCGCACCTGAGCAGTCTGAGACATGTACAGGTTGCGGATCAGTCTCCTGTCCCTCCAATTCATTCCTATTTTCTGCAATACACGCATTAATTTTTCCCAATTCACTCTATCAAACGCTTTTTCGAAATCTACAAAACAGGCAAAAAAACGTCCTGATTGTATTCTATATTCCTCTCGACTAGTGATCTCATTACTGCAATGGCATCACGCGTACCTCTTCCTTTCCTGAACCCAAACTGATGATCCCCTAAGTAATCATTTGCCTTAATCTCTATCCTTTTGTTGATGATCCTGAGAATAACTTTAGCTGCGTGGGATATCAAACTTATTGTTCTGTAATCCTCACATGACGAAGCCTTTGCCTTTTTTGGAATAGGAACTAACACCGATCTCACAAAATCTTCCGGCCAGATTCCTTCCTAATAGATACTACGAATCAGTCCATATATGGCCTTCTTCCCACCTTTCCCTAACCATTTCAACATTTCTACAGGAATATTGTCCACCCCCACAGCCTTATTTGCTTTCATCTCCTTTAATGCCCTTTCTATTTCATCGTCGAGTATGCCTGGACCTAAGCTATCTTCTTCTACGTCATGTTCCTTTTCTATGTCTAACCTTGTCGGCCTAAGTTCTTTACCATACAGTGTTTCTATATATTCCTTCCATCTCTCTTGGATTTTTCCTGGTTCAACTATTATCTTACCCCATTTATCTTTAACTGTTAGCACAGCTCTTGCCTTCTTACTTCCCGATAATAACTTAACCTTGCTGTATAGAGCACCAATTTCACCCTTCTTCTGTAAACTTTCCATATCCTCGCATTGCGTTTTCCACCATTCTTGTTTTGCTTTATTTGTGGCCCTTCTCAATTTATTGTTTAACTCTTTGTACTTCATTTTGCCTAACTCTGTGTTTACATTTTTCCATCTTCTTCTCTCATCCATCTTTGCAATCATCTCATCCGTTACCCATGGTTTCCTTATCCTTTTCCCGTTAACGGTTCCTATAGTGTCTTTAGCGGCTTCCAATATCCCTTTCTTGATACATTCCCATTTTTCTTCGATAGCACTCAGTTCTTTACCGTCATCCATCATTTTCTCTACAGCCTCCTGATACTCCTTCCTCGTTAATTCATTTACTGCTTCTAAATTCCATTTTTTAACCCGCCGCCCTTGCCTTATCTTCTTGAAACGAACATTACATTTCATAACAACTAAATTGTGGTCAGAGTCCGCATCCGCTCCTGGGAAATTGTGCGAATTTATCACACTGTTCCTAAACCTGTGCCTAACCATAATATAATCTAACTGATACCTTTCTGAGTCACCTGGCATTTTCCATGTATACCTACGCCTTTTGTGGTGTCTAAACCATGTGTTAGTGATGACTAACCCCTGTCTCCTGCAGAATTCAATTGCTTTCTCCCCGCGTTCATTCCTCGTGCCAAACCCATAGTCCCCCACCTCACCACCATCTCTTCCTTCGCCTACCGTCGCATTCCAATCCCCCATCACTATCAAATGTTTCCCTGCAGGAACACTCGCGATGATATCCTCTAACTCATCATACATCCTATCGACTTCTTCCTCCTTGTGGTTGCTCGGTGGCATGTATACCTGAATAATGACCAAGTTCGTCGGCTCTGCTTTAATCTCTACGAGTAAAATTCTATCTGTCTCTTGCTCTATGTTGACTACGCTTCTTCCTACCCCTTTATTAAAAATTACGGCAACCCCTCGTTGGCTCTCATCCCCGCCGCTGTATATTACTCTATAATTGTCACTCCAGTAATCCCCGCTATCCTTCCATCTCACCTCGCAGAGGCCTAAAACATCTATGTTACCTCTTTCCATCTCTCGCTTAATATTTTCTAATTTGCCTCTCCTCAACATTGTCCTGACGTTCCAGGTTCCTATTCTTACTACTTTCGCCTTCTTTTGAGTCTTCTGTCCTGCTGAAGTTATTCCTTCCCCGCAAGGGTTTCGTGGGATGACGACCGCGGAAGCCTTGCCTCTCCCGCTGCCGGGCACGACACACGGCCTCTTGGGCCGTGTCCCGTAGATGCCAGGACTCATATTATCTATAGTGCCCATCATAATATTCTTGGGAATCATAATTGAGGTGGTTTCCCGTTGCCTTCCTCAATAGTGTTTTTAACGTGACACCATCACTTAATGGCCGCCCCACTGGGGTCAGACGCCATTGCAGCCGCCTCACTGAGGAACAGACGCTGCGTGGACTACCTTTCGTCTGGCTCCTAACCTTCGACCTATCTGGCATGGGTGACCCTTCCAGGAGTAATTATTATTACTCCCGCCAGCACAGCTCTAGGGGTCATCGGAACACACAAGCCCTTCCACCACGACAAGGTTGTAGTCCATGGGAGGGATATATATATATATATATATATATATATATATATAATTTTTCGCACATAGAAATAGACATATAAGGAAAGGGGATAGGAAAACACACAAAAGACCAACACAGGAAAGGTGGGGAAGGCGGTTTTGAGCAGATCACATATATAAAAATATTTCCTTATCCGGGGTTTGAACCTCGGATGCTCTACCAATTGAGCTAATATGGAAACCTGATTTACATTGAGATCTGCGATCTTATAAAGCGCCAAAGTGCTCCGATAGATGTTGCCCGAGAGATGGCGTTATGGAGCTGTTTCACCCACCAAAGGAGAAATAGACGGCACAGAAGAAGGGGAAAGATAGTAGAAAAACATTTATACGATATTATAAAGGATAGGAACGGTGCGTTTCATGGCACGCATAGCCAGAAGAAGAGACGAGCCACATTGGCCAAACACATATTCAAACTCGAAAATCCCGCCATACGGCGAACAAATATTATTTGTCGCTACCAAGCCCGACGGGTAGGGGGGCCAGTTCCTTTCCCTGTGCCAATTATGGTTTCTCAGGAAGATCTGGTACCCAAAAAATCAACTAGCTTGGGTGGAGCTGCAATTTGGCAAGCTGAATTTTGGACCCTCCGGTCAATAGTCCAACGCTCTACCCACTAGATCACCCCGACCCACATATGTATATATATATATCTTATCTTCCGAAGAAGACGGAGCTCAAGTCCGTCGAAATTATCAAGATATTATCGTGAGTGTTCTTTTTATGTGTTCTCGTGCTGTGTGTTACTGTATAAGTTTTATATATATATATACACATATATATACATATAAATACACATATATATACACACATATATATATATATATATATATATATATATATAAATACATATATGTATGTACGTATTTGAGGAATATATATAGGAGTATATATATGGGACGTTGAGTAGGGATGTTAAGACAAGACTCGTAAAAACTCTGATATGGAGCGTAGCTATGTACGGCGCGGAAACGTGGTCGCTGAAGCAGGAGGATAGACGTAGATTGAAGGCTTTTGAAATGTGGGTGTGGAGAAGACTGGAGAAGGTGAAATGGACCGAAAGGAAAACAAATGAAGAAGTACTAGAAATGGTGGGGGAGGAGAGGGGTTTGTTGAGAGAAATCCTATGGAGGCAGGAAAAATGGATGAAAGGCGTATTGAGCGGTAGGGGAATGTTGAAGAGGGTAATAGAGGGGAGAATGTTGGGCAAGCGAGGTAAGGGCAGGAACAGGATAGGGATGTTCGACGGGATGAAGGGAGGAAAGAAGTACACCGAGATGAAGAGGGACCTGATGTAGATTAGTTTGCTTTAAACGGTAGATTACCTAATAATATATATATATATATATATATATATATATATATATATATATATATATATATATATATATATATATATATATATATATATATATATATTCAAACAGAAATAGGTATAAGGAAAGGGGATAGGAAAACACATAATAGGCGAAGACAGGACATGTGGGGAAGGCGGTTTTTGAGCAGATCACGAAAGTAAAAATATTTCCCTATCCGGGATTTGAACCACGGACCTTCCACTTTCCGGGCGGATGCTCTACCAGTTGAGCTAATAGGGAAACCTGATTTACCTTGAGGTCTGCGATCTTATAAAGCGCCAAAGTGCTCCGATACATATTGCCCGAGAGATGGCGTTATGGAGCTGTTTCACCCACCAAAGGAGAAATAGACGGGACACAAGAAGGGGAAAGGATAGTAGAAAAGCATTCATACGATCTTATAAAGGATAGGAACAGTGCGTTTCATGGCACGCATAGCCAGAAGAAGAGACGAGCCACATTGGCCAAACACATATTCAAACTTGAAAATCCCGCCATATGGCGCACAAATATTCATTCAAACAGAAATAGGTATAAGGAAAGGGGATAGGAAAACACATAATAGGCGAAGACAGGACATGTGGGGAAGGCGGTTTTTGAGCAGATCACGAAAGTAAAAATATTTCCCTATCCGGGATTTGAACCACGGACCTTCCACTTTCCGGGCGGATGCTCTACCAGTTGAGCTAATAGGGAAACCTGATTTACCTTGAGGTCTGCGATCTTATAAAGCGCCAAAGTGCTCCGATACATATTGCCCGAGAGATGGCGTTATGGAGCTGTTTCACCCACCAAAGGAGAAATAGACGGGACACAAGAAGGGGAAAGGATAGTAGAAAAGCATTCATACGATCTTATAAAGGATAGGAACAGTGCGTTTCATGGCACGCATAGCCAGAAGAAGAGACGAGCCACATTGGCCAAACACATATTCAAACTTGAAAATCCCGCCATATGGCGCACAAATATTCATTCAAACAGAAATAGGTATAAGGAAAGGGGATAGGAAAACACATAATAGGCGAAGACAGGACATGTGGGGAAGGCGGTTTTTGAGCAGATCACGAAAGTAAAAATATTTCCCTATCCGGGATTTGAACCACGGACCTTCCACTTTCCGGGCGGATGCTCTACCAGTTGAGCTAATAGGGAAACCTGATTTACCTTGAGGTCTGCGATCTTATAAAGCGCCAAAGTGCTCCGATACATATTGCCCGAGAGATGGCGTTATGGAGCTGTTTCACCCACCAAAGGAGAAATAGACGGGACACAAGAAGGGGAAAGGATAGTAGAAAAGCATTCATACGATCTTATAAAGGATAGGAACAGTGCGTTTCATGGCACGCATAGCCAGAAGAAGAGACGAGCCACATTGGCCAAACACATATTCACACTTTGGCGCTTTATAAGATCGCAGACCTCAAGGTAAATCAGGTTTCCCTATTAGCTCAACTGGTAGAGCATCCGCCCGGAAAGTGGAAGGTCCGTGGTTCAAATCCCGGATAGGGAAATATTTTTACTTTCGTGATCTGCTCAAAAACCGCCTTCCCCACATGTCCTGTCTTCGCCTATTATGTGTTTTCCTATCCCCTTTCCTTATACCTATTTCTGTTTGAATGAATATTTGTGCGCCATATGGCGGGATTTTCAAGTTTGAATATATATATATATATATATATATATCAAGCTCAACAGTCAAATGCGAGGTTCTGGTGATATTAGAGAAGTTCCGCTTGGATTTTAAGAACTACACGATGCTCAGATCCCTGCACGACTTGAGTGTGGGCGGAACGAACATGCGTGAAAGAACAAGGGGGCCCATCGAACAAAGGGGAGAAGGACTGTAGTCAAGAGAACCCTTACACTTAGATATACACTTAGATATATATATATATATATATATATATATATCATTTAACGAGGAATATGCAATGCTTTTAAATATGCATATGCAATTAAATTTTCACGATTTATTTTTATTTAATTGGGAATTTGATGTACTATGTAATGAAAAAAAAAATGGAAATTTATTTTTACCACTACCTTTACACATAATTCATTGAAATAACCGTTTTATATTCGGTCAGAAACAGACATCTGTAATGTGTTTCAAAGTAATTTCATCAATTCCTTTAACCTTATGAATATGCGGTCCTCCATGAGCCATTCTATCTCGAGAAGAGTCCTGGATTTCACCATGTATACTGCTTTACCACTAGTTCGAGTGATCAAAAATCGGAAAACTTAGGAGATCAGAGAATTCAGCAAGATTGTGCTGCTCCGCCCATCTGTTTCTGATGCTACGTTGCGCACCTTGCTTCTTCAAACTTCTCCTCCGTCACGGCCTGGAGCCCATTTTAATTGCACGAAATCCTATACCGCGGGCCGATTTGTCCCATTCGGGTTTGGAAATTCAAACTCGAGACTTAAGGCTGAAAACCAATGGGAACCTAACAGCGTGTAAGGGTTCTCTTGACTACAGTCCTTCTCCCCTTTGTTCGATGGGCCCCCTTGTTCTTTCACGCATGTTCGTTCCGCCCACACTCAAGTCGTGCAGGGATCTGAGCATCGTGTAGTTCTTAAAATCCAAGCGGAACTTCTCTAATATCACCAGAACCTCGCATTTGACTGTTGAGCTTGCGGATATCACCCGTCACGGCAAACCTACCGCTTGCAGCTAAATGGGGGCTCGCGCAAGGGTCCCATTCTGCTTCCAATACTATGGGTCAAAACTTTTCGTCAAGTTTGGAATCCGCTTATGTGCCGTCGCCAGTTAAGTTCAAATTCAACGTGTGAACGTGAAATTTCGTCAAGTAGAACACAGAACTTAGTTCGCTCCGTGCGGTCAAAATTCTCAGCTGAAAGAAATGTTCCCGTAGAGCTGTAATCCGACCACATACGCAATAAATTATATCGCCAAAATTTTGTTGTCCCTTGAGAAAAACGTGCATACCACCTTGATTGAATATGAAACACTGCTAATCAATCTTGGTTGCACAATCACTGTGGGAAATGAAATATAGTTTTTCTTGCCACGGATTCAAGGAATGTTTTAGTTGAGATTGCTATTTTCAAATCCATATTTGGAATTTACTCATCAAAGTTCATCTCTGTAATAAAAAATCCGTTTTCAATGCTATAAAATTTTACAAATAGTATTAAATATTTTGGAGATTTTATTTTACATGCTGTATTATATTCTATTTTGAAATTTGATTTGTACTAATTTGAGTACTTTTTTACGACTGGATATAACTATGTCTTAAGATTAGCAAGAGTCTTCGGGAATACAAAAAATGGATTTTACAAGATAGAGCGAAACTCAAATGAGCATTCCTACGCGAACTTATTTTTAGGGATTTTCGGCAGATTTCATGGGTAAACATATATAAAATATTTTTCGTGAAGGCATTTCGTATATAACATTTAAAATATATAAAAAACGCTTGTTGTGATATTTGATAAGGTAGTCTAGTACGCAAAGGACCTTTCTATGCAAAACGTGATAACTACAGTAATCAACCTTAAGGTCACTTTGATGGGTTAGGGGTGAGCTCAAATAATGTGTACTAAATCTCGTACAGCAGATGAAAATCACACATCAAGGAGGGGGTTTCACTGACATTCCCTATGCCACCTGTGATTTCCCAGGATACTCCGATACCCTAAAGATCACAAAACTTGTGTAAAGCTGATGGTACTAAAACTCACGTCACCTGGTGTAGAAACAGGAGCCTACTGTAGGTAAGGAATTCGAATATCGCATGCCACCGCCATACTTAATACAAATTATTATGAATATTTACAATAACGAGGTGAGCGATACATAAAATGTGCAACATGGACTTTTCTTTGGCATTTTGATAAATACAGTAATCATTGTTCAGGCGTGAGCAAATTAAAACTTCAAGTTTTTATAGTCATACGAATTATTGACCTAATTTGAAATCCAGCTTATACATAAATGCTCGTAATCAAAATTAGTGAATATTTCATACAACTACGAAGGTAATGTAGATACTAACATGAACATTATGTAATGAGAAAGTGCCTTAACAAGGATAATATCTTGCATGAAAAAATAAAACTCCTCTCTGTGAATTAATAAAATTAGGCAATTAATGCACAAATCAGATATCACTTCGTGTAGTTGATGGAGTAGTCAAAAGCTAGAATGATGAATGTTTGTTTAACGTTGTTTTTGAAAGAGAGTAACCGTATTCCGCACGAATGTTCAATTTTATGCGAATGGGTACAAAAATTAGGTCTGCGAATTAGGAAGAAGTCGAAATGTTGGACGAGGGTGTAAAATGGTGACCTAAAACTACGAACACTTACAAAGGCCTCCAAAGTAAATTCGTTTTTATCGCTGACCCCATCATTCCACTTTCATTTGATGAAAGCTCGTCTGTCCATGCCCACAACTGAGTGACGCCGTTTATGGACGAGTTCTAGTGCCAGTATTTCTTTGTTACGGCATATTAATCTATTATCCCTATTGCAATTACCCATCATTATATTATTAGTCTTAGTCGATCATTTAGGTATGTATTTGATGAATAGTGACAAAACATACTACTATGCCCTTAGAGCTCTCCCAGCATGGCACAAAATATCAATTAATCCTATGCTAAATATTTCAGTAAAATATTCTTTCAATCTGAAAATTTTCTACTTCCCTTGATTCCATGTAAAAAGCTTATTATTTTAATTGGTCTGCCTAATTTTCTTAGCATTCTCCTTTCAATTTCTGTTTTCAGCATCCCATTTTCTCTCAGAATCTCCTTAATTCACGTGTCCCGCCTTTTGAGAATTTCTTACCCATGATCATACATTAAAATTTAAAACCTCATTGAATTATTTAAAACGCATAAAAAGTCATTATTAATAAGGATTTCGGCTGGCACCTGGATCTATTTTAAGCACGGGAATAAATTATACTTTTTAAAGCTTTTACGTATGGTTTCCCTGGATCTGAAGGGTAATGATTTAGGGTAAACTTCAATGAGGTAAAGTCATAACAAACGCATCTCTTGGATAGAGGAATGTGTTGCAAAACTGTGCGGTACAATTATGTCCTGGGTGAACAGGTAACGAGTTTAACTTTAACTAAAAGTATCATTTTACACGCAACATATATCCATACCATTCATGCAAGAATCATAGCCTATATGACCCATGGGAACGAATCAATGCAACGCAATTCTTACGAAAGAAAACTCCGTTAGTCTCATGCCAATTACGTTATGACGAAATAGTTCGTATATTAATCATTTGACTTCACAGAGTATAATAAGTCATTCCTTACGTAAGTTATTAAAAAACCTCTATAACGAACGCACTAATGGAGTCCTTCATCGGAGTCCTTTCCCATCTAAACATCGTGGCTATTGTCCTAATACAGTTTATTCAGGAGTGACAAAATTTTAATACGTTAATCATTAATTTGAACGAACACTCAAGTAATAAATGTTTCTCATAGTCCCTCATTTTCTCACGAAGGGCAATTAAACGAGTTGACTGTGCTAATTGTTCCGCCGACATACAGGTATGAAGCTTTTTTCTGCTTTTTCCTACGTACTTCTCTGCGGTAATGACAGTGACTCAGCAGCTACCGATTATGTTTCCTCCATGTTGCATTGCTTGAGCTATTTTTTCTTCTGTTTGACCACGGCAAAGTGCGTATAATGTATTGCAATTTCAACCAAGCCAGAGAGAGCGTTCATATCCTCCCTCAGCCGTTCCTATCGGAGCTCGGAGCGGGGGAAGTGACGAAAAATTCGGAAGGAGATGGGATGGAATAAGAAAGGTAGCGTTCAGGGAACGTTTGGCCGGCTACAATGGCGCGCATTCATGTATGTCCGCCACACAAAAAATTCGCGTTACCCCGAATCGTTTTTTATTTTCTTCGCGGAAGCAATGTCCGCATAAGGGTGATATCCTCCGTGGCCAACCCTCCGGGTGGAAAGGCGTCGGACGGCGGAACGGCGGATGGACGAGATAAAAGGCGACCGTTGCGGAGAGCCTTGGGTTCGGGTCATGGGCGCCAAATTGCAGTCAGCCCAGTGGATACGCGCGTGGAGACAGTGGCTAAAGGGAATGATGAGGGGATTGGCGAGCGGGGAAGGAGGAGGGTGTACCTTGAAAGAATTTTACCTCTATCCCTCGTGGGCTAGGTTGCCCGCGGGGCCTCCCACTCCAAGGCGAAATGACCCGTAGGGCGATCCGAGAAATCGGACCCTCATCTCAACGAGGGGAGGGGGAGGAGGAAGAGGCGGGCAATGGGACACGAGGTCGGGACAATGAACAATGAATTTTATTCGCTCGCTTCGCCAAGTTCGACACCCACTCTTTCGACCAAATGCACACACATTCAGACCCTCCCTCCCCAGCCAACCAGAGAAACACGCTGCGGCGCTCTTGTGTGCGCGACTGTTTTAACCGATTGGCGCCCGACGCGTTGGCTTTTGTTTCGTCTCGACCACTCCGGCACCCCTCACGATGAACTCAGCGATCATTAGATGCCGAAGATGATAGCAAGGAAACAAAAAAAAGAAACATTCTCCGCGCGATTCTTCGTCGGGGGAGATGACAAAGACAAGAGAAGTCGATGCCCTCGGAAGAAAATGCGATCTCTAAAAAAAATCACTGCCAACGATACGCAGAAATGATACTGGTCTCGGCGCTGGCTTAAAATTCGCGAAACAGGAAGCGCATATCGCTCCGCCCTCGAATTGGCGTGAGTTTTTATTGTTTCCTTGTTAATTTTGACGGGATTGTGGGCGTTAATGGTCTTCACGAACAGGAGCTCTCATAATGAAAGCTCAAGAGCTCGCCAGCTGGCTCTACGTTTGACAGATCACAATACAAGCAAAAGGCTCAATGGCGATTAAAACCAGGAAATGTAATTTCATCATTCGGGCATATTGTTTCCTTTATTATATTGTTCTCAGGACGAAGGAACTCTTTCTGCACAATTATTTAGCAATAAACTAATATTATCGTACGAGTTATTCCGGATATAGTCTTGTTCCACGTTTCAATTACCATTTCCTTCCTGCTATTAATACCGAATTTTGGAGGAAAAATTCATAATAAAGCCATCAATAAAAACTTCTTACTGAATGTCAACGAAAATAATAATTATCACATTGATGCATAGGACATTTTGAAATATAGTGAAAAACATGGGTTTAGAAAGATGATGTAAGCATATACTTTGAGAACAATATTTGCTGAGCCTCTGATATTAATATTGCAAAAATAATTTTCTATTTTATTAAATTGATGAAGACAAGTCACCTGATATTTCACTATACTTCAGAGACATAAATATTAGCCTTCCTCTCAAGAATTGAGATAGTTTTGAATGGTTTCGTTAGATAACACTACAGCTAACTCCATAGTTTCAGCCTCAACTTTGTGGAAGTTCATTTTAATAAATGAAAAAGAGAAACTTTGTTTCAATCCACCCCTTTATTTCAGGTACGACTAGTTTCGACCCTACGGCGTCATCCTCAGGTGCCTGAGAATGCCGGATGACGCCGTAACGTCGAAACTAGTCGTACCTGAAATAAAGTGGTGGATTGATACAAAGTTTTTCTTTTTCATTTATTAACACTACAGCTACTGATATAAAAAGAAATTGCTCTAAAATAACACCAAATCGAGATCATTCTAGCGACTCAGTGATTTATTTGACTGTAAACAGTTAAAGCATTAAAAATTCAATAGAAATATTCCATAAGGAACGAGAAAAAATAATCGTTCCAAATTACATTGCCAGCCATCATTGATTTCTCCAGGGAATATGAGAGGGAAGGAGAAATGATTCCCTCTAGTACAAAATTGATTTTTACAGCTAATAACAGAGGGTACATGTGGCCATTATATTTCCCTCATCTTTTTTTGGGACGAAAACCCTAGATTACATAGACTCTGGACTTCCCCACCAATATGAAACAATATTCCTTCTCTTAAACCAATCAAACCTTTCAGCTCGGTAACCGAACCCTCCCCCTCTCTCTCATAGTCTCATCTCCCTCGGGCGACAAACCCTTTTCGGACACGTGCCTTCTATATCATCCTCTGTTGAGGTCATTCGCACGTCTCAAAACGGCACGTACTCGTGATCATGGGCTGGAAATATGTCCGTAACGTCTTACTTCTCTGTGCCTAGCAGAAAAAGTGGATGGTTGACGAGGACATTCAGCACGTTCACCTCTCTCCCAGGGAAAAGAAAGGAAGGGAATGTTGGGCATGTGCGTTGCGTCAAAGTTAAATTTATATTTCACCTGTTGAAAACTGGTGGTGGAAACTCTGCCAGCATTACTGCTTTTGAATACTGTTTCACCAAACATCAACTAATTCAGATTATTATTCATTGAAAACTTTTGCAAAAAATAGAAATGAATAAATTACGACCCAGGCTTAAGTGCTTTAGCATATTCTATATAGTATATCTTTAATTTGTGAAATCTATATTTGAGTGAAATAAAAACCTTATAGATTTTGAACATTATTATTTAACACCTTAAACGACCGATTGGAGAATCATATGGCGATTATGACTTTTCATTGAGATCGGCCGTTTAATAGTTTTCATTTCGATCCCTTTGGGGGATATTGAGTTTTGACTTTTAAGGCAAATAATGTAATAAACGTTCAAAATATACGCTCACGAATTGAAAGCAATTAAATGGATTCTTGAGACTCTGGACCAACCGAACCAATAATTTACACGGACATGTAATTAGCCAGAAATATTTAACATTGTTTATCATGATTGAAATTTTACAGTATATTTTCTTTCATGGAAAGTGTGTGTGAATATCATTATGTTATGTATGTAATTGAAATAATTATTTCAAATGAAAAACTTGCTATGTAAAGCACAAATCGACAAAATTTTGAGAAATACATAAGAGCAAAAACATTTACTGAAAGAGATTTTGGTAATAAAATTAATTCAAATTTAACCTGAAATTTTTTTATGTAGATCGAGACGCCGCAAGTGTCCCTTCTATATATATATTATTGTGGAAATATGAAAGTTAGTAATGAGATATGCATTACTTATAAGATAAAGAAGAAAACACTTTCACAAAATCATTATGGAATATTAGTGTTTCGTTGAGCAATTACCCACTTCGGTAGTTTTCGAACGGAATGTATTCCATTACTATGTTATGCATAATGCGTGTAGATTCATAATTATTTCTCCTCTTATACGCCTTTTCCCAAATATTTTCCAATAATTTTTCCTTTTCTAATTTCCCCGAAAATAATTTCCAATACATTAAATTGACTATAGTTTATAATTACCTACCGCCCACGTCTATACTTACGTTCTTTTAAGTTTTTGGAAATTACGAAGTTATTAGTAAAGAAGTTATTACACGAAATTATTCTAGTAACTATAATGTGAATGAACCAGGTAGGCGGCATGGTGTCCCTAATGTATGTTGCCACCTACGCTAGGCGATGCATTATGACGTTGGCTATTTCGTAGAAAATATTTCATGTCAATACTAGCTATCGGAGGATACGTTACATCTACTCCTGTATTTACCAATTATAATTGAAGTACCTACTATAGCTATAATGAGGTCGCAATTAAAAAACCTGAAACAGGATCATAATACGTATGATGCATAGTTTAACCTCTTTAGATTTTTTTACAGAGAGGTAAGAACTTACTTTAGACATGAACGACTTATCCAGAACGTGTTAATATAATAGGCACTGAAAATTTGGGGAAAACAGATGAAATATCGAAGTGGAAATTGCTAATTAGATAGGTGTATTCATACGTATTTGTGAAACTCATCAAATCAAGTAGATATGGGGATGGTTCAGCGTTATTTAGCCAGTCATGCAAAATGGGACAATCATTACTGAACGTATTCCAGCATAATTTTGACAGGTTTGGAATGAGAAGTAATTGTAATAAAATGAGGGTAATGAGAATCTCAAGATATAGGACGTCTAAGTAAATATTAAAGTTGAGAGACGTGAAATAGGGCAGGTAGAAAAGTTTACCTATTTTGAAATGTTTTACAATAAGGTGTGAAAAGTAAAAAGAATATTAAAATAAGAATGGTGTTGGATAAGGGATAGTTTACGACGAGATCGGATGGCAAGCACCTTAAGCAAATATATATATAGAAAAACTATAAAAAAGAAGAAGATGGGGGGTAATTGTTTAAGGTTCATAAACTTTTTAAAGCAGTAGGATAAGCGTGGTTTGGAGTCTTAAGAAATATGCGCGGGGAGAAGAATGGAACAAATTAAATGGACGGAAGGTCAAACACATGATGAAGGGTTAGGCATGATAGGGCAAGAGAGACGACTGGCTGTTGGGAGATATTCCAAGACGACGGGACTAGACTAGAGGAAATGGGATGTTAAAGATGGTAAAATTGGGGATAAATTTAGGAAAGCAAGGTTTGTCAAATACAAAAATAGACAGTTTGGATGGAATTGGGGTAGTTAGAAGTATAGTATGCAGAGCACATGATTGGGTTTTTTCATAAAATGAAGGGTTTAAAGACAATGTGAGCAAGGAATCTAGGAAACAATAGTTTATATTTCCAGGTTCCATCACTACATATCCAAAACCGGTTGAATAATGCTAATAATAATAGAATGGACGCTAATGATGACATCGTGTTTTCAGAACTAACCGAATTTGGTTTCAAAATATTGCGTCAGACAGCTATCGAGATGTTCAAAATGACAGTAGCTGACTGACTAAATGCCTACACTCACATTATTAGTGAGGATTAGCATGTCTCCAGAGTAATTTAATTTGCAGACTACAGCAATGCTTTTTGCGGATGAAACTGAGGATAGTATAAAGGGAATGGAGAATAGTGCATGGGTACTAACGAAATTTTAATGAGAAAATAATTAATGGGCTGCTGCTGAGCGGTATAATATTTATTTCCAAGTTTCACGTTATTTTCTTTGATGAATTTGTGCTTGAGTAAACATTATCTCGCCGTGTTTAGATAAGTCCCGGTGCATTATTCACAAATCTCTTCCAATCTTCATTCACGCATCTCCTCCCCTTCGAGTAATTACAAGCATGTTTGTTGGTGACATCTTATTTTCAAACTGCGGTTTTGGGATTTATGATCATTGTAGGCTTACCTATAAACGAGTGGACGCATACAATAACTTTAAGCATAGTCACGAGGAAATAGTGTCTAAAAGTCGACAAAATAGTCACTAGTGACCATGTATCATGGATTTATTTTTGAAAATCTCACTTTTGGACATCAATTTTTCTGAAAAAAATATATAAGGGGAAGGCGTCGGGTTCCTTCACCGATTATGGATGGGTTGGAATAGAAGAAAAAAAACGTTTTGCTGAAGATACTTCCATCACTTTTTTTATGAACTTGGTGCACGGTTCCAGTTCTACTTAACGCACGCACGCTTCGTCGTCATTAATACCACGGATAACGAAAACGCTAGGAATGTTTTTCAAATTCTGATCTACCAAAACCAGCAGAATTTCCGTGTGTATCAGGAATCGTCGGACCTTGGTGGCAAGATCCGCGATTGCAGCCTGCATTAGGGAGGAAAATTGCGTTACGGGAAGAGATAAGTGCTATCGTGCAACGAGGAATTCGTGATGACGTCCATGGATGCAGTCATTGTCTGGATGACCCCAGAAAGCCTAAAAAGGTAACTTATACGTGGAGTTACGCCACGCCAGCTACGGTGAAAACTCATAACTGAGGATTGAGGTGAACTGACAGTACGCGAAACTGGAATGGCAATCATGAATATGTGATCCAATTAAGGTGCCTTCAGTCTTAGGTTCCTTTCTATATCTCTAGAGTATGTTTGCTCGACTGTAAATTTGATTAGGAATTGGTCTTTTGGGAATAGTCTCCCAGCCAATTTCTGCATAAATCTTAACAAAATTTGAAGCTTTTAACGTGGGCTCTAATGAGTCGACTATCTATGAGCGCCCAAACGCTGTTCATTTGAATAAAATAAACACATTCCAAATGTTATTAAAACTGATAATTAATTATACTACTCCTTCCTGATCATAGCGATGCAATTTTTTATTAGGTAATCTACCGGTTAAGGTAGGTTTTTGGATGGACACAACTATCAAATAAACATTTTGTGACTCCCCATCTAGCAAACTAATCTATATCAAGTCCCTCTTCATCTCGGTGTACTTCTTTCCTCCCTTCATCCCGTCCAACATACCTATCCTGTTCCTACCCTTACCTCGCTTGCCCAAAATTCACCCCTCTATTACCATCTTCAACATTCCACTACCGCTCAATACGCCTTTCATCCATTTTTCCTGCAGCGATGCAATAAGATATTGATTTTGAAAGCATTTCATTATAGAAACTTTAACGTTTGAAATATTTCAGTTGATTAGACATTAAAGCTCACGCAACAGGCAAGTGTTACAATATTAATATTCTTGATATCTTTCTTCACTGAGATTGGTTTTTGATGAACACTGACTGAATAATGTTAAATTTAATTGTTTATTCTGACAAAAAACCTGTCATCCAACAGAAGAATAAACCCTTTTTCAATTCCTCATACTTCCTTCGTTTCTTTTTTTCGTGCAAACATGCAGACTATACCTGTCCTATTCCTATCCCTTCATCGTTTGTCTAGCGCTATCCCCTCTATCATAGGTTTCCACACATAATAGCCAATCAAAATGCTTTGTATCTATATCTCGGGTCCCCTTTATAATTATCCTAACAATCCTAAGAGCTACTGTTGCGGTATCTCCCGCAGTTTCTTGAAAACTCATCACCTTTGTTTTATTTACATTAATATTATACCATAACTATCGCATATTTTTTCTAATGTAATCAGAAATGCTAGTGACTACTTGGCTGACAGGCTAACTAAAGCTTGATCATTCCAAAATCAACTGATTTCATGAGCCATCCCCCTTCTTCCATTTCTATCTCCAAATCTTCTCCTGCCTCTTTTACCATCGTTCACACACACGTTGAAAAACATTGGTGACATTGGGAGTCTCCGTTGTACTCCTGCTCCTAACACTGCTCATCCCGAGTCTCTCCGTCTGCCACTTGCACCTGAGCAGTGTGAGACATATAGAGGCTCCAACTTTCTCCATGTTTTACCATCTAGTCACTAATTCTACACAATTTATCCATCAAACAACTTCTCTAAATCTGTGAAACAGACAAATATATCTTGGTTACATTTAATGTTCCTCTCTAATAATGAATTAAATTCTGCTATAGTATCACGAGTTCCTCTTCATCTATAGTGATAATTCTACCTTCTAAAGTCTTCCCTTTTTTATTTGTCCTCCTCTCCATCCTCTGATTAAAAGTATTGTTCTATAGTCCGTGCATAATGCTGCTCTTTTTCCTTTTTTTGGATGGGAATACAAACTGATCCGAAGAAATCTTACAGCCAAATGCTCCATCATGAATTGTACAAATTAGTTCCAAAAATATCTTCCTCCTGTGTTCCCCTAAACATTTAAGCGGTTCTATGGGAATAATATCCATCTTCAAGGCCATATTTTAATCAAATTCCCTTTATGTTCATTCTGTCTCGTATTCAGCTATCGCCTGTATCGAAACTAACCCTATCCTCTATCATTGTCTAAGCTTACTGGCCTAATGTCTCTCCTGTTTCATTTAGTAATTTTCCCGACGTATATATTTAATACTTTTCCCACAATTACCCTTCTCACTTCCTGACAGTGCTTTTACCTTACTTTACAGCTGACAAAGTCAATCTTTCATCGGCAAACTTTTCTCGCTCTGCTTCTTCCACCACGCTTCTCTAGTCATATTAGTGTCCGGTGTAAGTTTATTATTTATCTCTTTTTCCTTTCTTTTAGCTAATGTTATGGTAATCATTGTCCATTCATTTCTCTCATGTATCTTCCTAATAATACATCATCTTGTTATTGTTTTATAGTTTCTTTGTCGTTTACCTGTTCAAAGTTTCTATAATTGCGTTTTCGGTTTTCGATACCCCTTTTTTATATTCCCATTTTTTTCTTTGGTAACCGTCTCCCTGTCCTCACTCATAATATTTCTCCTCAACCTACCTACCGGCAGTTCTTTGTCTTTGTCCTTATTTATACTTCTGCAGCATATTTTCTCAACTGTCTTTCCTGTTTTATCCTCTTGAATCTGACGTTAAACATTTTTAGTACTAAATTACCTACAGAATAATCATCCTTTCCCATGTAACTGCGTGAATTATTCAGGCTGCTCCCTAATTTGTGCCAAACCATTATTTAACACAACTGACATCTATCTGGAACCCGGGAATCCATGTAATCCTGCACCTACTGCTGTACTTTAACTAAGTGCTTGTTGTGATCAAACGATCTTTCCAGCCGAACTCTATTGATTTCTATCCGAGGCCATTTCTGGTTCCGAAACCTTAGTCTCCAACCTTACTATCATCTCTCCCTTTCCCTATCGTTGCTTTATAATCCCCATCGCTATCAAATGTTTCCTTTCCGGAAGTGTCACATCTATTTCCTCTAATTGATCCTGCATCCCTTTAGCTTTATCGGGCAGCTCTAAATAATGGCCAAGTCACTGGTTTAGCTTTTAGTTTTAACACTAAATAATTTAAATTAAAATAAGTCATGTATCCATAAGATACGAGCATTTAGTCATTTATTTTGAAAATGTTTTACACTAATATTCATGGAAATATAACGGCCATTCTTTTCCCAGAAATTAATAAATATCGGGGGCTGAAGCCAAATTAGATCCTTATGTACATTATACAATGGTACAATGAGCAATAAATATTCATATTGATATACCATATCGTTATCGCAATAACATTTCCAGATATTAAGACGTATCGCATAATGAAAATATTATTTTTGATACTTCGGAAGCAAACGGAAAAAGTTAGCATATTTACTTAGATCAGTGCTACCTAACCTGCCTAACGTCCAAACCTGTAAACCACGAATGAAATCACTTTTAAGGAAACACACCAGTACGTTCAATATTGACTGTTAAGCGTCAAAATGGAGCAGAATTACACAAATAAATATAAATAAAGTATAGCAGACGGACATATGATTGAAATTTTACTAAATTTTTATGGAATATATCATTTTAAATTCATGTACCTTATGAAAATTGCCTGCTTTCTGCTTTTATTATCCAAATATGAAGGAAATCAAATTAATTTTTTCCCCAGGAGTAATACATTCCTTTTCTTGAACCATTGTAGAGAAAGTTAGAATTTCCCTAAGTGATAAAAAACAATGTCACATTAACAAATATCTCAACGTGCTTTGACTTTGGTTGGACGCAATATTAACATAATCCGCAAACTTTCAAATTAATGAGCCCACCCGCAGTCGTTTTAATTTCATTCCGCGGTCATATTAGTTCGGTGTCCTCATCCGATCCGTTCCCTCGGATGAATTAAAACGTTCTCTAATAAAAGAATTAATGTACCCGAGCATTTATGACCCATAACAAATGGAGGGGAGAGAAACGACACTGTATGATAGGAAGTTCATTACCCACGTGAATATTGTCAGACTCTCCATATCTTGGATAGCATCTTGAACGGGTCATAAGACGTCGTCTGAGGAAACCAAATAACACCATCTATCTCCTGAAGTCATTCATTATCCTCCCTTGATTCCTTATCTTTATGACCTTTCGACACAATGAGAGGAAAACAACGAAAGGATAGGAAACCCATAATAAATTCGAGAAGGGATATGATTCACCCGGGCAATTAAATTTTCCCAGACGATATAAAAACACGTTTATTTTGAAGAATTGCTAAGAAATAGAGAAAAACAAGGAAAAGGTCTCAACAGGCTTGGAATCCTTTGTTTGAGGTGAACAAAGGATGTGGAACGTATGATAGGGTTAGCTCGTGAAAGGAAGAGGATGTATATAAAACGAGCGAAGTTCGGGGGTGGTAATCAAATCAGGTGAGGAAGGTGTTTATAAGCCACGCCATCGTAAACACTTCAAAGGAAAGTGAAACAATACGAATGTTAACTACTACTCTTGTCCATAGAAAAATATTTTTCGATTCTTACAAATGCTCAGTTGATTTCCAAAATCTACCACTATAGTATAATTTTCTTAGCTCACTGAACCAAGAGATATTGGTTTAAAGGGACAATAAAAGGGGAGAATTTACACGTTACTAATTCGCGAAACCTTTACAAAGTACCGTAAGAGCGCATCATACAGGTATGTCATTCTACGACAAAACAAACTCATAGAGAATGATTGCACATATTAAAATTAGAAGAAAAACATAGCAGAAGAGAAATTGGTAGAAGTAAATTAGTAGAGGAATTGCTTATTTAACCCACTACTGGCAAATGGACTTCAGTACATGATGTATTGTTTTTATCGTGTACATTTAACTCGCTAGTATTTAACTTACCAGATAGCAACAAGTTAACCAGTATCATGCAGTTGAATCGTTAAGTCAATACTTTAAATACGGTCTACATGCATCACATCTACTGCCATTTCCAAAAGTCTGTGAACAGTCCGGGCGTCATTTTGTGACTCACGGGCGGCAATTGAGGTAAAATGAATGCGTTTGTTCCATTGGCAAGCCTCTGCCGGCAGGCTCTTAGAGCTCCCAGAGTGACATCAAACAATTGCAGTTCAAGTTCCCGGGCATCCACTGAATCTAACATAACGAACAAACGATTTCACTTTTCTTCAATGCTCGGCGCGCCCGTGACTGCCTACACATTTTCGGATATGGTAGCATTAACTACCAGCAAATTAAGCTTTCGATTGCCAAAACATCGTTTTCAAAAAAATTGGATTAAACATTACTTTGAGCTAAAGAAATGGTGGATAGCTCAACGGAGACGTGATGTTCTCCATGCTCTAAAATCGACGAGAACGGTCTCAGAACTAAATACGTAGATAAAGGAAATTTATCAAGAAAAACAAAGAGCGAGAGGGAATCTTATCCGTCAGGGGGGTGTGAGGATTGTCTATAATTTCCGAAAATTCGCAGAAAAAAATAGTTCTTAAAAATTTTAAGGACATGGAGCTTAAATTTCACTCAAATTAAAGGTAAGCGCTTCGAACTCCGGCGTTCACCAATTGTATCCTCGACAACTACTATTCTGGAAATAATTCCCTTGGCAGGGAGAATATCCAGCGATTTGGGGAAGTCGATGCTCTATCACGAGATCTTGAGATTGGCACGTGCGAACGAGGAAGGTGGAAGGGTGGGTAAGAAAGGGTGTGAGAAAAACAACCAGCGAGTAATGAAGTCCTTCGTCATCGTGGAAACCACACGCGGAAGGCGACTCACCGTTCTCGTAGGATATGGGAATTATGGACCTTGGGGAAGAATTTCGAGGGAGAGAAAATACGGAGGAAAAAACTCATTATTATATTTCGAGTCAGTTATAATGAGGGCTGATATTTTCATTTAATTCCTCCCAATTACGAAAATTGGTGTCCGTTTTCCTATTTGGCCAAACGTTTCTTTTCCTTCTCCGCCCTTGGTCGCTAATTGCGAGGAAACGTGTCAGATTACAAGAAAATTAGCACCATTACGCGACATTCTCACGGATTAGGAGGATAAATTCATAAGCTGTGAGCTATTCTTGCTTGCTGTATTATGTTACGTGGTATCGAAGCACGGGAAATATCCTCGCACAACCCATTGAATTTCCAAGTAAGGCTTCCTTTTGTGAACCAGGCACGGCATCCAGGTTTAACCTTAGCTGACCTGAGCAGAATTGATTAAGTTACTTATGACAAACGTCGTTTCGTATGAGTTACTTTCATAATTTGGACTATCTTTCAACGATGCATGAACAATAAAAAAAGAATATTCGCTAACCAAATTTGTAAACAAAAATCGCTGCTTAAGAAAACACACCTCTTTTCTGCGAAAGTAGCGGAAAAAATTGACTATATGATTAACTAACATAGATACTAAGTAGTGAAATTTAAACTTGGTAAATATTTTCTTAGCTGATTAGACATTCATAAAGAGCTTAATGCCGCTGGTACAATTTCCCGCTCGTCTGCCTCGTCTTCGAGGTTGATAATCAAAAGCGTCATTTAGATAGGGTCGGATAGGGATCATTTAGGTAGAGAGTGTGGTTAGGATAAGTCTAATGGGAGAAATAAAAGTAGAATAAGGGCAATTTTGATTGGCGACGAAATTGTAAAGACTGAAAAAGGGAAGTGTGTATGGTACATAAAAAATATCGGGAAAATATTCGGAAAAAATATATTTATTTCACATACTATATTGCTACAAGGCTTCAAAACTCTTCAAAGTACGAAGAATTCTGCATATTCGGGTTTTCACCGCGTTGTCTTCGACTGAAGACGCCGGATGCAACTTCGGCGAAACTGTTGTCGGCTTCAAACAACAACGCGGCGAAAACCCGAATATGCAGAATTCTTCAAGCCATCGCCGCGAAAACCTACGCAGCCATACTCTTCAAAGTACATCCCTTGAGCGTCGACACACTTTTGCTAGCGGCTTTTCCACGACACAAAGACACCCTAGTAGGCGGACTCTTAAAGGCCTTTAAGAGTACGTGTATTAATTTATTTGACAGCACTTAGGGTCCCATAGTGGTTTTCTTTGCGGGAGGATTTTATATATGGAATAGGCAATAGTCTGCTGGTGCCATTTGGGGATTTAAGGGGGTTGGGGAATTGTCGCAATGTCGTTGCAGAATTTTGTTACTAGCAAACACTCGACTCTACTCTTGGTTATCCGTCAAGAACTCTGGGACGAATTTAGCACATTATCTTTCGCATTGCCAAATTTTCAGCAATAATGGTGTGCACTGTCGTCTTATCGATGCCAATATGATCTGCGATCATGCGCACACTTAACCGACAGCCTGAATTCAGTACGTTACGCACACGTCAGGAAAAAAATGTTACCGACACTTTTCATATAAATCTTTTATATTGAAATGTTTTGGGGTAATGACGAGAATAGTCACGTTGGACGGAATAGAGGGAATCAGATATATGTTTTGAATTGAACAACGATTAATTGAAGTAACGGTGTCAGATTGTGTCGCGTTAGGCCTAGGCTTAGGCGTTAGGCTTATATGTCACGTTAGGAGGTTTGTGTTCATCTAAAAGCTACAAAATGTGTGCTACCATCAATAATAATAAGTTAAATCAATTTTCCCACTCCTGAGTTTCAAATGTTTGGATAGGAAATTTACACTGCCGTCATCATAACAGTAAGCAACACTTATAAGTTGAGTCACTAAGCATCGCGATTCGTGGAAAATGGAATGTTGTGCGAAATAAATCATTTAAGACTCTGGGAAGGATAAAGATCAAGTGACCCAAAGTTTCATACTCCCCTTGTAAAGTCTTGCTTAAAGAATCCTGCCAACATGTAAGAGAAAACCGATACCCTTAATTTGATTCTCAATTTAAGAAACCCGTTACGGAGCTAACAGCTTCAGGGTTAACTTTGTGGAATTCCTTCATGGTGAGGATGAAAGAAAAAGAAAAGAAAACTTTGCACTTCCACACACTTTTAATATAACACGACCATGGTTTCGATGCGGCGCATCATCATCAGGTGTCATCTGTCAGGATCACCATCATCACACCTGATGATGATGCGCCGCATCGAAACCATGGTTAAAAGTGTGTGGAAGTGCAAAGTTTTCTTTTCTCTTTCTTTCACCCCCAACCCGTTACGGATATTGTTCCGCCAAACACACAAGGAAACGCTCAAACTTATATCCATAAGTGCTTTTGGGATAAAATTACAACTTGAGCGAGGACATAGTTGGAAACAGAGTGGATGAAAATTGACACTTCAATAACACAATAAGACTCTGGCTCAGAACTGCGCCGAGTCCGAGGAGACAGCAGCCCCCGTGTAGAGCAAAAGCCATCAAACAGCATTTAGGGAGATAATCTCTAATAACTTGGTTCCAACCTGAAGATTCCAAATAAAATTCTAGATTCATCCAACTAGAGACGGAAAGGAATGGGACACTAGGTGCGCGAGACTCACCTAAAGGAAGGATGGGAAAAAAATAATGTAAAAGTAGAGGAGAAAAAATTTGTCCTGTACGCACTAGGATACAATTGTGTAATATCAAAGGATTATTATCCTTTTTTAATTTTTAATAACTATACAAAGTAAATCTCGTCATTACCCAGAGGAACATTGCTAAATTTAGTTCATGTGCTCTCAGAGAGTACTAAACACTATAGGAAATGGATTTACATTGAAGTAACAAGAAAACTTAGGAAACATCTTCAACATCAGTACAAAAGCTTTTGCCGTGATAGGCTTGTGGTTGTAACTATAAGTTCATTATTGTTCTGCAACAGTTAAAAGCGACCGCTCCACGGTAATCAGATTCAACTTGATATTTCATGACGTGGGTTGCGGAAAATTTTTCCCGAGGCCACCACCAAAAATTAATGCTCCTCATTAACGTCTCCCTAGGAGTAAGTCAGGGGGAAGTCCCAAGAGGAAAGTTCGGGCTGTATAACGGCACCTTTGTCTTTCTTCAGGCTTCGATCCTCGAGATAGTGCCGCAATAATCACCCCTTATTATACGTTCGGAATGCTTCTTCGAAAACTCAATAACGCGGAGCCTACTCCACTCCATTCTGAAGCGATTATTCATCTCATTCCCATTAGCAAACTCGTAAACGACTCCTCGCAAAGCACCCCCTCCAGGGACTTTGCCGAAGAACACATACATACAGAGCCATCACCCTAGCGTTCCATCGCGGTGGCAAACACTCGCAAGATTACCCGCACCCTTTATATAATAAATTCGACCTCATTAATCATCCTCCCGATGGTCTTGGCGATTCCACCACGGGAAATAGAGAGACGAGACAATATCAGTTTAAGGAGAGGTATAAAATTTCGGAGTGGCCACTTAAAAACTTCGTAGTAAAAATGACGGGCGTTGCAGATCCCGACCAAATAAATAAATAGTAATAACGCTCCCTTGGGATTATCTGACATTTTTTACGAGATCTATGAGTTCAAAAAAGAAATGGAAAGCAAAAAAAGGCCTATCTCAGATACGCGAATTAGAAAAAAATGAAAGATCTGAAAACTCTCTGCGGGAATTCACAGGGAGAAGGAAGTCAGGTAATGTTCGAGAGGAAATATCGAAGACACGCACAAAAGATCGAGACAGCTAGATAGGGAGATGGAAAGGGAGGGAGGGCGTGGAAGGAGGATAGTGGGATGGGGAAGACCGATCAAATGGATGAATGAAATTTTGAGCCCTCAAGCGAGATAAGCGTTTATCCATGTCCCTCCATTCGTGCCTAAGGCAGTGGATTAACGCTGAAAGATGAGGGGTGCCAACCAACGCCAATCCTGACGGAAGTCGACGCAGGAATTAGAAAAAAAGTTTGTTCGCGTGACATCTGGAGAACTTATCGTCGCTTATTTGTCTAGAGGACGGATGTGGATTGGATAAGGGACGGTATGAAAAAAAATAAACAGGGACTCCCCTCAGTCTCTCTTCCCTCTTTTTGGGAATTTTTCAAGGGAAACAAATTTCAAAAGAGAGATAAAGGTGAGAATGGTGTAGCGGAAAAAGAAGAAAATTCACTTCGTTTGCCGGAGTAAGTTTTCCCCTCTTCCCGAAAATCCCCGGGACCTTCTCCATTTGCCAAGCGTAGTAACTTGAACCTTCAGTTTTTATATCAATTCCACTGGTTTATGCGGCTACGCTCTTGGATTCCTATGACACCTAGAACTAGCGCTGATGCTCAGATCAGGATTTAATGTACTCTAATATTCGCGATGGGCAATAAGTTATTTGTTTCTCTGAACTTTACTCTAATGAAGTGGAATTTGAGTTTTCAATAATGATTTTTTTAAATTAACAGATTCAAAAAGAATTACGTGAAAATTCCTCGTCGAAATAAATATTTATCTCTGTGGATACGATTTATTTCCGATTAGATCTATCGCAGAATCTGTTGAAACATCGTACTCAGCCCATTCCCATGGTGTAATTTAAAAAAAAATCACAGAGACTCCTGAATCATCATCCGTCCAACATACCAATCCTTTTTCTTCCCTTCCCTTACCTGCCCAACATTCTCTCCTCTATCACATTCATTAGCACTCTATCACCAATCAAAATGTTCCACATTCTCTCTCTTTGCCTTGTTTGAAATTCTCCCAGCAATTTTCCCTATTCTACCAAAATTACGTCCCTAACTATCTACTACAAAGACAAGACAGACAAGAGGGAGAAGACTTTATCGGATTTCTCTCATCAGGTCTCTCCCTCTCCCTTCACCTACCTTGCGTAGAACTACTTTGTTGATTTTATTTCCATCCATTTAACGTTTTCCATCTTTCTTCGCATCCACATCTCAAAAGACTCCGATCTACGCCTCTCATTTTGGTATGTGACAGAGATTAATAAACGCATAATAAAAAAGGTAAACGGCGATGATCAAATGGGCTGGGCAGAGATAAGCAGAAATTAATACGGCAGAGAGATTCATTATCGCATTGGGGCTTTGATGTACAAGGTGAAATAAACCTTAAAAATAACGATTGCTGAAAGCAATCAAAAAAGAAGATTAACTAGGGCTTAAAAGGTATACTCAGGAAAGAAATTTTGATACAGTTTAAGGACAATATAGATACAGTGTCTTAGGAAAAACCTATTACATAATGGATAGCCAATATTAAGTGGCTATCTAAAAGTACAACATAAACTTTAGCAAATGGTATTAGTATTTAAACAAATAGCAGCAGAACGTGAATAAATAGAAACATCGGAATTCACACTTCACAACGTGGAAAATTCCATTTACTCTGCCAGGCTACCAGTAACTGAAGAAAAAAAGTGTAGAAGGCAAAGCAAAGAAGCCTTATTTAAGAAAGACCTGATTTCTGTGACAGATAACAGAAGTATTGAAGTAATTTCTAAAAACATATAGGTGCTTACTTTTCGGTTGTAAACCGTGGACGATGGTGGTAGTAGAAGTTCTAATGCCAAGGTGGTGTGTTGTCATAGAGAAGCGATGAAAATAAATTGATCCAGAGGACAGGAAAGAAAAACACTTCGCACATCCACTAAGTAACTTTATTTATTCACACGGCCCGAGTACACAAGAAAATGATGTAATCTCTCAAAACAGAGTCGTGAGAGTAAGAAATATATACTAATTGAAGTTGGAAACTCAACTTCATTCTGGAGTGGTTCCATAAAATAAACCTTAAAACCGCGCATTTTTAAACGAAGTGACGGGATCGAAAACTGATGGAGGAGTCGTTTGAACAGTGAATACATGCAGCGAGAAGTCTGAAGAAGACATAAAGAGAGGAGAAAAAGTTAATTTACATGTTACAAACTATAGAAGTTAATGGAAATAACTGCCTACTGCAAGAGAACTTGGAGAGACAACAAGTGAAGATGACCAAAACCAAATGAGGAAGTAAGCGAGGAACAACAGAAGAATACAAAGGGAGGTTGGCAAGGGAGGAGGAAAAACCATATGAGAAAAAAAGATTTATCATAGTTTTCTACTCAATTCGTTAGCTACAATACGGGTTTTTTTTACAACGCGATATCATTAGATTAAAAATTAACAAATTACAATATTTATACCGTTTTAGGAGGGAAATAGAGCGAGGAGAGGAGAGTGAAAGTTTTCAAGGTGTATAAACGTCTCCTTATACCTAGTGTGGAGACCTGATGATGGAACTGAATATGTCGAGTTTTATTTTCGTGGAATATTAAGTTTACTCCTATTTAAAGCATGCAGAAAATCACCAATGCTAAATGTTTCGACTGAAATCAAAATAAATCTGGCCACTTAAATTAAGTTTAAATGCCAAATATCTGCGATTTATCTTCAAATGACGCATGCCCCCATAGATTAAATTCTTGATCCATTAGTTTATATATAAAATTATAAATTAGTATATAAATATTTTTTTCCTAAACTGCTAAATACATAATTTTAGGGAAGAACAAACAACATATCAAATGAAGCCTTCGATAATTTTTCTAGATTTGATTGTCGAAGATGGCAACCTGAAAGAAATATATCATACTTTATGAGTTATAGTTTCATGAAGTCATTTAAAATAAATTGGATATTAACATTATCAACTGCGAGCAAACCTGAGGGCTCCACCAAGCAAAGCATTTTTTACGCCTAAAGTATTTTAATATCCTTCTTCGACATGATGCCTAAACTAAAAATTTTCAAAAGTGCACTCAAATTACAAGTGTATTTCAGGAACTCTTTAAACGTTTACATAACCTGATCAGATTTAAATAATAACTAAACGGTGAGCACTAACTTGTTGCCTTTAGCCCGAGTGTACCTTTAATTTAATTTGAATTGAACATAACTTAAGGTCATAATTTAACCTATTGGCCAATCGTAATTGGAGGTTTGATATCAATGGGGATAAATAAATAATGAAGGAAAATCTCAATATGTTATAAAATTAACTTAACATGTTATCTAGATTATTATTTTAAGACAATATTAGAAAACTTTAACAATTCATTTTTAGTTATCATTTTCATGGAGTTGTTTTAAATTAATTCTTAGAAAATGATTGTGGAAAAGCAAATTACTTTGTTGAGTAAAACGTTTCAAATTTAAAATCACCGGAGGCTTATGTGATATTTGAATAACAAGTTTTTCACTGCAAAATAAGTTGAATTCTGGATAGGTTAGAAAATCCACTGTCCCACTAGCTAAAGATAATACACTTGACTCTCATTTTATATAATCAGCCGGTCCTTGATGAAATTAATTGTAGGTTATACTTCCTAAGGTCTCTATCTATAAGATAAAATCACAGCTTCCACTTCTCTTTTAGTAATTGAACGCGTGACTATCTGGGAGATTCGACAGATTATGGTTAGCTGAGGGAATAGACGATTCTTGGGCAAGGATTCTATGAAGGAAAGATACAAGGTAACAACAACATGCAGGTGTTTTCGAGTGAAAGTGTTCTCGAGTAAGGTAAGAAAATTATCAAAGCCAAGGATAGAGAGGCTTTTGTAATGGCTGGCAGAGCTTTATCACTTAATCCAGCTTGCAAATGTCTCAATCCCCTAACGTATTGAACAAAAACTATCCAAACATAACCTATGAGCATATCGGAGCACATGACCAAATTTTTCCGATATGAGCATATATAGGCTTCCAAAAATGGAATGTCTAAAAATCATTGGTGTTTCTTAAATGTACAGGCTTTCAAACTGAGACAGCTTGAAACCATGGACACAGACAGCTCTCAGCGAAAACTATGAATATTAAAAGTTTATTACAATTAAATTGTTTTAACAATTAAATAATTTACCATCAGCTGCTGCATGGTCCGGAAAAATAAAATATTCAATGAATAAAGAGGGTGGAAGGTCACAATTAGTGTAAAACATTAATTATCTCCAAGCCCGGGAGGGGCTACCTTAAAAACTTTATCTCTGAAATGTTGTCATCACCTTTATAGGATTTAAATATACCTGATTGAAACATGCAATTAATTTGTGATGAATACCTTTCCCACGACTCTTACTGAGGAGCTCATATGAGAATTAAACGCTTGTCATATGCTACCATTCCTGTATTTCTGGAAGGTTTCCGTCTTAGATAGGCTTCACTGTATTATAAAATATATCAGTGTGGTAAATTTCTATAGAAAGGAAATAAACTGTACGAAGAGAAATTTTTACAATCCAGGATATCATCTAAATAAATATACAATGTTCACTATGGAAGCTCGACAAAAATTCCTGCTTGAAAGACGTACGAAAAAATTCAAATTATTGTATGTTCACTTGCGGGTTAAGTTAATTCTATCAGCACTACCTTTATCCCTTTGACGTCAACACATAAAGTCCCAAAAGACGGAGGTATGACTTGGAAACTAGGGTAAAAATTAAACTTCAAAGGATATGCCTTAACGTAAAAAATCCAAAAAATAAATTAACAAGCAACATTATCACTTACACTATTTGCTAACAATTACATAACAAATTTCTGATCCCCTTACATTGAATCTAGAAAAGATTTAATAAGGTGCTTATTTAAAATATTTTGTCACAGGGTTTTCAATTTGCCTCGCATATGTTATTCAGTGCTTAACACCTGCGGCGTATCATGAAAAATTATTTTTACTTGAATTTTTGTACGAGCATTAAATACTGAAATCGTCAATTGGTACAATATTTAGAAAAAGTATACGTAGAATAATATATTTTCAAGAACAGAAAATACGTATATAGTCGTGAGTTATTTTTTAAACAAAGCCTGTGCTAACATAAAATTCTAATCCTAGGTAATGGAAAAATTTCCTTAATATTTATAATAAGTATAACAATATAGTCGTAATTTACACCATAAAGGTTCTTCCTTCAATCGTTTAAAAAGAATGATCGGAATGGCCACAAAAGAGAAATGGATTGAAAATATTGATTGAATTAGTATATAAAATAGGAATACATGGAACTAAGAATACTCTTGTAAAAATGCCAAGGACATTAAAAACTACGTAGGTTAAGTCAACGGGTCTTCATATAAATTTGAAACTACCAAAAGGGAACACTAAGATACAATAGAAAGAAATAAGGTTTAAAAATTGATTTAAAATATTTGGTTTTATGTTAACATTCAGTGCTTTTTTTTATATACTTAAAGAAAAATTGGTTTCTGGTGTGCTGCTGTTATTGTTTCACCGTAAGTGAATAACTTCATATACCGTAAACCTGCATTCAAAATTATCATTAAATTAAAAAAAAAATAAACGCTTTTCACTCACTGGAGATAGCCGTAATGCTTGCATTACTTTTCCTCTGTGAATTAGGAACATCAACGACTTATCGCTTTGTCCTTTCAATTTTAATTTCGGTAGTATTTCTCTGAAATATATGGTAGAGTTTTAAAGTAGGGATACTACAAGTAATCCCCTTGTAATATAGTGAAATAGGTAATTGATTACCTTGGCGCGTCCTGGTTCTCCGAGAGAAGACCGTTTAAATTGGTTACGTGGGCTTACCTCGTTTGGTTAGACGGTCAGCCGAAATACACGTGTACTCACCGCAATCAATTATTTGCGGTAATCAGGTAGCCACATTGGCTAATCGTTCAACGCAGCCAGGCAAACAGTGAATAAATCAATACATCAATGGAGAGCAATATGCATTACATTCGCGAAGATTTTAATATGAAACACGAATAAATTGATGCTTATTGGCTTAAACGATCGCAAAACGATTTATTGTCTCAGTCTTGAATCGGAGAATTGATTAATTTAATTGACCCTTCGGACGTCAAAATTCATACAAGACAATCGCCTATTTAAAGGTAGATTTTGGATGGATCTTTAATGATTGTTTACCTCTACTTATCGTCGGAAACTTCATTTTACAGCACAAGAGTATATAATTTTGTATAAAAAACGTAATCACCTATTGATGATACTATAACATAAAATTTTAATTCATGTAATATTGTTAATGTAATCGCATATAATACAACCATAATATTCCTGTCATCATTGGTCGTTCAATCCTAAGATTGGTTGACTGCAGTCTTCCATCCTACCCTATCTGATGCTAAGTGGCTTACTTTCTGATATTTTTTGCAATGTACTTTCTTCCTTTTCTATTTGTCCCATGTATTTATCCCTTGACCTTTCTCTTGGGGCTTTTCCCTCTATTTTTCCTTTTATTATATTCTTCACGAATCCATTATGCCTCAGGGTGTGGCCAATACATCTGGTTCTTCTTCCTTCTTTTCTCTATGGTTGTCCATAAGGTCCGTTATTAATCTAATTTTCTGTTTACACCTTCTTTCTTATTTTATCCGTCCATTTGATATTAAGCATCCTCCTCCAGCACCAGGTTTCGCTTTTAGTCTTTTCTGGTCTACTTTTGCGATAGTCCATGCTTCTGATCCACAGAGTGTCACGCTCCATACGAATGCTTTAACGTCTATAGTTCCATCTTCTTTAAACACAGCAGTGGTATTTTTGTTGTAACTGCTATCTTAGATTGAGCTGTTATACACTAATCTAGCTGCATACGTAAAAACATCCATAATTAAGATTAAAGTGCATAATGGGAGTAATATTACCAGTGTGGTTGCCACTTGAAATAACGAAATCGAGAGAAAAAAATGGTTTATATTATTTTACAAATGAAAAGACATTGAACGGCACTTCTAAGACGTTCTTGGCTGAAATGTAAATATTGCAAATGATGCATACCTGCCGCTCTTGATTCAAGCAAACGCCATCACCCCCGCCGTGTGTTTCTTTTAAGTGCCTTACCTTAAACCGCATCCACTAATTTAGATATCTTATCCTATTGTATTGCTAATGTTTTCTTTCCCTCCCTAGTTCGTCTAAGTCATTTTTTAACTTGATTAAATGTCTTATTTTTCCAGTAACATGTAGAAAACCTGTTCCCGCGGAGTCATCGGTAGCATTTCAATGTAGAAGTTTAACGGAGCTGAATATGCGGATACTTTGGGATCACAGCTATATGCTACAGACAAATGCACAAATCCTTTTGTTTCAGAGATTTAAACGCACACAAAAAACAGGTGCGGATTCTGGAAAGTTATGAAATAAATTTCACTTATTTGCTTGATTACTTGAGTAATCTTTAATAGGCATATCCTCGTTTTCTAGCGTCCAATTCATTTATATAAAATCAATAGTGAGCCTTGTAACGACGAGTTTCTTCACAGGACGATAATGTAGATCTTAATATTTATGTAAATACAAATACATTTTGAGATTAGGTGATACATAAGATGGCGGTGAAAATTGTAAACGTTCGTGGAATTTGCCATGCCCGCCATGTTGAATGTTTACTGTGGTGCCACTAAAAGAACCGAACCCAGTAAGTTAACACTATCGTGTATGTTAGTTATGTGGAATTTTCATTTGGAGGAATGAATGTATGAAATGAAATGAGATTTGAGCATTTTATGCATTACTCCAAACACGCTAGGAGACAGCAATGGGCTGAACCAGGTGCCGGCTGGGGGAATAACGTGAAAATGGGGAATTGCGGAGCAAGGGAAACTAAAAAAACATTAAAAGGTGGGAAATATAAGCAGTAAAACAACATTATCTTGAACCTTATTTGCCGCAAAATTTGAATCAGTAAATGTGAAGAGAGAAAATGAGACTTAAACCCACCAAAAATCCTAATTAAGCATAGATTATTGAGATAATTCTCTAAATTAGTAGCAACTGTTATTAAATTATCTCCCTAACACATTGAACAGGAGATTCCTTTGTGAATAGTTGCCTTTGATAATAATTTACACGTATACATCTATTTCGTCTGAAATCGGCAAATCTGTTTTTCATAAAAAGATTATTAGTTTCGTTATAAAATTCATTTCGGGAATTGCATAAGCCAAATTCTAAGGGCTAATGACTGAAATACGCAATTTTTTGGAATATTTCATTGATGAATTCTACAATCAGGATAAATTATAGCTAAAAAAATTTCAGCTAATAATTATCGCTTGATATGGTTGGTATTAAAATTTAAAATTAATAAAATATCAAATTTATAGCAGAATGTAAAAGGTAATGATAGAGTAGTTCATGTTCAAATTTGCGTTGGTAAAATATTTCTCGATTTGCTGGTTAAAATCAAAAACATCAATCATACCACATTGTTTCCATATGAAGAGCCCAATCAAAAATTATTCAAAAGCGCAAGCCCCTGCAATAAGCTGTGCATATATTAGTTTCATTCATCTATCAGAATTTATTAGAATCCATTCAGGACTAATTGTTTCATATTTTTATTGTTTTCACTTTGCATTTATCCAGCTGTAAACCTCGCATCTCATTACTCTTGGAAGTAGTGATATTGACTGAGGAAGTGACATAAATTCAAAATTAAAACGATGGCTATCTCTTTTCCAACCTCAACATCAAGAATTTTTCCCAACATCGAAATGGAGATGCAAATATATATTGGTATTATTGAGTAAACGAGCAAAATCTATTCATTCCTATGGAAACAATCAATTTCGGAGTTTTCATCAAATCGTCATCTAATAATCAAAGTTCCTCTTGATCAGATGTATCAGCCTGGTGTCCTTAATTTTCTCAAAAATATCGACCCAATATTCCCTTTCCTGTGATAATAAAGATAATAAACATTAAGGTAATAAACGGTTGTTATACTTATTGCAAAGAAAACCATTATCCCATCTCTTTCAGGCTCAACTAATTTCTTTTACATGTATACTCATTAAAATGCTTTCGCAAAATGCTGAATTAGAAATTAAGTTGTCAAATGCATCTATTTCCAATTCAGATTGAATTGGCTTCCCGTTTTTTATGCAAAGTTTTGGAAACGCAATTGCAAAGAAAAGTAGTAACTAGAATGGTGAGAATCAAATTTCAACTGCGTACTTAAGGACACGCAATACGTAAATCCTTACATTCGCGATAAGTGACATAATTTTGGAAGACAGCACCGAGCTATTAATTGTGTATAAATATTTTTCATATCTTACTTTAGGGGGTTGGAAACTTACACCAAGTTGTGAACATCTCTCACCGGTGTTTGTATGAAAACATTCATACCTACTTGAGAAATGTATTATGTTGCGGCTTAGTTCATCACAAAATTGAAGAATGTAGTTAATATACTTTATGAACATAAAGTCTGCAAAATAACACATCATTTCAAATGCGCAAAAGTTCGTGCGAATGGAAACCTACATTTCAATTTTAATTACTCCAAACAGATTAACAGATAAAACGGTGTGATTTCTTAGCCGTTTCCTGTAAGATGGCGTAGAATTAGGTAATTGATTCAATACAACCTATGATTGTAAAATATTTTTCACAAAAGCTCATCTATTTGGAAACGGGAAAATTTCTTCTGTCAAGAAATGAGACCGAAATTATTAAAAAACAGAAAAACGAATAAATAAATAGCGGCAAGAATGTGAATTCAGAACATTTTGATGCGGGAGCCTTGTTCCCAACATTCAACTTCATTGGATATGTACTTTTTGTAACAGGTTGATGTGTTTGAGGAGTTGTGGCGAAATTGTTAACATTGAGCATTTACCCTATACACTTCTATATGTCGGGTCAAATCAATCAACAGAAAACCTTTAAAACCACTGTATTCAACTACAAGGTTGTTTTTAGATATGAGTGAGTAGACACCGTGTCGAATTGTATTACGGCGTGTGGAGTTGACAAGGGGGTTACGGGGATGAACCTCTAGGGTCACCTGCGGGTTTTAAAAAATTTTAAAATTATTAGATTAGAAGATAAAGCAATTTCAACATTGCCCAATTCACGAAGGTATTTAAAATGTAACTACGGCATGTAAAACAATTTTAGCCCCCAATATTATTAAGACAAGGTATTTCATCCATTGACAGTTAATATTAAAGTCGTTAGAATCATGTAACTTTTTCCTTTCGAATTGAAGTCAAATCCTCAGCAAGAGAAACTATGGAACTTGAAATAATAATACCTTTAAATGGACCATTAATACCATTAAAGAAACCAGAGCCAATGCTTAGAAGGCAGCATAAACGGAACAGAGGTATTCACAAGAACTAACAAAAATGCCAGACCAAACAAATTAACATTTGAAACTTCGACTCAAAGGTAATGAATAAATTTACGGATTGAATATTTATCCTTCGGACTTAAGTGATTTAATGATTTTGATCTTGACTTAGCTTAATAAATAAATAAATAAGTATTGAAAGTACACGCTTCCAAGTTAGAGATTGACCCTGTCGATAGTTTTTGAAATAAAAAAACATTCGCCATAATGAAATTGATTTAGCTCTTAGAAAAAGATTAAGGCTGATAAACTTGCAAATTTGAGTTGTAAGTTACATAAATCTCAATATAAGTATAGTAAAAAATATTGATTAATCTATTTATTTGGATAAGTATATTTATATTTAAAGCAAAACAAATGTTTCATCAACAAATTTAACTCATATCATGAATTAGCAAAAGATGAATAAAGAAACCACTAAAAATTAGGTCTATTTTATTTGATTATATAAATATCGTTCAATTAGGTAAACGTCCTGGTGTCTATTGAAGGAATAACTTTAAAAATTACTTTTTACGAGTGAAAACATGGAATAGTTGTATATATACAGTATATAAATTGTAAAGTATTATAATATGAATAACGTTGAGAAAATTAAAAGTTATGCATCTGGAATATTTTACGCACAGAGAATCAACTTAAGTAATGAATTTGAAAGATATATGTCAGTTAACCAGTCAGTTGATGACAGGATTAATACACATAGCTGCATCACAAATATCTATTCCTTAAACGCCTAGCTGAATTTTTTTAAGGGACTTCCCAGAGGATACATCAATCAAACAGATGAAGAATGACAGCCAAGTACCTTGCTATGCTTTTTTCCAGGAAACTCCCTAATTAGTGGAAGAAATATTTCAAGTCATCCATCATTTTTGCCGACAACCAACGTACACATTTGGAACCTTTATCCACTCAGGAGTTGGCTGGTTGAACCCAATCAAGGAGTCATTGTGCGCCATGAATCATGCCCTCTGACCCGAAACCCGACGCGAGACAGCGGATTCAGCTCTGACTGTCTCCGCGAACGAGGAAAGAATAAGGAAGGATCAAATCTGCATGCATTTGGAGTGCATTTTGCAGGAATAGACAAGGTAACAGTGTCAGAAATATGTGAAGATACGTAAAAGGGACGAGTTATAAATGATCGATAACTCTTTTCACAGTATTCAAAACCAAGGAAATAAGTGGGGTGGACTCCAACAACATTAATGGGGAAATCATTCATCATTAGCACGGCTTCGAACTCTTGTGATAATATTTTTCCTATGGCTCCCCATTATTTTTTATTATTCATGGATGTAGCATTAAATACCATTATAAAACACAAAAAAAGATACATCCAGGACTCAAACCCGGCTCTCAATTTCCGGGATAGTAATCTACGAGCTGAGAACTTAAATACTTGCGTATTTGCCAAGCAACTTGTTTCCATAATAAATCACAGGCGTGCCAAATTTACCAATATATTGTGGAATAATAGTACAACGAAACATTTTGATGCATTTTTAAACACACTTTTCAAATGCTGAGAACATTTGAGTGGTAGTTTGCAAGACTAAAAGTGTTTCAGAATATTTCCCTGGAAAATACGTATGCATTATAAATTCACGGGTTCTTAGGTAACGCGAATTGACAAGCTGCAGGCATAACATAGAAATTTCTGACTCGCAGAATTGTAGAAAATGCCGAAATTGCAGGAGACTGACAGGAGGTGGCTGAAAGCAACACGAGCTAGAGCTTTAATATTGGTTTTCTAAATGTGTGTCGAACGCATTTCAAGGAGACAGCCTTGAGTAAAATACTCGCACAAGTCATTCTCTTTTTTCCAAAGAGAGAAAGAAAGAAAAAAAAAAGAAAAGTGGGATATAGAGCAAGCGATAAGGGGCTGTCTTTTGTGTAACACTTTTTGTATACGATCCCTCCACACCTTAGATCAATAAGGTATGCCATCTTCGGAGGAGTTGGAGACCAAATTACAGCTCCAAGGGGGTGGAAACGGAACCCCTCCTCCCCGTCAATTCGACGTCGTATCATCCGCCCGTGCATTCCTCTTTCTTCCCTATACCCCGAAGCATTTTCCTACCCCTCTATGCCACACCTTTCTTACTCATTCTCCCGTTTACACTATTACCTCGGGCAGACACACACCACGATCAGCTCAAACACTCCAACACAGAGACAATATAAAACGTACCCACGTCCTCGACGTTATGAAGGCTTCATCAAACCCAATCGATAATGACGTGCCCCGACAATAATCAGAAGGAAATGGAAGGTTTCCATGGAGACGGACCGCCCGAGGCTAGACGGGAAACAAAAGGAGGGGAGAACGGCCAAGATGCAGAGAAAGGTGTTCGGGAGGGCTTGAGCTACGGTGGGCATGAGCTGGTAAGGGCAGATGGGATGGAAGGATTGGAGGAGGAGGTGGCATTAACCTCGAACGCTAAATACGGCAATGCTCTCTGTCCAGATAACCCTTCAATCCTTCGGGGAAAAAATATTTGTGCATCCACCCGGCCAGATACGAGAGACGAGTGAAATTGGGACAAATTATATGATGCAAAGGATTATTTTGAGCTATCTCAGGACTTTCAAAGATAATAGCCACTAATACAACCTCGTGCACGACCTGATGTTTACGACGAATTGATTCTAATACCTTATTTGTGCACTTTACACCATACATGGGATCAATAATAGTTAAATATTCTATTTTTCATAGGAGACGTGTACATTTACAGTATATAATTTAGGATTTTTAAAAGTGCCGAAAGAAAAACGTTAAGATCACAGTGTCCCTTGAATGGTTTAAAATGATTATTTCTTCTCTTGTATATCATTAACATTTTTAATTATTAAAGTCACCCGTATATATATCGGCCGCAACGCACCATCTATTGTATGGGCTTCAGTTTTGAATTTGACAATTGCAGAAATTTATTGAGAATCTACGTGGTTCGTCTAAAAAAATATACGAGCGGTATTTGTATCACACACAAACTTTCTCCTCCCCCAAATAAGAACTTTTGTGAAGTATTCCATTTAATAATATCACTAGAAATGGAAATTCAATTATATATATACATATATATACTATATTACACTTGTGATCTGCTCAACTCCGCCTTCCCCATCCATCCTGTGTTCGTCCTTTATATGTGTTCCTATCCCCTTTTCCTTTTAGATATTTCCTTGTGAATGAATATGTGTTCGCCATATGGCAGGATTTCGTATTTGAATGTGTATGTGTGTGTGTGTATATATATATATATATATATATATATATATATATATATATATACTCTCATAAGAGTCAACTTCATACTTCGAAAACAAAAGCTGAATGTCAATTTTTTTATCAGAAGTTAAAGGTGTACAGTTCTGGCGGTAATGACACCCCTATTAAAGTAATGCTCCTAGTCTTGGTACTATGATATCCATCGTATCATTTTATTTTACCAGGGAATAAATGAATACGTTAGAACTACGCAGAAACTAACTTAAAATTCCATTTAAAACCAGGAAAAGGTCATTTGAACTCAACATTACTGTACCTTTGGCCTGGGAAGTGACAGGGAAGGTGTTTTTCCTTCGCATACGATGGAATTCGGCCCATAATCCTATCTTTATTTTGCTAAAATTACTAAAATGTTCGTAGACGAAGTAAAGTTAGGGAATTTTACATGTTGCGATGGGAAAAACTAGCCGTTGCACATAGATGTCTTCTTTCTTTTAATAGGCTGGCATTCCTGGTTTGCGAGAAACTAACGGTGCGTGTCAGGGCGCGCGTTCCGCGGGGGTGAGGAGCGGTCGGAAGATTTTGGAAGTTTCTTTGGGTGCAGGGAGAGACAAAGAAGGAATGAGAGAACTACGTAGAGAGAGAGATCAAACGGTGAGCGCCGCTTAAGTTTTACCCTGGGACTGCCAGAGGGAGGAGCACTTGGACCGAAAATGTAATTTGGGATCCACGTAAACATCAGGGAGTGGGTGAAGGAGGATGGGGTCGAGAGAGGGAGTGCTGGGGTTGGAAAGACGAATACCTGAATATTTCCGAGATGATGAATTTTATTACGTGGGGAAAGGACGCTCCCCTTAGTGAGTCAGTCCTCCGCCTTCCCTCCTTCGGAGAGGGTGGGATTGTGAGGGAAAGAGGAAGGCGGCATGGGGGTGGTGCCGGAATATCCCACGCGGGGCAGGTCCCTCTCATTTGATTGAAGGAGCTGCGGGCACACTAGATAGAGATGGAATTGCTGGACCCAAAGAAGGAAGATCTTTGACCTTTCACAGAGGCAATGATAACACGCCATCTTCCCTCCACAGAATTCTCTCCCTATCCTCTCCTTCCTTAACTTCTCAAAACATCCTGCTCCCTTCTCAATCTACCATCCTCTTCTCTTCATCTACGCGATTTTGTCATCGTTTCCAACAATTCAAGATATTTTTTACCTTTGGCATTAATAATTACTCATTTAATGAACCTAATAGGTTTATGGATCTCCTATGTCGTGCAGTATTATTTGAGGAATACATATACCTGTTTATACTTGTATGCATACATTAAGGTTTAACCCTAAAATAAAAATAATAAACTCAAAAGAAAACTTAAAAGAAACGTTAACATTTATAAATAGAAGAAGGAAATGAGAGTTTTAAATTAATCCGTATTCTTCTCGAAAATGCTTTCTTATTTCTCGCAAAGTTTATGACTTTTGGAGGAAAAATTATTTCTCCTAAGACAAACTTAGTGCAAAGTTGTACTTTTGACGAAGACATACCTATGCTTTTGCATTTATAGAATTATTTCTTTTAGATTTTTCAATCTAAATGAATATTAAGTCTGTTTCTGCAGTCCATTTTCTTTTGAAGCTTCCAAGACGTTATGTTTTTATTTGCAACCTTTCAGGTTCATTTAATGCCTCAAATTCTCGCGACGTTACCTTGGAATTACAGTTCTACTGTAATCTACTGTAATGTACCACTACAATGTACTACAGTACAATGTACAATGTACAACAATGTACTACAGTTCTACTGTAATGTACCATTTTTCTTCATTTTTTTCATTTTTCCATTTTTTTTATTACCTTTGCTGAAGATATATTGAGTCAGTCGAAAATCAATCGGCCAGCAAATGGACCATCTAGGATAATTTGAAACTACCAAGTCACTATTATATCCTCTAGAAACTTCGCAAAATTTCTTATTATTTTATCAATATGGAACTAAAATTATAATTTGTTTAAATTTTCAAAATTGAACTCGATGTATATATTTCGTTTACAGCTCAGATTATAACTTGAAATGCACTCTCCATAACTCAACGTATTTTTGAAAGTATTTTAACTATGTGTGTAATATTTAATTGCGTAAAAGTAATTAATTTTTAAAAAATGCCAACCAATGATCTAAATTTAATGATGGAAAAATTATTCTTGTGAAATTTGAAGAATAAAAACTATTGGATGGGAAAATCTGAGCAAATTAAAAACCTCTCGTTTATTTAATCATTTTTTGTTATCTTTTTAACAACGGAGTATGATACCATAAGAATTTGGGGTATGTACCATAGGAGTTGATAAAAAAGAGAGCGAAAATTGTTAGCCTCAAAAACCTAGTATTGTAGACGGACGATAACGACCAAGTGGACCGACCAAGGGAGAAAAGATGTTATATGCAGATAAGGAGGAAAAATGATGAGGAAAGAGACATATGTTGTATGGACGGAGAAGATTAACAATATACATTGGACACACTATGAAACGTGATGGATTAGTTAAAAACAGATTAAAAGGGAAAATAGAAGGAGATAAATTTCGAGGAGTACGGAAGAATACATCAGCAGAACACATGGAGAGGGTTATTAGTTGGAAAAGATATGACGACGTCAGAGTGTTGGCCTGAGATAGCAAAGAATGGTGAGCCAGTGTCAACCAATCAAAGGACTGAATTAATGATGATGGAGATTGTTTTGGTGAAAAGAGAATCCGATTGGATATATTTGGACGCAAAATAATAGTAAAAGGTGACGAAAATGAATGAAACTTGAACCACAGGTGCATTGCAGAGCAAGACAGCAATATAGCATGGAGTGAATTCTCGAATAACAATTAATGTGATTACTGATCGCTATTTATGGATCACGACGAAAACTCTACAGAAGGAAACCATGAAAGAGAAGGATTACAGGAAAAGTAAAATAATGAACCGTAAGAAACAAGTGAAAGCTGGGTGGCTATGCACCATGAAGAAATGAAACAATCGATAGCTTTGAATGAATGAAATGAACATTTTTCTGGGCAAACTTTTCATTTTCAAGAGTTTAAAAATCACAATAAGATATCGTAATAGATTTTAAAATAATGTTTATCCTATTACCAAAAGCTGGTGAACCCATTGCCCGACAGGAATTCAATGGCAGTCTAGCATTTCACATTTCTATCAATCCGGGATTGGGTTACATTTTCCCAAACATGGAATAATGGAACGCCGTGCAAAAGAGCATATTCATGGTGATAGTGTTTTGGGTGACCATCATGATAAAATTTCTATGATGAAGAGTAAATAAGTTTTTCACCCACCGATTAAGAATATAGAATTTATTTAAATTGCATTATAGTAAAAGCTATTTCAAACTCATATTTAAACTCTGAATGAGTTAAAAGCACTGTATCGAATACTGACGGCAGAAATTACTGTAAATACGACTAAAACGTAGGGTTATACTAAAACTTCCACCGTGCTTTCCCCATGACTTCTGCAGCTTTGGGAATATTACCAGATATTAAAAATTACATGCGTACGTACCCTTCATAGCGTTTCCTTTTCGGATGCAGGTGAGAATGGTAGTAGGCTTCGAAAGGAAGACTTCTCTAATTTATTTCGCCAATAATTTTCTTCTCTAACAAATGAATTTCGTCTCTTTCACTTTAAAACTTAGTATCGTGCGTATTCTGTTTACAAGGCTCCCAATATCCCTTGCCTTGAGGTAATATTCGGCCACATTTACCCATGATGCTATAGCACCACTTCCCATTTCTCTAAAAACAAATATTCTCCTCACATATCCATTTGGTTATTCGGTTCTCATCCATTATTTGAATATGAAAAAGTCTGAACAGAACACCTATTCCACTATTGTCTATAAACGCTTCATCGAGTCAACATGACTTCAAAGTGAACTCACTCCCCACTATATCTCTTCAACTTTGATAACAAAACTTCAAAAATTTTCCATGTTCTCGGCATTCAGTCGACTCTAATGCTTAACCTGAAAGAATGAGGTTCGCTTTCATGTAATACTGTGGGTAGGATTACACTTTTGTGAATTTGAACGTAATTTAATATTGATATTAGTATATATTGCAACGTAATTTAAGAAAAGAAAAATGAAAGAAAATTTCTAATATTGCCTTTGGCCTCCAAAAGATTTTATCCTCATCTCACGGGATATAATTTCGGCGGCTTATAACAGGGGTAGCCTAGTGGGCTTAAGTAAGTTAAGCCACAATCACAATCGGGCATAAACTCAGGCATCGATGTTTAACTGAAATTTTCATTGAGGAGACTCCATCATATCATATCACAAATTTAACCATACCATATAAAAGTATATTACGCGATATTCCTATTTATTGGAAAATATTAATATTCAAAAGGTTATGCGATTTTCCAGAAAGAAAAAGGCTAAGCTAAATATTAAAATAGGCGGGGAAAAAATAGAGCAGGTAGAACAGTTTACATATCTCGGAAGTGTTTTGGACCAATACGGTTAAAGTGGTAGGGACGTAAGGAGAAGAATTGCGCTAGGCAAGGAGGCTTTCTCAAGGAGGAGGGAGTTGATGACGGGGACGTTGAGTAGAGATGTTAAGACAAGACTCGTAAAAACTCTGATATGGAGCGTAGCTATGTCTGGTGCGGAAACGTGGTCACTGAAGCAGGAGGATAGACGTAGATTGGAGGCTTTTGAAATATGGGTGTGGAAAAGAATGGAGAAGGTGAAATGGACCAAAAGGAAAACAAATGAGGAAGTACTGGAGATGGTGGATGAGGAGAGGGGTTTGTTGAGAGAAATCGTATGGAGGCTGGAAAAATGGATGAAAGGCGTATTGAGCGGTAGTGGAATGTTGAAGAAGGTAATAGAGGGGAGAATGTTGGGCAAGCGAGGAAAGGGTAGGAACAGGATAGGGATGTTGGATGGGATGAAGGGAGGAAAGAAGTACACAGAGATGATGAGGGACTGATGTAGTTTAGGTTGCTGGATTGGGCTTTGTTTGGAGTTACAAAATATGTATTTGATAGTTGTGTCCATCCAAAAACCTACCTTAACCGGTAGATTACCTTATAATAATTAATATTCTTTTTGTTCCTACTGTCGGACCTCAAGACATCGAGCAGATTGCTAGATTATGACCTACACCAACCCGTGAGGTACATGCATGTAAATATGAGTGCAGTTAATTCAGTTCACGATTGGGTAACAATAAAATCTTACGAATTTTAAAGTTACGTTCCATAGCATAATTTCCGACAGGGTAACAACTAAAGGTTTCAGTTAAGAGCATTTTCACCATTTATCATTGCAACAACTACTTTGCTACAGCTCTCCATTCCATTCTCTTATATATATATTAATTGATACCCTGGTATCAGAGTATTAATTGTAGCTACATAGCATTCAAACTGAAGGTGAGTTTATAGTAGTTTTAGTAATATGGTTTTGTCTTTTTAGACGAAAATAATATGCATAATATTCCAATTCCCGGTCTGTGTTAATCCACAAGCTATCTTAAACGGTAGACTACCAAGTCTAAATACGTCCCACCCTTGATCTACGAGAATGCCAATGAATTATTTTCCTCTGTGTTTCCAAAAGAGTTTTAACTCACACTAGTTGCAATTATTCACTTATTTTGTTCGTGACATATACATTTTTGCATGGAAATGGATTCTAAGGAGAGGAGTAGGGAGCATATGATAGAATAATCACTATGTAAGCGGGGTTGGTGAAAAGAAGAGACTCAAATAAAAAAAGACTGAACTAAGAACTAAAAATACTACTCGTATATAAAGTTCATATTTACTCGTATTTAAAGTTCCGCAATGATACATATCCATTGCTGCTAATGCTTTCTTATTCTTTCCTTTCAGTGTCCTTGACAATGTGCTATTCAAAGCAGGCTTCAAGTTAATATCTGATGAAATGTTATTACTATCAAGAGTAGTTTTTGGTAGTTAGTCGACTTTCCTTCTGATTGAATTCCCGTTTCACTCTGGTTCTCCTCCTTTGCATATTGTGGCCCATTCCCAAAGAAATACATTTCATTCACTTTATCCAGTTTTTGATGCCCTAGTTTCTTCTTCATAATTCCATGCATCCAATTCTACGCTCAATATCTTTAAAACGTCTTCCAAAATAATTTCTTACTTTTTTCACTTGTGATTTCATTTTTCTATTTCCACTGAAGTTTTCATTGTCGTCATGAATTCTTTGTTTTTTACATAGGTGAGTATATGGAATCCAAATCATGTAACGAGCGAAATAACACCTTATTCACCAATATATAAATTAGGTTTCCGCAAAACAAAAACTCTTAACACAAATAAAGAATATTCTGCTCTCTATTATTTTACTGATATACATGGACTAAATATTCGTCGGTACGAACGTGTGGCTACACTATGAATAAAAAATAAGAATCATCATTTTTACTCGAGGAATAGGTGCTTCTAACTTTCTTATTATTAATGCATTTCCAAGTAATAATAAATATTAATGCTTCGGGATGTCTCTGCAAAAATGAAACACCCATCTGCCATATTTGGAAAGAGAATCATGAATAACATCTCAACGCCCAACATTCTTTATCCATTCCCTTATGCTTCATTCCTCTTTCCTTTCTATGCCATTCTTTATATTCTCCTTCCGTCCTTATTCCCCTATCCACCCTTTCATTCCTTCACTTCCCTCTCTTTATCTCTTTCATTCTCCTCTCTCACACATCCATTCAATTTTTCATGGCAAGAATCTCTTATCGTCTTTTCAAACTCGAAAGACTCTTGCACACAAAAAATATATCCACTCGAAACTTATTCCTTGCCCAGCGCCACCCGACCCACCCTGTCCCTCTCCTACCACGCTGCTCTTTCCTCAAGATCTTTTTCCATTCCCTTTCCAACATTACCATCGAAAATCTCACCCTCCCCTTTTCTCCTCACCTTACATTTCACCCCACCCTCGTACCCGAACGAAAATCGACTCCTACCCGTCTTCTCTTCCTCGCCTCCGCCCGAAAAATCTAGAACAATCTTTCACGCGTTCTCGCACCATCGTCACTCTCCGTCTGTCCATTTCGGGTGACGAAAGTCTCCGGCATCGGGAAACTGAATAACATTAGTGACCCGTTTTTTATATATTCCTTTCCTTCGACTGCTGGGCCTGTGAGCGCATACCCATACACAGGCTCATGATTAATGTGCATGTTTATCCGAAATGCCGGACACGATATATGGGAAAGATATGTATATATAGTTCTATATACATATGTGACTGGTGTATGCGCTTCGACGATGTTACTATGCCCGAAAGTTCTCTGGGCGAAGATTGTACATTCTCACGGAAATAATTATTATGATGTGTGAAAAGCTCCGAATTTTTTTCTTTCTCTCGTGGTGAAATCGGTACACTTCGGCAGCTGAATATGCAATGCTATCAAGATGTTGAACCTAATTGGTGAGTATTGCTGCGTTCTGATATGGATTATGAGCAGGATACATAATCCATGATCTTGTGGAGCTTTCTTTCAAAAGATTTATCACAACGGGCAGTCCAAATTTATACTTCGAGTTGAAACTATTTCAGACTTGAAAAATGAAATCAGACCACAAAAAAGGGATGTGTTTTCAGAAAAAAGTTAATACACAAGAATCGAATTTATTCATATGAATACCCTGCCTTTAAATAGGTCATGTAATTTGTAATGTAAACGTAGATAATTGACCGAAAATATTTTGTAAGATTCGTATTATTCCCTTCGTTATAACCCATATTAGTCGACCCTGGGTTATGCAAGCGCCAGGAAACGTAAAATGAATATCTCAAGCAAATTAATTGCAGTATTTTCCACCATCCCTTCTAACATATGGTTGATGTATGCCGTAACAGATTCAGTGGGAAGTAATGTAGAGAAAGAGAGAGTATAAAGGTGACGTAAAACATTGCGAAGTTTAATTAATTACGGTTTTTTCATTATTTTCCCTAAAGTGATCCAATATTACGACGGTTAATGACTCAAAATGAACTCCATCGATGGCGTAAATGGCCCACAACTACAGTTTTAGGTAAAACCAAGGAAGAATATTGACAATACTTCTGACAATTCAATACAAATATTTGGCGGATGTAAGACAAAATTAAAATTAGCACTCGCGCCTTTTTAATGATTTTTTCTTTATCATTAAACAGTGAAATATTTATTCTAAAAGACTTTGCCACTTAAAAACTGCGGTAACCACTCAAATCAATTCACAGGTTCGTTATGACAGTCCCAGGTGATCTATTCCGTCAGCTCATACTAAAATCGTGATACTCCACCAAATTGAAGTTAAATTATAATCAAAACTCCCTAATTTTGTTTTTGAATTGCATCTGACTTCTTATCCTTCACCCAATTATAATTATTTACAGATAAATTTATTTAAATTTGTGCACTTTTTCTACGTGAAAAGTTTATTCATTATGTATAATATGAATGAGAAATTTGCTGCTGGAAAATAAAATGGCTTATATATTTATTTAATGTTAACTTTATTATAAACTCCGATATCTCGTAATTTTACCAGTATTTCATCGATATAATGTGTCCTTCTAGCTCAGGATATGCGTTAAAGTAAAAAGAAATGCGATATTTTCGCACGATAATTCTCCGAGTCTACGTATTTTCAAAGTATTAATTCATAAAACAGACAATAACAAGGGGTTTAGAAATAAAATAAGAGTGTTCTTTTGACTTGCTTTGTACTACAATATCCATTGGTGAGACTGAAACAGTGAAGGATGAATTCCGAGGAAAATTGTCGAAGGCAGGCTTCTAGGTTTTGCTGTCACACGACCTATAAACTTTTTTGAATTGTCAAGTACTGCAGCGCACATATTTAAAAACCATTCGTGGAATATCCGTTAAACACCTTACAGTTGTTATCCTATGGGTAACGACGAGGCTTATCCGAAAGGTTTCCGATCGCAACGTGAAGATAGCAGCACTCTTCAACACGAGTTGGGGAATGTTTCGTTGGAGAATCTTGTTTTGAGCTTTCACTCAAAGATCCTCATCAGAATTGCAGCCATTTTTGACTCTTAGTTATCGTTTGATGATGGCTTGAGTGATTTTTTAAGGTTTTTGTGGAAATGAAAAAAATTGGGTATCGATCTATCAATAAATATTAGTTTTTGATAGACAATACATCTACGCAAATAAAAGAAAAATTGGATTTTGTGTATGGGGACTTTGCAGCATCATTTACGAGCGTGAAAATTGGGGCGGCTGAAACTGGACTGTACCTGCTTGGCTGATGCTGGTCATTCGGGACGGCAAAAATCTGTGACAGCCACTGACAACATCGAAAACCGCATAAAATGACACTGGACGTCAGTTGCATTAAGGTTAGAGGTACTCGTATGTCACTGGCTGTGACAATATCGAAGTAATACGTTTGTTATTTATTTACTGAGGAATCATACATGCATACCCGCACGTTAGTCGCCGAATTTGCTCATTTGGGACCAAATACAAATTCCAATGAATATTTTCAAGTTGGGGCGGTTTGAGAGAGGCGAGTAAGTTTTTTTTGCGTCGATTCATAACTTTAGATGAAACTTGGATGTGCCACAATAGTTATGAGACGAAACAGCATATTCAAAACAGTGGATTGCAAAGGGTCAACCTGCTTTGAAAAAGGTGAAGACGGTTCCATTGGTAGGAAGGTGATGGCGATTGTTTCTATGGATAATCACGGTATTGTGTTCATCAATTGTATTCAAAAAGGTAAAAAAAAGTAAAAAAATAATAGGAGAGTATAAAGCATATTAATTGACAATATGAAGGTAGAAAATGCAAGAAAACGACTTGATGGAAGCATTAGAACCATGCACCTGCTCACTTTTTGTTGCTCTTAGAATCTGTAAGGAGACTATGATGGAAAATAAAACTAAATTAAGAGGAAAAATGTCTCCTTTATTTGGTATGTCGAAAATTTTGAAAGCAAACCTAGTTCTTCTTACATACTCGTACTCTAGTAAGAAGTAACAAAAAGAGGACAAATAAAGAAACTCATTGAAAGGGCCCGCTCACATGAAACGTAGTCATTAACTACCAGATAGCATTATAATTATGCAAGACTAACAATTCACGGATAGGCCTACAACTTTATTTACACGACATCCCACCATCCGGCTCAAAAGTAGCGGGGGGGGGGCGACTAGATCGCAAGCTATGAAGCCAGTTAAGGGAGAAACTAATTGTATGATACTAACTATTTTCACCTGTGTCCACACGTTTCCGTTTTATTTCTTTCTCCTTGAATTTTGTCATGAATACTGTCCTGGAAAAATCAATGCTTGAATTTAGCCGTTCGTCCGCCCATCTCTCTCATTTTGTGACCATTGTCTGTTCTGCCTATGTATAGGCAGGCTGAATTATAGGGAGGCTGAATTATATCGCCTATGTCTGATGAAAAACTAAACGATTTCAATCGTCGATAAAGCTTTAATCGAGCTCAGTCTTCCCATATCTAAAACGTCTCATCCCAGATCTTGTAGTGAATGATTGACGCTTTTTGTTGTTTCGTACCAATTTTTCAAGAATCTATCCACCTTTCTCTTTAACTTTTTCGATTCCGTAATCATTGTTTTTTTAGATGAGTCCCATATGCTCGGCACATGCTCTAAGTGAAGTCTTATCAAAGAAAAATAACACATCTCCTTGACTTTTTCAACGCTAAATTTTTCAACTCTAAGTTTGATGAACGCCAACTTCTTAGGGCCAAATAGTATATGTGAATTTGCGGTTTACTTGGTGATTCCTTATAGGATGCCGAGAGTATTGATTAAGGAAAAAGAACCATGAATACATAATGCATGGTTTAATTTACAACCATTTATTTGTGTATGTGTAAATTTGGGATTTTAAGAGAAAACCTTAATTCGCTGTGTGTGCTGTTAGGGAAACTATGTCAATGAGATATGATGAATGTGAGACAAGACACTAGAGAACAGTTTCTTTCGTACATCTCTAGAGGAAGCGTGTAGTAAGAATGCCTAGAGCGCTAAAATAATTGAAAGTAAAAGTTGGAAAGCAGCAAGACAAAAATTTGAGAATGCAAGTTGAATGCAAACATGAGGATACGTTGTGCTCGAATAAGCCGAAACGTATTTCAAACGGATATGCGATTGATGCCTGGGAGAGTTTGAAAGGAATCGAAAGGGTTTCAAGGCGAAACGAAAGGCTGGGACTGCTTCGTAATTAAATGAAACGCACTTAGTAATTCCGCATTCACGGAGTTTGCGTGGCTAAGATTTCATCGTGATCGCATGAAGTCTTCGGGTGAATACACAGTTTTGGAACAGGCGAACAAGTTATGCGGATGCATATAAATCTTACCCTGCAAGCTGCTCCGTGTGGACAGGGGTTAGGTCACTAACTATTGGAGTATTTAATTCCTGATTAATGATCAATGTAAGACCGTAAATATTAATTACCGTAAATTATGCTCCATACTGCTGCGGTCAATGAGGTGCACGAGAGAAAAATCATTACTTAAATCGATCGGTTATGCTGCATATATCCCGAAACATCCCGCTATGCCCACACCTACGAATGAATTGTGGTGCTAGGATTATGTCTTTCGTGTTAACGTTTAAGGAGGTTGTACCATGATCGCATGACCCATTGGGTCACCTTAGTTCATTTATTAATGACGAGTGATGAAACTAATATAATTCGTAAACAGACAAGATGTAAATATAAAGTTTAGTTACGCTCTTATGTTTTTAAGTTTTCAAGTTAACGATTCAAAATATAGTAATCGTTCTCTTTAACTTATTTTTGACTAGTCCACATGAATTTATGCTTACCTCATAAAAATTTAAAAAAAATTAAAAATAAGGATAGGAGCTGTTACGTTACACTATTAATTTTTTATATTGGCCAAATAATATTGTTTTTTTTCTAAGAACGACATGCATTCTGTATCATCGATCCATAACTCTTTTAAAGTTAGTTCTCCATCGTCATAAAAGTACGAATAAAATCTTAGATTTTTATGTGATTTTCTAGGAAGACCTGATAAACTCTGACTTTACATCGTCACTTGGTAAACTGAACTAAGACCTACAAGGATTGGACATTTTATGAAAATGAAATCTGCATGACATCTCGGTGCAACCTTCGTATTTCGAATGATTTGCACTTTTGCAAAACTTTTAAGTCGCATATTAAATCTTCATTTCCAGCGTCTTCCAACCGACGCTTTCCAACAGTAATGTAAAAGCTTTTGTAAATTCATAACAATTATTTTTTAAACGGCCAGTTTTCCTTCGCATCTTGTTTAATTCCAGATTTAAGTCCTTCTGTCAGTGGTTTCAAACGCTCGGCACGTATTCATGGAAAGATTTAAATGAAAAATTTCCTTCGGAATACAAAGTTTGCCCGGCGGAGAATGTGAAGAGAACGCAGAAGAGTAGAGAGAGGGAGCTTAAATTGCAACGTGCAGTACATTTGAGAAGGTAGAATTATTAATTTTGTATCTTTTTATCCGAAAGCGACGATTGATAAATGCAATGAATGCACATGAAAAAAAGGTTTCCACGGTAGTATGAAAGAAGAATCCTGGGTGAATGAAAAAGTAAAAGATCTATTGAGCCCAAAGAAAGATACTTATAAAAGGTTGATTGCAGATTGAAATTCAAAATATATACCCTGTGTTGATTATAAATAAAAGAACATATTAAAAAACAAAACTCTTTCGAAGAAAAGTAAGGAAAGGATGAAAATGAAACAGGAAATATTCGAAAAGATTTTGAAGGAATATATACGAGGGTAACGCCAAAAGTAGGGTCTCCAATTTTTTTTTAGAAATAGGAAAAAACAATTTATATTCTATAAAATATACATCATTTAAAAGATTGATCGATTGTCTATTTTTCTAAATTTTCGCCATTACCGTCGATGCATTTTTGTACACGCTGTGACAGTTTTTACATTCCCATGTTGTACCAGCTCATCTATGTGTGTGTGTATATATATATATGTTTTTATATTTATCTCGGAAGATTAGTTAGAACTGCAAGGACAGTTCTAACTAATCTTCCAAGGAAGACGGAGCTCAATTCCGTTGAAATTATCAAGAAATAACGTGTGAGTGTTCCTTTTATGTGTTTTCATATTGTGTGTTGCTGTCTAAGTTATATATTTTTCTATATATAAATATATATATATATATATATATATATATATTCCTTTTATATGTTCTTATATTATGTGTAGCTGTAAAAGTTTTTATATATTATTATTATTAGTAGGTAATCTACCGGTTAAGGTAGGTTTTTGGATGAACACAACTATCAAATAAATACTTTGTAACTCCCCAATCCAGCAACCTACTCTACATCAGGTCTCTCTTCATCTCTGTGTACTTATTTCCTCCCTTCATCCCGTCCAATATCCCTATCCTTTTCCTGCCCTTACTTCGTTTGTGTAACATTCTCCCCTCTATTACCCTCTTCAACATCCCACTGCCTCTCAATTAGTCTTTCATCCATTTTTCCTGCCTCAATTGGATTTATATATATATATATATATATATATATATTATTATTATTAGGTAATCTACCGGTTAAGGTAGGTTTTTGGATGGACACAACTATCAAATAAACATTTTGACTCCCCACCTAGCAAACTAATCTATATCAGGTCCCTCTTCATCTCGGTGTACTTCTTTCCTCCCTTCATCCCGTCCAACATCCCTATCCTGTTCCTACCCTTACCTCGCTTGCCCAACATTCTCCCCTCTATTACCCTCTTCAACATTCCACTACCGCTCAATACGCCTTTCATCCATTTTTCCTGCCTCCATAGAATTTCTCTCAACAAACCCCTCTCCTCACCCACCATTTCCAGTACTTCCTCATTTGTTTTCCTTTCGGTCCATTTCACCTTCTCCATTCTTCTCCACACCCACATTTCAAAAGCCTCCAATCTACGTCTATCCTCCTGCTTCAGCGACCACGTTTCCGCGCCGTACATAGCTACGCTCCATATCAGAGTTTTTACGAGTCTTTTCTTAACATCCCTACTCAACGTCCCCGTCATCAACTCCCTCCTCCTTGAGAAAGCCTCCTTGCCTAGCGCAATTCTTCTCCTTACGTCCCTACCACTTTGACCGTATTGGTCCAAAACACTTCCGAGATATGTAAACTGCTCTACCTGCTCTATTCTTTCCCCGCCTATTTTAATATTTAGCTTAGCCTTTTTCTTTCTGGAAAATCGCATAACCTTTGTTTTATTAATATTGATTCTCATCCCATATTTATCGCACTGAACCTCCAATTCACTCAACAATGCTTGCAACCCCTTGGCTGACTGAGCAACTAATGCTTGGTCATCAGCAAACCTAACCGATTTTACGAGTTCCCCTCCGACTTTCATTCCTACCTCCAGTTCTTCCCATGCCTCTTTAATCATTTCCTCTACATATACGTTGAACAGTACCGGTGACAATGGGCAACCCTGCCTTACACCTCTTCCTAACACTGCCCATCCAGACTCTCCGTTCCCCACTCGCACCTGAGCAGTCTGAGACATGTACAGGTTGCGGATCAGTCTCCTGTCCCTCCAATCCATTCCTATTTTCTGCAATACACGCATTAATTTTTCCCAATTCACTCTATCAAACGCTTTTTCGAAATCTACAAAACAGGCAAAAACGTCCTGATTGTATTCTATATTCCTCTCGACTAGTGATCTCATTACTGCAATGGCATCACGCGTACCTCTTCCTTTTCTGAACCCAAACTGATCATCCCCTAAGTAATCATTTGCCTTACTCTCTATCCTTTTGTTGATGATCCTGAGAATAACTTTAGCTGCGTGGGATATCAAACTTATTGTTCTGTAATCCTCACATGACGAAGCCTTTGCCTTTTTTGGAATAGGAACTAACACCGATCTCACAAAATCTTCCGGCCAGATTCCTTCCTCATAGATACTACGAATCAGTCCATATATGGCCTTTTTCCCACCTTTCCCTAACCATTTCAACATTTCTACAGGAATATTGTCCACCCCCACAGCCTTATTTGCTTTCATCTCCTTTAATGCCCTTTCTATTTCATCGTCGAGTATGCCTGGACCTAAGCTATCTTCTTCTACGTCATGTTCCTTTTCTATGTCTAACCTTGTCGGCCTAAGTTCTTTACCATACAGTGTTTCTATATATTCCTTCCATCTCTCTTGGATTTTTCCTGGTTCAACTATTATCTTACCCCATTTATCTTTAACTGTTAGCACAGCTCTTGCCTTCTTACTTCCCGATAATAACTTAACCTATATATATATATATATATATATATATATATATATATATATATATATATATATAGGTTTTCTATATATAGGGTTCTGTTCCTAATTCCTCTTGAGAAAGGTGGTTGGACCACCGAAAATTCGAGAACCAGTGAGTTTTCCCTCTTTTGTGTGTTTTGGTTTCTGTGTTTTTTATGACTATCAGTGAATTTACATTACACGTTTGTGGGTTTTCCAAAAAAGTGTATATATATATATATATATATATATATATATATATATATATATATATATATATATATATATATATATATATAATTATGGAATAGATAGCTTTGTGAATTATTTAAAACTATAATAGAGAGAAAGAAATCAAAGATAACCGAACCACGTGGTCATCTTCAGGGAAGTTTGACGACGCGGACGTGCATTATGCATTTGATTCGTCACTCCGAATAGTCGTCTCCTGCTTAAATATGTTAGTTTTAAATGTTTCGATCCTCTCCCAGATGGAAAAGGAGCAGTGCTCTTAAAATATAAAAGCAAGTACATTAACGGGAGACAGTTGGAAAAAACACGCGGAAATCGGACAGGCATCATTTCATTTGGAAGAACAAAATTGCAGATGGACTAATGAAAGAGGAGTGATATGGAGCTCAGATTCTCTTCTGAAGAGAGACGACACGTGTCGGAAGGGAATGCCTCGAGTTTTTCCAATTCCCTTTTTGTGCAAACGCGCCGCGACAAAAAGAAAAAGTCGGGTGACAGGATGGCGCAACCTTAGATCTTCCACGTCTCACTCCGTCTTTATTATTTCGTCGCGGAATCTCGCACAATTCTTTTCCACCGTTCCTTTCATAATTTTTGTGCGGAGAAGCTACACGCTCGTTCCGTTGCTAACATTTCATCATATTTTCTATGTCGCTTGTTCAGTTTTATTTGGTTGAATATTTCAATTTCTTTATTCCTTGTATTTTGAAAAATTCCGTCAAAAGGCTTAACGTTTGCTGTTTACTCCTCGAAAGTCCATGCCAACAAGAAAATGTAATAATGGCCATGGATATACCCTTGGTCTGGAAAATCTCGTTGAGAAAATCCTACATGTTAATGACAAACGAATAACATAATGGGCACATATAGTACTGAACTATCACTGAATCCTACATAAAATGTTAGCACAACCCAGACAAGTAGCTTTGAATATAATATAAAGCTATTTTGCATTAAGAAACAGTGAAACTGAACGCCGACTATTGAAATGTCTGAACAATTTTTAATGAAAGATCACCGAGGAAATATTACATTTCACGCGTATGGCTGCTTACCACTTGTATTGAATTTGATGTTATTCTCAAGAATCAATGGGAACAACAGTAAAATAAACTACGTTAATTCGTTTAGTTCTGAAAGAAAATAGTTGTAGATTAGATCATAGGTCACAATTCAATTTCTATTCTTAGAATTATTTTAAGTAATTTCTGAGAAAGCACTAGGACTATTTAAATCACATGCAGAAAAACTTATCCACGTTGAAAAACACATAGATAGAAAGCATTTTACAGCCCAAATGTATGAAGGCATACTGATGTAAAATAAATAATCATGAGCAATATAACACTGTCCAAAGGGGAATAGAACATTTGCTGCGTAGTATCAAAGCAAACAAAGTACCTGGTTCGAAAAAAATACCAGCTAGAATAGTAAAGGAATTAGCTGAAAAAAATTCCCCGTTTTTAGAACTTGTTTTTCTAAAATCGATAAAAGAAGGCTCAGTACCTCGCAACAAGGAGCTAGCCTATGTAACCTCCCATCTATCCCCCCCCGCACACACCCCCCACCCGCCACACGCCCTTGCGGCGGTTTGCGGGGTATTGAGTAGATGTCAGGCCTGTAGATCTATAATGGCGGCGATAAGGATAAACCAACCAATTACCAGCCTATTTCCTTGTCATCGATCTCTTGTAAAATTGTAAAATATTATAACTCATTATTATCAGTAACTATGAGATTTCTTGATAGTAGGAAAATGCTAAGACGCAACCAGCTTGGATTTAGGAAGAGCAGATCTTGCGAAACACAAAAAGGTCTTTTCATTCACGATAAACTTAAATCGGGAGAAAACAACACACAAGGCGACGCAGTATTCCTAGGTTACAAAAAAGCCTTCGGTAAATGCCTCACAATAAATTGTTATAGAAACTTAAATGCTATGGTATCACTGAGAAAATTATTAATTGGATTAGAGACATCTTTTGGAACATTGGACATTGGACATTTGGAACAAAAAAAGTAGTGAAAATGACATAAACTATGAAATAGAGGGTTCAGTGCTAACTACGGCCAATCTAGTTAAGTATTTGGGGATAGTTATGCGTTAGGTCACCACCCGTAAAAGGGATTAGTTCTAACACCACGCCTTTCATGGGGAGGGCATATCAGGACAATATGCGGATCCGCTTTAAAGAAACTAGACTTCATTAAACGGGTGGTGGGGAAGTGCACTGAGAAAGTTTAAGAGAGGTGCTATTTTGCTCTATTTACAAGTATTTGGATCCTTGAAAGAAAATCTGGCCAAAAGAATAAGATAAAGTCCAGAGAAAATCCGCCCGATTCGTTAAACATTGTTATGAGAAGAACACATGTGTGACAGATCTCTAAGGGGAACCACTTGAAATACGAAGGGAACAAGCGAGACTTAGACTTTTAGAAAGATTCAGAACCAGCGAGTTTAACGATGACACAAAAGGAATAATAATGGCCCCACACTACTTAGGTAGATCAGACCACGAAGATAAAATAAGGGAGATAGATTCCAATACAGATAGATTCAAATACTCATTCTTCCCCAGAACAATCAGACATCATTATAGCAAGAAACAAAAGTCACATTAGAAATGTTAAAAACATTTAATGTACAAGTCGGAACAAAATTAAACATTGGAAAGAATACATTTGCATGTGTATGTTAGTTGGTACAGGTTTGTAGGAACAGTTTTAACAGGAACAGTAGTTTACAGGAACCTGTAGTTTGAGTGTTTGCATGTATGTGAGTTGTAAGGATTTTTCCATGAATTCACGCCATGTTTTGTGTATGGATTGTATAAATTGGTGAAATTTATTTTCTTAATTTCGGGTGGTGCCCTAACACTATCCGCCACACGGCCTTCATCTACATCTACATAATACCCCGAAAGCCGCCGCAAGGTCGTGTGGCGGAGGGTGTTAGGTCACCACCCAAAAAAGGCAAAAAAGAAAAACCGCATTCAAAACCAAAAAATGCATGCAAACCCAAATCCACAGCGGTGCATACATTCATAGAAACATCCTATCATTTTACATGCTTGCAAATACATAATACCCCCTTTAATTTTACTCGCATAAATTACATACACTATAATCTATCAAATAATTGCACCTTAGTATGCAGTAAGAAATTTATCCAATAACGTACAAGCTATATTTTGGTAAAAAGCAAGGCAAAATTCGACCACCACAAAAACGTACGACATAAACGCTCTCCTACCCAAGGTAAGGAATTTGACGCAAAGCTTCAGGTAGGAGGAGGGCCTTCTGGCGGCTTGCGGAGTATTAAGTAGATGTAAATGTAGAAATACTCAATTCTTATGAAAACTCCTTTATGAGACGGATTTCATGAAAATCTGAAAGAATACACCGTGGAACCGTAGTATATCTTAGAATCAGATGCATTTTAATCCAATAAAGGCGGAAATTAAATATTCAAAACAAATTTTTTCCTAAGAACCTTTTCCGGGCTTTGAGTAATTTCATATTTTAGCGCGCTTCGATCGTAAAAGCTTTTTCTTATTTTTAAGTGAATCCTTTCTCCAATCTGCTATAGTTTTGAAGATAAACGTAAATGGTCTTAGCTAGTGGTCACCTTTCTTTAAAACTCCAAACTTTTAAGAGTAAATTTTTAATTAAAATGAAAATATTAAGTTATGCATCCTTTCATACAGGGCCTACTCCATAAATAAGTAGAATGGTTTTTTTCTCGATGACGCGGACGGTTGAAGTGGGACAGTTGGTGGTCGGAGGTCTTAGTAAAGCAACGCGGTCCACGACAGTTGTCTACGGATCGTTACAGTATGCGAATCGCTGCTAGACTAGACTCCTGTTTGAGGGTCACGTCACGACTTATCGATACCGCAGAGTCCATAGAGCAACTATCGGCAATCAAATTTTAGATTAACCTCAAGAAATCAGGTTTTGAAGATGAAGCAAAGTCCGAAGGAATTTGCTTCATCTTCTCTGGCTCTGGCACAAGATGCCTCGGGATGATAGAGAGGAGATTGACGACGAGGCACACCATGGCCGTGCTTCAACGTTACACTGAGACAAAAATGCGTGCATGCTCTCTCTCTGTTCGCATGACAATATCGCGTGATCTTTTGAACCGCTGTGACGTGACCTTTAGCTCCAACGTGGTATCAACGGCCGCCGGATAAAACGGAGCTTGAAAGGCAACCATTTTGGAATGCAGGAGAACGTCAGAGAGTCCGTGACGAGGTTCACGTTGACGCCTTCCAGGAAGCGTACCGCGACTGTCCCAGGCGCTGGAATTGGTGTGACGATGTACAATGGTACTATTTTGAAGAATTTCAGTAATATCTACTTTGATCTGCAATACATTTTGTTTCAGATTTATCCTATGTATTTTCAATGCTAGCGAGGACGTCATAATCCGTTGCTTCAACCCGTCAAAGATGGAAAGCCAGTATGTTTAGGAAAACTCGCGTGGTCCTCAGCGATTCCCCCTGTGGCAGATTTTACTGCTTGTTTAAGAGAAATGAGGATCATTTCAGGTGCATTTGAAAATAAGGTCTATTCTTAAAACTCCTTACAAGAGAGTTTCGGTGAATTGACTCCAAAGGTTCAAATATATCTTCTCACCACCACGGCCTCGTTAGGAACGCACTTACTATTAGCATTAAGATTGAAGTAGTTGAGTAAAGGAATTATTTTATGGAGATTTCGAAGTGGCCTGCCTCGCCATTATCCTTACCTCTACAAACTACGCTGCCCGAGTTCAGGCGGAAGAGCTTATTGATGGGCTTATGATGGGCAAAAAAAACCTACTGAAATCGGCAAATAACATTTTCCTTTTGGCTGTATCAATTTGAGTGGTAAACTCAACCGTGCATACATTATGGAAACCTCATATCGGAATCCAATTTTTCCGACTGAACGAGTTTTCTTTCTGAGCTCCCCAAGGACGGAATACCGAAAACGCTCACGATCGTTATCCACGGGATGAAAAAAAATGAAGAGCGCCGACGGGTTCTTCAAATAAATTTATATTACGTCCCGGGACGACCGGATCAATGGACGGAGTTTTTCAACACACCAATCTCCACCTCCCCTTTCCTCCCCGGAGAAAAAATATATTTTCCGCCAAAATAATAAGGAAATAAAACGCGGAACTGAGGGTGAGATAGCTATGTGTTGACGAGGGAGTCCATTCATTTCCGCGCGACCAACGAAAAGCCTGCTTCCCCTTAATCTCCTGTACACTTATCCCTCACTACCTTTTTTCGAACACGACGTGATTCATGAGGAATTGAGTGATTCCCGAAAATTATGTTCCGATGGAGGAATGGATGTGAGCGGGAGGGCGGTGGAGGAGGAAGAGGATTGAAAAACAGTCTCCGCGTGAGCCAGAAATTCCTGGGAGCGGGCGGGGGAGATGTATGTGGAGCTGTGGGATAGGAAGGGGTACGGAAAGGCAAAGCAAAATAAAAAAAAATTATAACGCGATCCAATCGGGTCTCGATCTTCCCTCTTCCCCTGTTTAATTGAGAGTATGGCCTCACGGGTCGAGGGGATGGGGCGGAGAGGAGACGGAGGGGGATGAAGGGTTTTCGCCTGGGGGGCTGAGTCGAGATAACTCCGGCCTTTGGAACCCTGCCTGGCTCCGCTTAAATGGGTGGCGAAAATACTTGGCGCGCTACCAAGGGTAACCGGACGCGGGCAAGCACATTCTCACCAGCGAATTCCCTTGAAACATACCAAAAACCTCTCTCTCTTGGATTCCATGCAGGGCTTTTGCGACGCGGGGACGGGAGAGGAGGGAGTTGGTGTCCAGAGTCAAGTAGACATGCCTGCCGATGTGAGGTCCGATGGGGATTCAGAAAGGAGGCATTTCGGGTGAGGGGGTAAAGCTGTGGACTAAATTAATCAAACCTTTTCACAAGGAAAACTAAAACCCAGTGCGGTCTACACTTCATTGGTCAGTTTACCCCGAGAACTCAACAAATAAAAGCGACAATCCACACTCAGCAAATACCTACGTACGAGAACTAACTAGCCGGTCGCATTCAGCACATTTCCTGTGGACATATCGACCAGTGTTGCTATGAGGTAATGGAATGTTTAGGACTCTGATATAGAGGAAAATATTCTACATCTACACAATACCCCGCAAGCCATCACAAAGACATGTGGCAGGAGGTGATAGGTCACCAGCCATTGTACATATATTTATTCTATTTCTTCATGTGTTTGGCACCACGCGATCCACCAAAAACCGCGTAGAAAGGGGGCGACAGAACACCAATCATGCAACATGCCTATATACATCTACATCTAATTAATACCCCGTAAGCCGCCGCAAGGGAGTGTGGCAGGGGTGTTAGGGCAGCATCCGTAATTAAGAAAGAAAAAACCGCATGCAATAGCCACAAATGTACACAAACCACAAACAAAACATTGCATACATTCATGCTAAAACCCTTAAAGCCTACATGTACACGTATATTACGAGTGTTACATGGTTAGCAGCTATTTCTATGCCGATACAACGAGGACAAAAAATACGTTAAAAGAGGGCAGGCAAACATGTAATTCAGACTCTTATTACCGGTTAGTATTCTACGCATTCCGGACGGACACTTCACAAATACACTAACCTTTGGAGGTTATACATTCACCCGCACCCCACCTGGCTAAAGGGCACACGGTTGGGGGCATTTGGACGCCAGATTTGAATTTATATAGTATGTTTACAGATATAGTGTTGCCTTCAGTCTGCGTTTTCGAGATTTAAAAGGACTCAAAAACCTTGTTAATTCCACATAATATTCTATACCACACGACTCAGGTTTCGTTGCTGTGCAGCATTTTATAATACGAAACGACCCTGGGTCGTGTAGTAATGATTTTCTGTGGAATTAACAAGTTTTTTGAGTTATTTCAAATTTTGAAGCTGATACACGAAGTCATGCCGGAAAAATCTCGTGTGCTTTGTAGTGAAAAACCCTTGCCGCATGATCGCATTAGAATGCCATGAAGACGTAGAAACAATTTCTCATATCAAGGGAAAATTTTGAATGAGCTCAGTATATTGAGGTAAATAACGGATATTTGGACAGAAAAAAGCGGGATGGAAAAAAATGGAGATTTATGGCTTTTGCATGCGTTTCATTTAATTTCTTTTTGTTTTGTTAATTACGGGTGGTGCCCTAACATCCCCCGCCACATGCCCTTGCGGCGGCTTGCGGAGTATTGAGTAGATGTAGATGGAGATTAAGAATGGTCTGTTGTGTTATGGGGTTTGAAAGTATTTTGGGTTGTATTGGATACATTTTAGGAATAGAGAAATTTTTGGACGAAGGGCCCAATAAAACCCTACCTTACCTAGACTGCTTCTCATTAAAATTAAGTAATATTGGTCGAATAGGTTCTTTTCCAAAAATCGATTTTTGAACTACTCAGTCTCAGTAATAATACTAGTTACTGTGGGAGGTGACCGGCAGCCAAGGTCATGATCACTTTTCTGCGTCTCCATAATAGCCCGCAAGCCGCCGCAAGGGCGTGTGGCCCGGGGTGTTAGGTCACCATCCGTAAAAGAGAATAAAACCACACGCAAAACCAACATTTTATGCAAACCAGCACCCGTTATAGCAAAAAACTTTCCAACTTACACACATGCAAATGCATACACTATAAACTATCACATTAGGGGTAGGTGGGTATTTAGGTAGAGGTAGGATGTTCAGGGAACGTCAAAAGGAAAAAGAGGAACCCGCCATCGGTGTTATCCTTAACAAGAGACGCCATGGGGTCAACCGTTTAACGTCCAATCCGACGGATTGTGTGTTCAACTTGAAATGCTCTCCACTCCGGGTCCTCCAATCAACGCACCAACCCCATTCTTCAATTATTAGTTTTTATAAGAATTTAAATTATAAGCAGAGGTCAATGTTGATTCATTTGAATTCAATGAACATTCTAGTACCATTATTATATATAGCCTCCAGACGAGAGGTCACCTAGCTAAACGTTCGAGAATTCTTACCTTCAGCTGGAAAAACTTGCATTAATTTCATACAGATTCCTATCCGTTTTCCACCTACGTATCTGCACCAGAAAAACGCTCTAAAACAACCAGTAGCAGCCTACGCTCAAAATGTGATCAATAAATGGATGAGGAAAGTTTTCTGATCGTGTAACATTGGGAAAGGGAGTTATTTTACTTTGAATTTGAGATCCGATTGGATTAAATCTGGTAAAATGACCGACTTATTGAGGAAACATATGTGCATCATTCCGGCCACTGTGGGAGTTCGGGGTCGAGCCCGCAAGGGCCCAAGGGTAAGGTTCGGTTAAGAGTTGATTTTTACGCTATAGATCCATCGTTCTAGAAGTAAACGTTCGATATTTGAATACTTCTGGGACGGAATTTCCGTTCGCTTTGAGGTTTCTTGTCGTACTCCAAAAATATGAGCTCACAACACGTGTAATATTGGGTGACCTCATCCTCAGCGCCAGATAAAAAGAGAAGTTTCAGACGTGATATGGTGGAATATCATGATTAATTAAAATTGTCAATTTTAATTAGCCACACAAGATATTACACCCCCTTCGTGCGAGCTTCTGATTTTTGCCACATCTCAGTATCCCCCTATAGCCGTTTCACCAGCCAATACAAAAACAGATCAGTGTTTTTTATTCGACTTAAATGTGTGCTATAATTAAAAAAATGGGGTAGAGTGACCAATATTCCAAGAAGTGGGGAGAAGTGAAAATATTCGTTACATTGGTATTCAATGGCTCCCAAGAGCAATGTCAAACAGTCGCAGACCGAAAGTAACCACCTTTACACTCTTGTAAATGAATGTACATGGTGGCAACACTCAACTCGCGAGGTGACGCATAATAGATCTCTTTAGTCAGGGTGGGGAGAACTTCGTAGGTCGAATTTTCCTATATTACGAGAGGTTGTGAGTTGGCTTTTTTATGATTTGAGAATGAATATTGGAGTAGGTATTACTTTCACAGCCTAGATAATAGAAGTAATTACCTTTTTACATACAATATGTACCTCCTTGATAAATAATTAATCACGTTTCCTAAATTTGAGTCACCCTGCACAAGAAATGGAGAAATATTCTTCGAACATTGAAGTAGTCAGCGACCACAGGTTTACGTGACGGAGATATCATTGAATTTGCTATGGCAGACGTCAGAGTGTATAAATGTTTACTTTTAAGCTGGTTATTATTACTTTTGAATTTAATATTAAGTTATTTTAACAGGAATTCAATTATTAAACATAAAGTTAAAGTTAAAAACGAGTATGCTGGTATATAAAGTAGAAATATGTTTTCGCATATTCTTCATCTACAGAGAGGGAATTGATGACCTGGACAGTTACGAAGGAATAATTAATAAAATTTTTTATATGCAATGCAAAGGTGGATGACTCAGAAGCTTTGTTTGATTGATGATGAACGTGGACGAAAGAATTTTGAGATTTGGGTATGAAGAGGAATGGAGAAACTAAAAGCGGAATGTAGGACAGCTGCTGGAAGGTAGGTAGTTGGGAACAGAGATTCTGGAGTAAGCCAAAATACGGCAAATTTTGAATGGTAGAGATGTTGAGGAGTAAAAATGTATATTAGCCTGAATAATGAAATACTTTTAGCCTTATTCTAGTCATTTACCAAGGGTTAATATTACTTCTAGTGTTAAGCTTAATTAGTAATAATCCGTACGTCTATCCGGGAAAAAATAAGTCCTACAACGTTTGGAACAGACCTTGTACACTTTGTCATTAATTTGTTTTATAATGACATTCTGAAAATATATCACTCTACCATATGAAAAACGTTGACATCGATTCTGCCTATCATCATTGCAAAGACAATGAAGGACTGATAAGTGAGAATACAACTTAGTCCATAGAATCACACATGAGGATTGTTCTGCTGGAAAAGTGTACATGAATAAGAAATATTTCATGTTTTAAAAAAGTCATTCAAAACGTCTTCGTTCATTTTTCTCTTCCACTGTAATTTCAAGTTTGTGCTATATCATTTTTCATTTAAAAGTCTCTAGGCAGGTTCAATCTACAATAGTTAAGTTAGCATTTTTATAACTCAATAACAGACCATGCCGTTCGTTTATGGTTGGAACGATTTTGACACACTTCGTTCCTTTGTATTTTAAATGAGACCTCTCGCACGTCTATCTTGAGCACAGCGAGCGTGAATTAAATTGACGCTGCGGTGAAAAGCAATACGACTTCAGCGCAGGCATTTCATTCCCTCTTTTGTTTCCTCGCACGGCCACCATCTTGAGATACGAAGTGAAGAACGTCGGAATGAGGTCTTCATCAAACGGGCCCGAGGAGCCGCGAAAGTTATGCAAATTCCGTCGGGCTTTATCTATGCGGGACGGCGACGGGAGGACCTCGAATAGTTGGGTGACTCCGATCGGGAAGTGGGAGAGAGAGAGAGAGAACCCCAAGAGGAAATGGAATAAGGTTTTGAGCGGAGAGAGGGGGATCGTTGCGGACGGAGGGTGGTGAGAAGAGGGTCGCGCGGGGTTTGGGGTATGAAACTCCATGCGGTATGTGGGCGGGAGGGGAAGGGGGGAACTAGTCGGGAGACGGAAAACGCAGATTGTCCGTTTCTCGCCACGGGACGATTAATTGGTCGGCCGGGAGGGTCGGCCAGAATCTACGTCCCTGCTCGCCATTTCGCCCAAGAATGTGTCTCGGTTAAAACTTCCTTAAGGCACCACCCTACCTCATCCCCCAACTCCTCCCGCCTCTCCTCCAATTCCTTCAGTACTGCATTTCGAGCCGACAAAAACCTCTCCTCACCCTCGTCCCCCCTCCCGGTGTCCTTCCTCCTGGCCCGGAAACCTCATCTGCAATTCCGGGCACCGCTCCTCCTTCTCTTCTTCTCGAAATCCCCCTCTCCCTCTTATCCCAATGCTGATTGCTTTCCCCCTGACCCGAAGGGACTTTCCTCCGCACCTCTCTCCCTCACTCAGACCACCCATTCCCCCTTCTCCCCTCCATCCACAACACTCACTCCTCAGGGGACCTTCCTTCCCTCTTCCTCCTCCGCTTCCTTATCACGGTCTAACTCATCCCTCTCGCGACGCACCTGCCCCATTAAGCCGGTTGCGGACGCGGCATGGAAAACCTAAACCACAACCCCACTGTTCCCTCCACCCGCCTCGGCCCTATTGCCAATCCTGGCCACATTTAACTCCACAAGGCATCCCTGGCCATTATCCTTCAGAGCAAGACCGCTGCTATATCCATCGTCTTTTCTCGCTTTCCCCTTATCTCACTCCGTTTCACTGACCTTATGCCCATTCCCCGCCTCCGTTCCATAACTTTTAGGGACGAACCAGTCAGGCGTTTCGAGTGAGAAGACGAGACCGGGGTTGGATTTTGTCGTTTAAAAGGCCAAATGTCGTTTAAAGGCTCTTCTGGTAGGTGCTTCAAGAGCCGTGAATATGGCTCACCTTCTAAACGACACAAATAATTCTAGACTAACAAGAAGTTCATGCCCTAAGCGGGTTTCGAACCCGCAAGCTTAGGGTAACCGAACCGAAATTAGCTGATTTCATTACCATTACATCTACATCTACTCAATACCCCGCAAGCCGCCGCTAGGGCGTGTGGCGGAGGGTGTTAGGGCACCACCCGTAATTTAGAAAGACAAAAAACCGCATGCGGAAGCCACAAATTTATATTCCACAAACCAAGCATGCTATATATTCATACAATGACCCTGTCACCCCATATATATGCAAACACACAAACTACCAACAAAATTTCACATATACCTGCATTTAAACCTAACATGTTTGGAATTTTTAATGTTGTTCGGACTTTTTAATTAGCTTTCTTAGCTTTTTTAATTTTTTTCTGACTTGTAAATTAGCATTTGAACGACTTGTCAAACAAATCAATTCTTTTTAATTAATGAATCAAGCTTTCCGAAATACTACAAAATTGGTCCCTTCTTTTAAGGACCGAGGGGGATGCACAAATCATCTCAGGCACAAAATATCACAAATTATGCACAAAATATATCTCCATGAAATGATTTTATCTGTGATAAAAAGTAGGTGCGACTCCAATAAGGGCATAAATACACGCTGTAGGGTTGAGTAAACTAATTATGAACAGTATATACCACAAGCTTTTGTAAGATCCGTTTTTATGGAGCAAAAATTTAGCTAGATAGGGATTATTAGGTTATTCTTTGCTCAAAGCATGCGTACTGAAATTTCATTAATGTGTGGATTTCTGCCTATTCAAGGTAGTTATCTGGGTTACTCCTAACGAGTATCATCATCTCCTTATCGTGAGAATTTAATTATACTTGCCTTCTGTGATAGATTGGACAACATTGCGCAAGTGAGGAAGGGGTGAGAACAGAGCAAGCCTATTGGTCGAACGAAGGATGGTAGGAAGTATGCGGAATCGAAGAGGGACTTAATTTAGTCCTAAATGTTAGAGTGCATTATGTTAGGAGAGGCAAGTTAATGTATCGTTGCACCGTTGTATAGGCTGTGTCTATCGAATAGCTACCATTACCGGTAGAAAACCGGTAATAATAATAATTATTATATTTTCCTTAATGTTTCCGTACTTTACTTGTGGCTTCCTTCATATTGCCTAGAATACAAAATCTCTTTTATTCTTTACTCTTCTTATCCCATATTCTCCCTTCTGTGATGGTATTTAACATCCCATTACGTTTTATATTTCCACCACCCACTTTCTGTCTTTTTTGAATTTCCCTTCGCCAAGCAACTTCCTCTCTGCGTCAACCAAATTTAAAACTTCATTAATCGTCTTCCTCCTTGTCCAGCTTATTTCTTCCATTATTTATACACCAAAATATCTCAAATCCAAGTCAAAGGCACTTTTCTTAAATCAAATATAAGGTTTCAGAAACTAATATCAGATTGCAGAGGCATTCAAAAATAAATTCTACACAGATAATAACCTGGAAATGAAATATATGTAGTCCTACTAAATACGAGTAGTTGGTTAAACGTATTGAGTAACGCAGAGTGCTGCTACTCCGCCAGAATCTCATATTTAGATAGCATCAGTGGATATTTTTCATCGAGGAAAATAAAGAATATTTCACTTCATTACCCCACCCTTGTATTCAACTATTAAAGTGAGAGGTTTTCTTTTTTTTTATTTCCTCTTAAGATCTCACAGGAATATTAGAGTGAGAAGGCCGTTTTCGGAGAAATGAGATCGTTTATGCTTTCCGCCGATTATTATTCTCTCACAACGATGCCAAATTTTCGCAGAATCCGTTAGGAAATTAGCATTTTTGACGATAAAAACTTTTACGCTCCGCGTAATAAGAACAAACTTGTTATCAATGTGACCGCCCACGCGCTACCGCTAATATCAGGCGTTCAATCCGAAAGTTTGTTTGATAATTTAGAGTAGATCTTACCTTATTCCTATTGGGTGCGCGAAATTCATTTATTCAGGGTAGTGAGTATGCCAATTCTTTCTCCATTGCCACTTGCGGTTTCCCAGGAAGATCTGGAACCAAAAAAAAACAAAATGTCTTGGATAACATTGAGTGAGGTTCTAAATATCATCCGGAATCGTACCCGTACTCTCATCTCAAAAACTCTTGTCAAGAGCTCTACTAAGTAGATTGCAACACTAGGGCTAGGGAAATAATAATAGAATAGTATGGAGAGATATAGAAAAAAAGAGAGAAATAAAAAGAAATCATAAGAACAAAAAATAAATTTGAACATCATTTGCGGAAGAATCGTAGAAATATGCTGAGATGGATTGCATTACTCGAAAGAAGGTGAGGAAAATGTACTCTAGCTGTGTTTATATCGTTTCATTCGATTCTTCTTACGCACATTAATATCTGAGGAAAAGAATTTATTATTAACATAGTGAACTTAGCATTATGACTTAAAACAATTTCATCACGGATAAAGTAATAGAACACTATTTATACAAAAAACAACCGCTAATTTTTTACATCATATTCAAATTGTACTTCTGGTATTTTATACTAATATTATAAATAATGAAGATCGTATACCAAATGTCTTCCGTACTTAAATGTTCTATACATGTACATGATAGAGAAAGGTGTCTCTTCGTCTCAAAAAATAGTTAAACTTGTAGAATGTGGAGTCAACATTATTCAATATAAAAAAACATTTATTAAATGATATTTGAACTTTATAACTTTTAACAAAAGAGCAACAATTCCTATTTTATTAAAGTTAACATTTAAAATAGTTTAGTTAGTTGGTGTTGGAAAATTAAAATTAAAAAATGCGGAAAATTATTTTTCATTCTCCCATTAGCCATGTAGGCGAGATTAAGATATGTGAGGACAAGAAAATGCATCATGACGACATCAGGAAAGAGTCAAATTATAATCAGCGGGCCTGTTTTTTGTCGCCACTATCACGCCTCCGGGGAACTATCACTACTGGATAAATAATCCTTCCGGGGACGTGAGAATTTAGCGAAAGGGTCAGATCTTTAATCACTAGGGGGGTATGGCGAGTGCATTGCTCTTGCCACAGCCACGAGTCGCCATCACGGGCCGGAGGCGGAACTAATGACCAGGCTCGGAACTCTTGGCGGTTCTGAAATATTTTTCCTTTAAGACACTGTGTGAACGACCTGCAATGTGAAATTAAGACCACGTAAGCTTGAATTACTTCCCAAGTTCTCCAAGTTGGTCGGTCTTTCGCTCGAAATCCTTCCATCTGGAGAATTACAACTGGAGGTCATGTTCCCCGCACTTCTGACAAATATAACTAGATTTCGCGCTAGAATCGCGCTAATCCGAGCGGAAATATTTCTATGTTGGAGGCCACGATTGATCAAACACACATACAATTCGAGCTACGTTTGATGGTTAACGCATTGCTGAATCAAATGAATCTACTCGTTTGATTCCCTTTAAAAAATATATTTTAAATTTGTTAAAAACGTTCTAAACACTTCTGATGAAGACGGAGCTCAATTCCGTAAAAATTACCAAGAAATAACGTGTGAGTGTTCCTTTTATGTGTTCTTATATTTTTTGTTGCTGTCAAAGTTTTTTATTCAACACTTCCGTGCGATTCATTTCAAGAAACTGCGGGAGATGCCGCAACAGTAACTATTAACGGAGTCATCCGCTATGTGTGTATTGTAATGCAACAATTTCAGAGAGTAAAAATCATTCGCCTTGACCGGGATTCGAACCCGGATCCCTCGATATCCGGCCGAGTGCTTAAACCATTTAAGCTACCGAGACGTCCTCTTACACTCTGAAATCTTGTTCCTTTAAAGCCCCCAAGATTTCAGAGTGTAAGAGGACGTCTCGGTAGCTTAAATGGTTAAAGCACTCGGCCGGATATCGAGGGAACCGGGTTCGAATCCCGGTCAAGGCGAATGATTTTTACTCTCTGAAATTGTTGCATTACTTCCGTGCGACTTCGACGAAATCATGTAAATATATATATATATATATATATTTACATGATATATATACATATATATATATACATATATATATATATATATATATATATAACACTTTTGTCACATTTTTGAAAATTCCACGGACGTGAACAATAATGTAAATGAACTAGTCGACACAAACACAGAAACACATAAAAGAGGGACTCAGTGGGTCTTGAATATTTGGTGGTACAACCACCTTTCTCAAGAATACTTCACTGGCTCTTGGATTCATTGAAATTCTCAGGCATTAATATTAGACAGTAATTGCCCCCTTTATACACATAATTTCATCCCCCTCCGCCCCCAACAACTTCCATATCATCCCCACCTTTTTTAAAATTTCCGCGCCTAACACTACCCCTCCAGTGTTTGTATCGACTAGTCCATTTACATTATATATATAATTATATATATAAACACAAATACACATTCATGCTTATTTACATCGGGAGCAATTGAAAGTGCTGGAGTGAAGATCTAAATCTAGTTTTTGAAGTTAAAGCATAGGAGTGTTCATGTTTGATTTCGTTTGAACAATTTTCCAATGCATGGGAAGAATGAGTACTTGGATCGTAGAATGTAACATCTACATCTACATAATACCCCGCAAGCCGCCGGAAGGGCGTGTGGCGGGGGTTGTTAGATCACAACCCAAAAAAGGAAAAAAAATAAAAACCGCATTCAAAACCAACACATGCATGCAAACCCAAATCCACAGTTCATGTTTTTCAATTATCATTCATATTCATAGAAACATTATATCATTTACTCGTATGCAAATGCATATATACCTCCTTTCATTTAACACTCATGCAAGTACATATGCTATAACCTAACAAATAATTGCACCTTAGAATGCAGTAAGAAATTTATCCAATAAATCTCAAATCTCACTCATCTCAAATCTAGCTTGCACTTGCAAGCTAGATTTGAGATGAGTGGTGGCATGAGTAGTGGCATCTATCTATCTCGACAACCCCCTCAACCCTTACCCTTTCCTTACAACCCCCTCAACCCTTACCCTTCCCTCATGGTGCTACACCCCCTGACACACACCTTTTTGGTGGTTCGCAGGGTATTTATGCAGATGTAGATCTCATTTTATCTTGATGGTTCAATCTGACGATATAGTGCGGGGTCATTATGATTGCTTGGAAATGGAAACATAGGGAATATGTAAACAAAAAAAATCCCGAGACCGTAAACTTGAACATTCCTCACATCTCTTTGCTCACATCTGATCGACAAATCTCTTCGCTTCAAACTCCACGTTTCCAACCCCACCCTTCCCCGACTGTACGGCCTTCCAAAAATCCACAAGAACGACTAACCTATTATCAAGTTTACGGCCTCGGGATTTTTTTGTTTACATTGACTCACCACCGTAGGTACGTTCCTTGTTTATTGAAATAATAAGAAAATATGAAATAATACAAGAGTTATGAAGATCATATAGACAGAGGAAATAACTAAATGAGACAATTTTCTAGAAAGACTGGGAGAATAAATGTCTAATAAAATTTTGAAAGGAATTTAAATATCAGACATCCGGAAAAAACGATAGTTTGATGAAGAGAGACGACTAGGGAAGTGTCAGGGAAGAACTACAAGTTCAAGAGATACAGGGGACAAGAATGAAGGTCGCCAAAGATATTAATAATGAATCGGTAAAAGAAGATTTAGAGACGTCAACGTTATCTTAAAACCAACAATTGATATTTAACTAATTAAAGATGATATTGCCGTGTGTCATGAAGGGGTCACCGAAATGCATAATTTACATTTCTTGCAACCACATGAGCAATAGAAAGCCATATCTTGAGCCTGTAAGAATTTTGTTTTCGCATTTTTCAAGGTTTAGCAAAATATAGAGCACACAAAAAGAAATCGAACAAGGCACGAACAATGACGGAAGTTCATCTTCAAGAATTCAGAGGTCAAGAATGAATTGTGCCAATGGTGACTGCTTTCATGTCGTGCATTTTTTTTAGAACTTTGGAACCTTAAATTTCACACAAAGGAACTCTTTCAATAGAAAAATTTGAATACAATGAACCGTTTATTGCCAAAGACAGCTAATTTGTTATTTAAATTTCTTTATCATTCTCCAGAGAGTTTGGTTTTAGCCATGAAAATAATAATAAACGCTCCCGCACGGATGAGTCTTTCATTTTTTTTGCGGAAGTGTTTGACCATTTGTAAAGTTCACGCGGAGGCAACCGAAGTAGGGGTATACCTAAAAGCCTCTTAAAAGAATTAAAGAGGCTTTTACGGTCTTCGCCGATTCTAGCCTCCTTAAATTAATTTATCTCTCTGTGTCCCTTTCGTTCCTCGTAGAAAGTTTTTATTTCTATCGATTACTTACTCGTTCCACGTTCTTCCATCCTGATTTCCTGGCTTACTCCAAATTCCGCCTCATCTTCCTCCAGTTTTGCAAAACATGCCATTGCATTATGGCCGTACGGATAGATTCAGATCCCGATTATTGATAAGTTGGTGTTCAGTATTGATTTCCAGGCTAGTATTTAATACCAGACTTAGACATAGACGCATTACTCCCTAAAAATAAATGGCACGATATATTAACTTGCTCTCAATAGCGGCTCTTACGTTCTAGTAGCCCTCGTGAACTGGGAGAGAGTGATAAATTTTATCTCACGATTAATGAAGAATAGAGAGGCGCATGGGCCATAAATAAAATACAAAGGAATCAGAACATTTGAGAATTACTGGCCGAAAGGAGTGCCACAGAATGCCCTTTATTTTGTGGGGAATTTCCTCATGAAACGTTAACGCACAGTCGGCCATAATTAACCTTAAGGTTTACTGCCAATTACCTCAGAATGACTCCATTCATTTTCAAACGACATTTTTATAATTAGATCTTAGGCCGTAAGCCTTAATGGATAGCCGACTGGAGAGGATACTAACCAACATATGAAAATTTGTTAGAGAAACTCGTGAAAAAATTGGTCGCGATATTAATCCTTAAAAAGAATTGGGGTTAGAGTTAAGCATAAAATGTACAATGCGTGTCTGGAATTAAAGAACTGGGGAAATAACAAAAATAACTTATTATAGAGGTAAGCATTAAGTAACTGAGAAGAGGTAAAATTCTTGTAAGTTTTGTTGACAACATTAATTGCCTGGACCACAAACGCCAGTTCAATATGCTGGCCACCGTTTACGAAGCTACGTATAATTACATGCAGTATGGGAATATTTAACGAAAAGGTAAGCTAGATATGATTTACCGGTTTCGCTAGACCACATATGGAATAAGAGGCAAGTATTTGGGATATATGGGAAGAAAAGTTGATTAAGAAATCGGAAATCGTTCCCATAATCCTTTGGATTCATTAAAAAATTATGGGAGAGTAACCGCGGCGGGTATGCTGGAGGATTAAGTTCGGGAGCCTCTTGATTCACGAATAGAGGAGGCAAAACAGACTTTTATAAATGCACAGAACCCTTGAGTGTTTTTAAAGCACCAAGAACATTATAATGACACTCTATTATATCAGTAGAATCGGACATAAATAAAATCGGATAAAATAAGAGAGACCACATCACATTCCAATTCAAATTGTCGTTTTTTCCTCGCACGAAAAAATATCGTGACAAAATACAACCCAATAGCCAGGAATCAAACACAGAAACTATTAAATTATGCGGAGAAACATGCATGTACGTATTTGCGTTTTTTAAAATTAGATAATATATATTAAATGGATGCATATTTCTACTTGTACGGCGGGTGCCCTAATGCTCCATGACATTCGATCTTGCAGAGGCCTGCGGGGTATTATGTAGACGTAAAAAGACCATTTAATTATTCATTGAAAATACAAAATGTTAATATTTCCTCAACTGCACTCAGATTTCATGATATAAATAGACATGTACGTGTATATCTTCACCTAGGCAAATATATAATAATGTTTAAGTTGAAGTGCATATCTATGGTTGAATAAATAAGTGGGTGGTATCCCAATATCTCATGCTACACACTCAAGCGGCAGCTTGAGAGGCATTGTGTAGATGTATTACGTTATGGTCGTATTTTCGCATATCTAGGCGATTGATGTTGCTCTTCAATTTCTCCTCTCTTTCCATTCAGCCTCCTTTAAACCCTTTCGGTCCTTAAACTCCTCGCTTTCCGAGTTCTGCCATTCTGTTCAAAACTCGGACCAGCAGCCGGTACCATTTTTCAAGCCTCCCTTTGGGTCGGACCTAAACAGCAAAACTTAGTCGTCTTGGTTGCTTAGCAACCAAACACTACGATCTCCATCTCTGTCACATTTCCTTGTTCACTGTTGCCACATTCGTCTTCTTTCCCAACTTAGTCCCCGCTTTCATTCTATCTGTTACCATAGTTTGTTAGTTACCTCTTTGCATCACTTCATAAATATTCATTATTTCATAACTTTATTCTATTTAACAATTTATTATACACATAATTATTCCAAGCTAAAACTATTAGGATTGATTTAATACATATCACTATAATTTTTATTTCCATTATAGATTTCGTTAAATCCAGAAAAGAATTTCAATAAATACTCATACTCCTTGTCTTGCTTCTACGTATCCGATCTTTTTATTTTTATCAAGTGTCAAAGTATCTTATGCGTCTGAATATTCCCCATTAATATTATGAGAAAAATTTTTTGAAATAATGACACAACTTCTGGAGAATCGCAAAACTAACGAATTTCCCACACTTAACTTTCCAATAAAACTAATACAATAAATTATATTAGTGATGGTTTACGCATCATAAAATAAGACACGAACCCTACCCATGAAGGTACTAATATTATAAATATGTGACGTGAAATGCATGAGAACAAAATGCAATAAATTCCCACTTTTGATCACTAACACCATTGAATTTATGATTCAGTTCTAAATTTATAACCTGTAGACTTCATGTAGTATATGCAGTAGTATACACTGCTTTAACTTTGAGATTAAAAGACGAGTGATTCATTAACGAGATGATAATTGTAGGAATTCACGTTCAATGCGTGTTATCTCGGAATTAATACACTATTCAGATATTCTGTAGGAAAATATGCGTTACTCATTAGCACGCAGCCCAGTATTCGTGAACTGCTCCACAAAACTTTTCCATTCTCCAACAATAAAATGAACCTTTCTGAACTCTTAAAGCCTTAAAGTACTGTTTAATTAAACCTGGGAGTTTAACGTGTCATTTCGCATGCATTTCAGAACACTCCAGCGCAGTGATAACGATTAATTCACAAAAGGCTGAATGGGGAAGAGGATAATAAAATTTCTCAAGGGTACAAATGTTATATCCATCGCCGACGGCACTTTCTGCCGTCTTTGTCAACCTCCCCTCCAACTCTTCCCACCCATCCCTTTCGATTTTCACCCACGCTTCTCCTTTCCCTTACCCAACACGGCCTCCCTCACCCTCCGCAACCCCTAAAATCCAACTCCTTTTGCGGTATCCCGAGGATTGGTCCTGCTCCGAGGGCTTAGTCCTCATGCCTTTCTCCCCTTCCCTCCCACACCACCTTAACTTGGACCCACCACCGCCAGATTACGCCTCCATCTATCCAGGACAGCCATCCCCACCATCCTCTTCGTCCCAGATCTTTCTCTCCCTCAAAACCTCCCTCTCACTGCCTTCCCCCCGCACGCTATCTCTCCCTTTAATTCGGAATCGTCCGTCCCCTTCCCCACACATCTCTCCGCCTCCGATTTGATCCACGCAAAGTGGAGGCGGAGTGGGGGAGAGGGTGGTGGAAAGCCTCCGGCCGCCCTTAAGTAAAAAAGAAACTCCACACCCTCTGTCCTCCGGGTCTTACCCCATCCAACTGTTATCACCGACCCCCACCCACAAACTCACACAAAACCTTTCCGTACTTTTCTTTCTCTCATTCTCTCTCTCTCTCTCCCGTACACGCTCCCTCTCAACGTCTTAAATTCATCTCACTTCCTCTACCTAGCTTCTCTCCCTCTCTCTCCATGGTCCGAAATAAAAACCCTTTGGATACAGATCGGTCCCCCTCATTGGTTCCACTCCCTTCCCTTGGAAAAAATATTCTCCTTCTTTCTCTCCCTCCCTTCGTAACGTTACTGCCCTTAAACCCTTGCAACCCACTCCCCCTCCCCCAATACCTCCCACGTACTTTATGCCCCCCTCCCCACTTAACAGGCGGCCCGATCGTGTTTTCTTGCTAGAATTGGATTTCTCGTCGCTTTAAGGAGGATTACGGGTGGTTGGAAGCCTGACGGAGGGGTGGTTGGTGGCGTGGGGGAGAAAATAGAGAAGGAGTTAAGAGTTTTCCTCAGGGGGTGTGGGAGCAGCCCCATCCTCTACACCAGCACACCGCTAAAAGTATACGGGGGGATTAGCAGAAAGGGGGAGAGGAGGGTGGGAGGAGAAGGAAGGAATAGAGGGGATTTTGTAGAGAGAGTCGCGTCGACAGTGCTCGCAAACCAACCGCGCACGCACGCACAAGCAATTTACGCATTCATACGCACGAGAGGGTATTTGGGAGGAGGGTGAGGATGGGGAAAGAAACCCAATTACGCGTAAAGAGCAAAGGATATGAGCAACGGGGCGCGAAAGAGGGCGAGGAAGTGGAACTGCGGTGCGCCGATCCTGCGAGGTAAATAATATTATCCGGGATACTCGACAACTTAAGTTTGGGTTGGGCGAAACTTTCTCCCCTCAAAGATGGGGAAGAGCGTGTGAGAGATAGAGACGTGCGCTGTTTCGGTATTTTTGATCCTGTTTTTTCCTCGTTTGAAGGCTGGCACTTGAAAGTTCATGGTTTCGGGTAGTTAGCAAACTTCTTTACGTATAAAACGCTTTCGCTAATTTTTTTCCACCTATTGGCTAACGAGTTTTATTTCTAGGCACGCCAACGAATACTCCTGAGTGCGATGAAAAGAAGATTAGGATTAAAATAGTTTCGCCATCGTCATTATCATCACCACGAGTTGCCAGAGATTTATACGAGGGTTGGTTTGTTGTAGCTCCCAACTATTCTGATCCCTGCCAATCTCTTTCTTCCTCGAGCGTATCTTACGCAAACAATTTCAATTACTTGCCTCTTATAGTTAATCCATGGACTCTGTATGTAATTCTTACCTTCTATGTTTTACTCTGTTGTGGTTTTTAGTAAGTTTCCTTGCCAAAAAACATGTGCTCCATTAGTTGTCTTCTTCATCATCTTATAACCTCCATAGACTTCTCCCTTCACCTTCTCTTCAAATTATTTCTTCATAATGTACTCTATCTACTTTATTTTCATCATTCATAGATGGAAGCACATTCTATTAGCCTCCAATCTGTTCTTTGCTGCTACCATCAATGATCATCTTGTTTTGCCTCAAAAGTAGACTTCATCAGTAAATATTATTGAATCGCTCCATTATAGTCACGCTACTACTATTTGCTATTACTAGTTTCTTCTGACAGAAAGAATTACTTCCCATTTTCATTCTACTTGCGATGTTCCTCTTGCTTTTCACATCACTAGCGATCTTACCCCTTACTTCCCAAGTATAACGGCTATTTTGTACACTAAATGAACGCAAAAAACATAAATTCCATGTTTTCAGGCTGATCTACGTGGATTCTCATTCTCATGGAATGAAAATCCCTTTAATACTCGTATATTATGCTACTAACATATTAATACAGGCATCTGAAAATACACGAATACAAATTTTACTTGAAGAAAATATGAGTTATTGGTCAATCTTTTAAATCAACTCTATTTTTAACACACCTAAGGTAATCCTTCACGACTATAGTCACGAATTAAAATTGGCACAACATCTTGCCCCGAGGTTCAGCTCAATCGTGAAATATGGCGTCTCTTATACTCAGCAGTCGCTCGAAGGTCGCTTTCAGATGGAAGAGTTGAGGTCAGAGCTCACCCCGAGCCAAACCGTTCGGTGTGAGAAATTCACATCTCAATCATACGACCGGTACCTTTCCACGTGCCACCAAAGGCTTCCCACGGCATTCTGCCAACCAAAAATTCACACTGTTTGGCGTCTAGATGGAGTTTCCCAAAGTTAAAACCAGGGATTTGCACTCTGTTCTTTTTAAATTACGAGACATTAAATTTAAAATTCTATTATATCAATCGTTTCCGGTGTGATACAGGTGGTGGAACTTGGAGGAACAGCATACATTGATAACAGGCTTTGTACTGCCCATCCGTTTTATACTACATGCGACGTTCAGAACAGAGAATGTGGCCTGATTATGACGCTCACAGGGCTCGTTTTCTATCATATGAAATAAGTTAACATTGTGTTTTTCATTAATTATTCAAAAGTCTTCGATTTCTCACCCTCTTCATTCTATGACACCCATCTTGTACGAAGTACTTTTTGTCTTTTTCTTTTGGTGGTCATTTTTCATGGTGGTCCATGTGCTACTCGGATCCCTCATGGAACAAGCATTGGTACCGCAATATAATTTCTTTTGTAAAATGTTGTGTACATAATATAATAACCCAATAAACATTTTTACTTTGATGTAATTAAAATTCTATCAACTTCATGATCATAAATTGCATACTTGCAGTGAAATTCTGTTTTTATTTCAATATCTAAATTCCCCGTTTATGATATAATTGTTTCTTTAGTTGATTTTTGATGAATTTCGTGCAGCAAAGTAATTTTTGTCGATCGTTTGTGAAAATTCAATCTTAAACTTCAAATATGTGTTTTGAAATTTAAACGAGATAGCTATGCAGAGTAATGACGTCTTAAAAATCAATAAATGTGACATTATTTTAGTGAGGTTTGTTTATAAAGGAGCCTGCATAATTAAGAAGACGTTCAGGGAAAGAAGAAGCTCTAAGCTGAATTTTAGAATCACATTTTACTCTCTTAAAGAGTTAGAGACTAATAATTCTTGATGTAGCAAGTGGTTTAAATAAAAAAATGAATAAGTCGCTGATGTTAATGCTTTCGTTAAGGTTTAAGAAAGTTAGTTCATGAAGATAGGGCCATGCGTTTGAGACACCAGAATTTTTGACTAAAAAACAGTTTTTATCTCTCCCTTGGAATGGAAAGCGATGAATATAGGTACGTAATAGTCACACTACTTATGGAATATTTGGTGTGTGATGGTAATTTTGATGGGTCAATTAAAAAGTGGAACTGTGTACTATCGCACTTAGAGTCTTCACTTTGAAAGATATTCCAGGCAACACCATGACCAAGGAAGAAAAGAGTAACTCGTGAGTACGTAAGAAATACGACTTTTAATGGTTAGGGTCTCGCCTCATTACCTCTACCGCCGAAACAATCAACGAAGGAATCCGAGTACGACGGATTCATGTGAAACAGGCAAAAACACCACCTCTTATTAAAAGTGAATCTTCCCAAAAAAAAAGATAAGAAACATTTCGCAAGAATACAAGACGAGAGATGATGGGTCGGTGCTCTCAAAGCCAAGGACTTCTCAGTTTGTAAGGCGTGGTTGACGTTTAATCTCTTGAGAGATTTTAATCTCTCCAGAGGGTAAGGTTGGGAACTGGGGTGGGGGATGTGGTATGGAAGGGAAAGGATGATATGGGCCCCTAATGAGAGAAGGAGCCTTCTCACGGAAAGTGAAATGTTCTCAAGCGGGAAGGCGCGAACCGAAGAGGTGTTGACGTGGAGTAGAAACGAAGGCTTTTTTATATATTTTTTAAGAGTGTGCGAGAATTCGTTCCAATTCTCCCCTCCTCTCCGCAAAGCACTTGAACCCCAAGTTCTAATGTCCCAGATCGGGTTTGGGGAGGAGGGGTCGGGGAGAGGAGAAGTCGAGGGGAGACGTTTGGACCCGAAACGCTCATCCCACAGCGGACTGCGGACAATCGATCCGTAAGCTGTAGCCTTGATGATTTAACCTCGTCAAAACGCTCAAGAATGAGGGTGGCCCTTGATTCGCCAAGTCCGTTATGGTCGCTGGATTTGCGTCAAGAACAGAGGTAGGGGCCAGTTCTGAAAGCATTATGGTATTTACAAGGTTACCACATAAACGTAAAAACTTCCGCGACGGGATATTATATTTGTTTTCCTGTTTCCATATGTTTTGTCCGATTGTCCGTGCCTTTTTGTCCGCATGCTCTCGTTTGCGTGCGCGTTTAAGTTCACAATGATGAGCCACATCGCGCAAAATGGTTTTACATAGATAATGAGGTCCTAAGATATTTTAACCTATTTTGATGAACTTTCTAGCTTTTTTTTCTCCTACAAGGGCTTTCCTAGAGTACGTTGAAATATAATATTAAAACAGGTAGGTTTCTATTATATCCTAACCGAGTGTTTGAAATTTGGGTCTTAATATAGATCGACGGGAGTACGATTTTAGTTTGAAAATTTGAATCGTTTAGAGTTAAGTGTCACTTAAGTGTTTCACAGGAACAGGGTTATGCGGTTAACATCCGATATTGGGAGCATTGGATTTGCATTAAATTTACATCTTATACGCACTTTCAAGCCCATGTTAAAGATTCACCTCTTTTTATTTCCCGTTTCAAAATTCTATTCGATCTACGAAAAGTAAAAATAGAATATTTATAAATATGTATTGTTTAAACTGAAAAACAACCTATAATGGGAAGAAAATAGTGACGAAATGTTAATTTAATAATGAAAATAAACCTTCACTTATTAATACATCATTTATTTATAAAATACTTAGCAATCCACTGGGGCAGAAGCCTCAGCATATAAAAACAGAGGCGTTTATGAGAAACATATAAAATATAACAGAGTAATCCGAATTATTACCGGGACATTTTTTACAGAAATAATATTCTTGGAATTCTAGATAATCGAACGTAACAAATCAACCCGTACTAAATCGTAGTTCTAATAAAAAAGGCAGCAAAGTATTAAAGCATCTGCAAAAGCTGCATTATTCAATGTGGTTGTACGATTCACCAAAAAGTAGTAATTTCCCAGTACGAGGTTTTCGCTATTGCGGATTCAGTGAGATCTGCGTATTTCTCGTGCCTTAACTACACTCATTTCAGCGAACGTTATTTCGGTGCAACGAACGCGACCAGTTCTATGTTCAGATTAGTTAATAATTCCATTAACAACCAAAAACACCGCTATTTTGAGAGAACTAGTCTTCATAAAATCCGTATTCAGGCTGGTTACTATCAAGAAATGGTGGGCTACAGAATTGCACAAACTATACCGACTGTACGAATTCATTACAAGATGAAGTGATTGGGACAAATATAAGAATTAGTAATATAATCTGTTTCATAATGATTACTTAAGTTTTACAGTAAAATAATCATTAGGCCATGTTAAATTAAATTGGCATGTGAATAATTATTGATTATTACGCGTTAATTCACTTACATACTCGAAAGAAGCGGCTTAATCTCGATCAAAACTAATTATTTGTCACATTAAAAATACCAATTTAATCCTATGATTTGCATACAGTAACATTTTCTTTTACGCCTCATTCATTCAAGAGATAAGATACAGATACTGAATAACATCGAAAAACAACTAAAACTGTATCACACCAATGCAAATGCTACTTTTTACTTTTATTAACTCGCGTTTGATGGTATTTTCATAAGAATTGCCGTCCAGAAGGAACTGTTCCAGCCAACCAATCAATGGAACTGCCATGTGTATCTCTGACAGCAAAGAATGTTCGCTAAATTTAATGGCCTTAATTAAAAGGTTATGTTAAAAATAACTGCATAAAAAACTCAACAACTTTATGGCGGGGGCTAACCTTGAATGCAAAGCAGAAGTGTGATTGATAAAAGAAGAATAATGTATTATTTCACCAATATGCAGAGTTAATGCCTTGGTGATACTACAATATCCGTGTAGTAAAAATACCAGCGGATAACATTTTGACTTGTGCGAGGGGAAATTATGAAAAATTGAAGGAACAATGATGCAATATCAATAAATGATAACCAGAAATGTATACCCAAGACTAAAGATGTTAAGAATATGAAAGCGACTATTTTTATCTAAAAGTATCCATTAATATACACTGATTCGGGTTGATCCAGATAGCGCCGCACCACGCGATTTATTCTTGATCCAAGGAAATATAAATAATAGGAAAGAGGAAGAATTTTACTTCCGTCGTTGGTTTCAAACTGGAGAGTTGTACCGTGGGTGTCTGCTCTTTTGCCTCATCTACCCCATCTTCCTTCCTCCCTATCACCCATTCGACTCTCGTCCCTGGGACAGCAAGTTGTACGCAGGTTGATGTCTTTCCTAAACACGCCACTTTCTCGTGAAGACCATCGATTTATTCATCTATTTTCAGATTCACAATGAAAAGCTTGAGATTCGTCAAGTTTAAAGGGAACTTTACCTTATACATCATTTGTGCAAATACAAAAATGTAACATAATTTTTTGTGAAAATACAAAAATATATGTTAACTCGGAGCAGTTATAACATTTCTAAAGGATTGTATAATATCAACTGATGCTATGTCCCATGAAACGGAGATAAAATTGTAGAACCGCAGTTCAATCCTACTACAGGTAAAGCCTCAAAATATGTTTTCAGCTAAAAACTCCGCCATGAAGATTCCTCCTCGGCTTCTTACCTGAGTCACCGGGACTCATAATTAATGCGAAAGATTTTAAGTCCAAAATATTTAAATTTATTTGAAAGTGAGTAATTAGCAAGGCAAATTCCTCTCATGAAAATACCTTGCATGAAAAAAGCCTTTCATGATTCTCTGACTCCATAAAGAATTTCACAAGGTCAGGAGAGCAAATATGGAAATATGTTGGAGTAGCGCAAGAAAAGTTTGGTCGTTTTGAACAATCACGCAGACCATTTGACTCGAATTCAGTACTTTTCTCAATTTATTTTATTTATGGACAAGAGCAGTTATTCCATTCATGTCTCTACTCAAAATTAAGGATAGTGCTAGAGGTTTTACAGCTTTAAATGAAACCGTTTTTAGAGTGACAATTGTTCTAATAAATACTTGGGGTACTGGTAATTCAAATTTTTTTAGCGCCACAACGATTGGGATAGTAAAAAAATGTCTGTCTTCATTGATTACAGTTTCCCAAGAAACCTAGTGAACTTTTGTATAGGTTTAGTGAGTAGCGTCCATTTTTAAACCCCTCAGGCAGAATTGCAAAATTTATGAATGCAAAAAAAACCTATCACCTCGGCCACCGAACACATTAAGCACACATTGTGGCCCATACCAATGCAGACCTAAACAGCTTATATTCAGTGGGAAGGGCCCATTTTTACACACACAATACCTAAGAGTGAATTTAAATTAAATTATCTTCAAAAACGTTCTGAAAAATATGATATTCGGTTGCGAGCTCACCATAAATAAATTCGATAGTAAAAAAGAGATTCGATGAATATTGTAACAAAATCTTTGACTATTAAAATTTATTATTAAATATTACGGTGCCTATGGTAATACAGTAAAGGGAACCCACTCTAAAGGTAGATAAGACTTAATTACTTGAGTAATGCGCAAATGAAGTGAATATTTTGAAATAAATAGCCTTATTGGGAAATTTCCGAATAATTTATGAAAAAACGGAAGGGCTTTCATTTCATAATTAACTTCTACATATTTTTCACGTTGGTACAATTGAAAAATAACCAATAGAAAATAATTTAGTCGAGGATATTAATAAAACAGTTTAAAGAGTATATCATCATTCCAGAAAAGGCATATAATCGTACAGCAACAAAAATTTTTTAATTACATGCCCCACTTTAAAAAGTGACGCTTATCGGTGCCGCATTACACGCTATGGGAACTTGACGACGAAGAACAATTAATTTCTGAATTTTATAACTTATGAGTGACTCAAATTTTGGTTCGGGCATCAGGCTAATTGTAGAGTAATTCTTCGAAAGGGTACTTGAGGAAGAGTAGTTGCCCAGAGATTACGCAGCACACATCGTGGGCTGCTGTCACGCGGCGCAGGTGGTCCTGCTGAAGAGAATATCCATGAAATTCTCTCTAATCTTCTTTGCCTTTATAAAATGGAGGTCAGACTGCGGCCACGAGGAGAGATTGCTGATTAAGGGTCTTACTTTGTACTGGGACCCTCCCGCCGCACTCGTCCCCGGAGAATATTTTTGTGGCTCAAAGAGCTTTGGTTAATTTAATGAGGAACTTGGGCGTTACCCGAAGAGCAGATGTTCGAAAAGACAGAGATAAAGCTCCTAATCATGTGTTTTTTAATGCTGATACTTTACCATTTCATAGAGGAAAATAAAAAGGGGGTTAAAACCCTGATTATCAACTACGATGGGTGTTCAACACAGTATTCTCAAAACACCGTACTAAAATTAATTCAAACAATTAAGTCTTTAAAACTTACTCGTAAACAATTATCCTTATTTGAGTAAGTATACACATTTATCACGCCAATGGAAGTTTAGTTAAAAACCATGAAGTTTAAGAAGACAAATCCATCACGTTAGTGCTAAGAATAGTGTTTGCGATCATAACAGGCCTTACCACTTTTTAACATATGAATACACTTTTGGTGTATTTTTATTATTCGGTAGTTTATCGTTGAACGAAAGTTTTTGATGAACACAAGCATACTGATTTCTCTAAGCCTAGTCTGACGATCGTTAGCTTACATAGACCTCACAGTGGAATAGGAGGTCTGGCCAAAAAGTGGTGGTATGCCTTATTTTGTCCCGGATAGACGGACGGACGTGCGGCGGTTTCTGTAGCTGAATTCGTGAGATGGAATTCTCACGAATGACCGGAGGCCGCTGGCAGTTGTCTCCCAGCCTCTACAGAGTATGGATGGTTCGGTTGCGAAACCTCTGTAACGTGACCTCGTCACTCTCTGTCACGAACCGGTTATTGGAAGAGGGCTGCGCCATTAATTTTTGCATGAAACTGGGAAAAACCCATAAAGAGACTCATTAAATGCTCCTGGCAGGTAACAGATTTCGTCCGGAAAATAAGTGTACTGATTTTTTCCCATTTTTTGACAAAAGGGGAGGTCGTCCACTACGAATTTGTACCTGAACGACACACTGTAAATGCTGAATTTTACGTCCAAGTGCTCGACAGGCTTCGAAAACGTGTCGCCCGCGTCCGGCCAGCGATCAAAAACATCTGGCGGCTGCATCACGACAATGCGCCGTCTCACCGCTTGTCGTGTCGGACTTCTTGCCCAAGCACGGCGTGGCAACGCTGCCGCACCCGCCCTATAGCCCGGACTTGGCACCACCGGACTTCTTTCTGTTCCCGAAAATAAAGAGGAGTTTGAAAGGAACGCGATACGGGACTTAGGACGCCGTCAAAGAGGCCGTGACGACGTGTCTTCGAGAGGTTCCCGATGATGCCTTCGCGGGAGCGTTCCAGGAATGGGAACGCCGCTGGAACAAGTGTATCGACTCACAAGGGTCCTATTTTGAGGAATATTAGCTTAAGATATGTAAAAGTGTAGTAATTTTTTTTCCTGAGCTCAGTACACTTATTTTCCGGACGAACCCTGTATTATGACAAGGGCAAGGGTAAATTGGATGTTTTTGAATCAAAAAATTGTATTGGGGGGGTAAGGATGGTGTTCAAGACGCCGAACGTTTAGGACGCCCTTCGATCTCAAAAAGTACGTAAGGAAAATCTTGCAAGGATGGGAGGTTTTGCTGGATAGTTGCTGCAGTTTGTTCGCATGGTTCCTGATGAACTTGGTATCCCAAAACGTGTTGTGCATCGACTTGTGATCGAAAGCATGGGCATGATACAGGTGTTTGGGAAGTTGGTGCTGCGAGTGAACTCGGACGAACAAAAGGAAACCTGCACCCGGAAATGCCAAGAACCTCTCGACCAAGCCTCAGGCACTCTACAGCCCTGACGTTTCCCAACCAGTTTTCTTCCTCTTTCCCCTCCTCAAATCCGTGCTGAAAGTACATCACCACGGTTCGATGGAAGTGTTACAACAGACCGTGACGAGGGGGCTTAGCAGCATTCCGGGCGCCACCTTCTAGAATATGTACATCTATATACCCTGCAAAGATGAACATCTATGGAGATGTACATCTATAAATACCCTGCGAGCCACCAAAAAATGAGTGTGGTAGAGGGTGAAAACCCGCTGGTAGCGGTGTGTGGACGCACAAGGGTACTACTACATTGAAAACTTTTGAGGGAAGATATCAATTATGGCAATACATGTTTTTTAATTGACTCAGTCCTACAACTTTTGGGAAAGGTCTTGTATAATGTTCCTTAATTTCGCATATATATTACTTCCCGTTCTTCATTTCAGCATGCTTATCATTTTCCTACCCCTAACTTCGTTTGCCAGACGTTCTTCCAACTACGCGTAGGCCAGTGGAGGACGTAGCCAAAACTTCCAAAATCTTCTCTTTTCTCCGCCATAACTTGTACTTCATAGTTATGTTTCCTCGTACCTTTTACCTTTTCTGTCCTTCTCCTGAAGAACACAAACTTCTTCGTTGAAGTCTTCTCAAAAGCCCATAGGCTACGAATATAATCACACTTAAACGACCAAGTTTCTAAACCGTACAAAATCACACATTATAAGCTTTCTAAGGTTTCACGTATTTTATTTTTAACCTCTTTGTTTCTCATCCCTGTCTTTAAAACATTTTTTCTTACGCAAGCTTCTTTACCTAACGCAATGCTTCTACATACATCCCTTCTACTTTACTAGTTAGACCTCATTGGGAATATGCCGCAAGTATTTGGGATCCGTGGAAGAAAATTTGGGAAAAAGAATTAGATAAAGTCAAGAGAAAATCCACAGATTCGTTAAAAGTTGTTATAATACGAATAAAAGTGTGACAGGTCTCTTAGGGGATTAAGGTTGGGAGCTACTTGAGATACGAAGAGAACAAACGATACTAAGACTTTTAGAAAGGTTCAGAACAAACGAGTTAAGCGATGACAATATCGGAATTATAATGGCTTCACACTACTTAGATCAAACCACATTGATAAAGTAAGGGATACAGATTGCAACACAGAAAGACTCAAATACTCATTCTTTCCCCGAATAATCAGAAATCATAATAGTAAGAATCCGATATCACTTTAGGAAAATAAAAAACAGTTAATTTAGAAGTCGACACAAAATTACACATTTTAAAGACATCAGGTAGATTTGTAGTTTCATGTGTATGCTAGTACGTAGTTTGAGTGTTTACATCTGTGTAAGTTGTAAGGGTTTTTGCATGAATGCCTACCATGTTTTGTTTATGGATTGTATCAATTTGTGGCTTTTGCATGGGATTTTGTTCTTAATTACAGATGGTGCCCTAACACCCCCCGCCTCACGCCCTTATGGTGGCTTGCGGGGTATTAATTAGATACAACCACCTTGATTCAGAATATTTCCAAAATAGGTATACTGCTTCATTGTTCTATCTTTTGACTTCCTTATGTTACTTTTTAAATTTACTTTACCATTTCTCATGAATCTCATTAAACTTGGTTTTTCTTACACTAATTTACATTTCATTCCAATCACATAATGCAATAATTATAACCCCTTGGCGGACTGATTAAATAAGTTTATATATATTATATCGTTCAATATATACTATATCGAACGACTTTTCGAAATCTACCAAATTAACAAACATCGTAAATCCACTTTATTTTCCTTTCTATCAGTGATCTTATTACTGCAATGGCATTACGCCCATCTCTTCCCTTCCTGAATTAAACCTGATCATTCTCCAAGTGATTATTTTGCATTCCAGTTAATCCTTTTATTGATGCTCCAAGTGCCACTTTGCCACGAGTAAAATCAATCTCATTGTTCTCTATCAATCATGCATGGCTGAATTTCGCCTTTTAAGGTTGGGAATTAAACTGATCCGACGAAATTTTCTAAGCAAACTCCATCTTCACAAATTCTAAGAATTCCCATATTCCTCCAGCTTTTTCCTTTTGCCATAATTAATTCCGCGGTTATCTTATCTCACTCCTTAGGCGACTTTATTTTCAGTCCTCTAAACGCCCTTTATATTTTTTAATCAACCATTCTTTTGACCAAGTTATCCTAATCAATATTATATTCCCTTTCTTTACCTAAAATTTCATTCCTACTCCCTTTACTATTGGTCTTCTATGTATTCGTTTCATCCTTCTTGAATACTTCCAGTTAAGATTATTTTATTTTCTGTCGAATCTTTAATATTTCGCACGGATTTTCCATTCCCATTTCTCGATAGATCTTTAACCTTTCTTTTAAGGGTACCCATTTCACCCACCCTTTATAAAATCTCCTTATTCTCGAATTGCGTCCTCAACAATTATGCTTTCGCATTAATAGCTTCCCGCCTCAGATTAATATCTATATCTTTCTACTTACTTCTACCTAAATCTGTGTGTATGTGGTATTTTAAGTAAATATATTGAATAATATCAACTCAGTGGGTAGTAGCAGCAGTACCAGAATTCCCACAAATAACCAAGCAAGTACAAGAATTATTTTGTGAGCAAACTGGTTTGGTATGTGTCACGAAATTTCCTCCATGTTATACAAAATTCGTCAATGGTTGACACCTCAGATTAAAGTACGAGTAGGCAATCTTAAGGTTAAGTTATGAGTTCAGTTTAAACTAGTGATAACTTAAAATTATTTCTGCAGAATAAATGTATTATAAAGATGATATATTTGTTGTTCTAATGATTGGAAATCAATTGGAAATAACCGAGTCCATTTTTTAATGTTTAAAAGAGATATAATGGTCTTGCAATTTATGTACCTATAAACTTGCTGCATCAAGTACCTAATATTTCTTAAGGAAAAACGAACGACGGGGAATGGAAACGGTGACTCGCTTGTCGCGGATGAAACATGGAACGGAAGACATGTCAGAAAAGAAATATAGAGGAATAAAGGGGTTGGCCGACGGGATAATTTAGTGGGGAGCGGCGTCAAATTATTCTTTTGACAGTGAAGCACATTCTAGTACATTTCGCTCTATTAGATCATCAGACGTTATTTTGGGTATTTAAATTTATTTACAGCACTAACAAATGCATATTAAATAGCCCATTAAGCCCATGTGGCACAATTTTTTACAGCATAGTCCAAATCGAAGATACATTGTGGGAACAAAGTCTCTGCCTCCCATGGGCAAGCGCTCCTGGGCCCTTCAAGGTTAGAGGTTAGTTGAAGACTTTCTTCGAATATAAGATGAGTCACGAATGCAGCAATCAGTCTCAACAGTTATTAGAAAAGGAAGGGATTCAAGGGAAAAAAGATGAGCGCTGTTTCTGGAGAGCTCGAATGTCCGAATATGCCTCGCCAGCTACCATTGTAGTCAAATTTCGAATGCGTTTCATATGCAGATTCCAACGAAGTAAGCTGTTGTGAATTATAAAGCGAAAAAAGGCAAGGGTCTTTTTCATCTTCTATCTTACCCACCCTGAAGACAAAACTCAAGTACCGTGCAACGCTAGCTTATTTATGCAGTTTTTTCTTTGGACATCTGGGAGAGGAGAAACCTTGAATTTAACGAGAAAATAGTGAGAATAAGTTCGATACGATGAGTATAGATCTGAGCCTTCTTTTTTTACCGCCATTAGTCAAGACGGCGTCTCATGGAAAAAACTACATGAAAAAAATCCATCGCTCCTTGCTTACTCACTCGCCAAGAGAGTTTAGTTCACTCAGGAGGTGATATTTGAAGGACCAAGCGCGATCTTCCAATAAAACGAAAAAAAAAAAGATCACATAAGGACACACATAAGGGCATATTTGCCTGTTTAGCAAAATAACTAGTCTTGCTCATTTTGAAAACATTTAAAAAAATATCACCAGATTTTTAATTGGAAAAATGGTAGACATTTTTTATCGTCAACTTTCCTCAAGTATTTACTGTACCCGTACATATGTATGATTTTCCCTGGGAAAATTTTTATTTAAAAATCTATTTTCAATTCCAACCAACTACTACAACAAATCTAATTGTAAATGAGTAAAAATCCATATAAAATGTACACAGAAATTCTGAAACTTGAAGAATATATATTTAATCTTGCACTATTTTACATTTAAACATATGATTTACAATCATTGAAATAGATATCATGGAATTTGATAAAGAAACGTTTATTCAACCGTTAATTTTTAACAATTTTATAATGAAAATTTTTATTTGGTGATAGGAAAACATACCCGGAGATTTACTCTCTTTAAACTCTTCATTTCAATTAACACTAGCCGTATTGGTTTTAATATCAAAAACCGTAAAGGTTTCCGATGGAAATAGGATATAAGCAGTGATTTACATCGAAGTCATACTTAAAAAGATAAAGAATAACCGTTAATTGATATTAATTAACCATTAATATGCATTAGCCCTTTTTTAACTTCCCCCTCACCAATCCTTCAATTAGGGTATTCATTAACTCATTCTAACTGGCTTATCCAATGCTATTCCCTCTGTCAGGTTCTAATTTAATAAAAATGAATTTATGCGTGGGAATAATGCGAATTGGAACCGTCTACGTCCTAAGTCAACTGATTAATAGTTGAATTTTCTACTGATTTCCGATTATAACCGAAAGAACGGAAAGATGATGCTGCTCGCTTACCACAGACGAGGCATTGCGGCGAGGAGGGGAATTTCACCAGCCTTAGATGGAGTTACTCGTTGGAGGCGCGTCTGCCACCCCTGTCATAGACGCTCGCCGTGTTACTTCAGAGGTGACGAGGCGCAAACGGAAAGAATGAATCAGCCGCGGGACTCGGAGGTCACTTTACGCACCAGCCGCCAGGCAGCAGCAGCGACTGCTCCGTTCCGGTGGAGGACCCGCGGGCGACACGCTTTGGAGGAGGCGGAAGCTCTCGAGTATTGCGAACTTGGGAGGCGTAGAACTTCGTGCCGAAAACTAAAGTTGAGGAGTGATTAATATGCAAGTAATTTAGCGGTGAAAGCTTCCTCGAAATGATAGAATAAATGAAGCATCCTCACAGCAACGAAATATGGGGAAAGATTACTTAAGGATGGAATAATTACTACAGTCAAAGTGAAATTACGAAGAGAGAATGAAAATAGCACATTCAAAATTCTCTGAAGCAACAAGGGAAGTGAAATCAAACTAATGTTTTACAAGCGTAAAGCCACGGGAAAACACAAAATACTTGATTACTTTGAACTGGTTTATGGCGATTCAAGAAAAAGATAACTCAATAAATAATTCATACCTCATTATGAAGTCGGTGCACAATCGGAAAACTTGACGAATCCGTTATAATAAAAGAAAAAAATATCTAACTTACGCGCTGATCATGTACATTTTCACTTAGAAGGTAAAAGTGGTTCATCCCTCAGATGAACGGATATTTACTCCTACACTATTAATAATAAAATATACTTTAATAAAAAAGTTAAAATCCTTGATATCTCTTGCTACAAATGTTAAATGGCGTCAAAACTTGCTTCCTTGTAACTAAAATTGCTAGGAAAATTGTAAAAATAAATAAACCCTCATCAATTTATTTGGAATAGCATTACGAAAATAGTTTCAAAATCAATTATTTTGATAATATCAGATTAATACAAAAGAGCCTTCTTGACTTAAGGTAAATTTTAGAGAACTGATGTAGAAAAAAAAAGCTTTCACTTTCAGTGAAAGTTCTGTTAAAGTCAGCCGAAAGTTTTCTAAGAATTAATATGCTTGTATATTACCTTTACATTCAAAAAGAGGGAAATAAACACTTTATTCTCAATGTTAAAATAATTTTTGCAGGCGACTATTGTTCTTTTTTTACTTTCCTCTCTGCAAGCTTAGTGGGTAGGACTATTAATTATTATTGGGAGTGAGCGCCCCAATAAATTTTTACTTTAATAAATAAGCGTAAAAAATAAGTAAAATTAGAAGTTTTTCCTATATCAATATATATATATATATATATATATATATATATATATATATATATATATATATATATATATATATATATATATATTATCAATTATGGAAAGAGGATTTGATAAAGGTAATTAATTACTTTCCTTCCATGCGCGTGAACATGTTGGCAGGAAGTTAAAAATTTAACGTTCTTTGATGAGCTGGGTACGGATTTGTGAACAAACTACACCTGTAAGAAAAGCAATTTGGCTATGCGGGGCAAGTCTTTCACCCGTAAAATTTTTCTTTTTTTTGTTTATAATTGTTTCGTTACACGTTTCCTTAGTAGAGATTTCACAAAGGTCAAAGAAATTTAAGTGCATTAAGTCGCACTTTAAATTACGGCAGAACGGCTCTGCCACCTGTTTTAACGTCACCTTAAGGCAAGAGTCTTAATTTGAAAGAAACATAACTTGGTGGCAAAATTTGCTAATTAAAACGAAAATTCGTTTTCTCTCGTCTCTCATAATTTCTTATGCATTCAAATCTACTTCTACGTCATAGAACTAAATGCGTTTTTACTCTTGTTTCTCCGAATTTATATCAACGGTCAAATCATTTTAGCAAGCTATTTTAATTAATAATTTAAGAAGCGTGTTCTTCTGGCCACAAACACAATTAAGTAGTAGATAATATAGATGTAAAATTATATTTTATATTACATAGGAAAACGAAAGCATTTTTGCATTAGATTAAACAATGCACACGAGTTATGTAATAAAACGTAGCATAAAATGTACGAAAGAAGAAAAAAGTTTGCAATCATTATACAAGGATGTTTCAACTTTTAAATTGAAAACTTTTATTCTGATGAAAAGCAATTTCATTAGAGTGAATAAAATGTACTACGCATAACAAAAAAAGTGAACAAGTTAAAAGACATCTTTGCTCTATCATATACGTTTGTTGTTCAAATACAACTTTGCATTTCATGGTTTTACCATAACGTCGCGTTTATTTAGATCTAAACCACGTATATGACGAAAGAATTTTTCTCGAAAATCACCCAAACAAAAAGAAAATGTTGTCCTCTATTTATCATCTGTAATACTAAGATGATTCTATTAGGATATTCACAATAAGCCATCCCAAATAAAGAATAATATTAAGCGTATTCAAAACTGTAAATATGGGTTGTACCGCAAGCAGACTATTATGGCATGCATCGTCGTAAGAGGTAGAAAGACTATTGATGATTCACCTATTCGTTAAGTTCCTCCATATTGGACCCGCTTCCGAAGCTGTAAAACTGTTTTACTAGTCAATGAAGTGAAAGTGGTTAATATTTTACAAATTGTGAAAGCGGTACTGTCTCTCTTACTTCCTCTTCAACCAATCCTTCAACAACATACTGCTCATCCAAATAATTTTAATGATTTAATTTTGCAATTTATGAAATTTATATTTTTTAAATTGGGTTTATATTTAATGGGATTAATTTTTTAACTAGTTTCAAAATTCAACAGCAGACCCCAAAGAGATGGAGTTGATGCATCTGATTAAAATAATACCTACCCAATTTTCTAGTTTTGTGCAGGGTCACTTTCTCCTCAAGCGGTACAATGAGATGTGGAAAGTAATTGTCATGGAAGCGCCACAGATATGTTATTGTTCTACATGGAATAAAGACCCCATAACTTTCACCCATATATGATTAAGAAAACACATCAATTGTTGATACGAAATCATAACTTTAATTTTCAAACCTCTATGAAAATATTTACCCCAGATATGTACGTAATACGTCCTTAACAAATATTTCTATGATCCATAAAATACATTCTATTTAAAGATTTTAATTTAAAGGGAGCATGAACTAGCTCTCCTATTTAGTCGTTTGGTGATACGATAGTAATGTTAAAGGAGATGGAAGACATGGAAAAGTACAATTTCGAGCAGAATGATCAGGAAATTTCGAAAGCGGCAGAATAGGGGTTACCACGCTGGGGTGCAAGTAATATATGTCCGAACCTTACTCCTAAGAGACAATTGAATGTATTTCTTTGCACCCTATTCTGCTCCGCCTCATTTTAGAATGGCTAAATTTGACTCCCATGTCAAAAGCACTTCGACGAAATCAAACAGACCAATTGTTATGTCGGCAAGCATGGGTAGGTAACATAACTCGAAGTTTGCCTTCGTGAGGCGACACGAAAGGGTGACGCCATGGGCTGACTTGATTGGACAACTTAACTAACTAATCCGGGACGGCCCATAAGGACGGCCAATAAGCGGGGCCAATCTCATATACTCGGGGCCAAATCTCCCATGGGTCGGCTGGAGAGGTAGGAGGGGACGGACGACCCACGGGGATCTGTATCCACGACACGTCACACTCTTTCCTTTTCACCCCTGTCGACTCCGATCCCGATTTTCCCATCCTATATCTTTTGCACACACACGTACTGGTTTCGTCGAAAGGAGACACACCGCAGATGCCTAAATGTGTACTCTCTTCTAATTTCCAGGCAACATTGGGCAAGTTTCCGCTCTAATGGAATTGTTTTTTCGTAGTTAAGTGACCAATGACTTATCTACTCACAACACACATAAGGTGAGAGGACGTAGGAAAAAAATGATTTCAATTTAATGCTCGAATCTCAAAATTAGGAAAAGATAGTTAAGAAGCTCTTAATTGTAATATTTCATCTTAAAGTTGACTAGTACTTATAGTAAAATTACAAAAATTGAAAAAACTCCAATAGCCGTAAACAGTTAACCTTTCGAAACAGGGTACAATTGAAATTAGTTGGCAAACGCCACAAGTCAAAGGGTGGGGTAAAGGGTAAATAAAATGGAAATGAAAGGTGAATACGAATACGCGTATTTCGGCCACAAAATAGCCCTCTTCAGCGTACTGAAGGTAAATCGTCACGACAACACGAGTTGATGTGAGGATTTTGTATTTGACTAGTACTTAACGAACGCAATATGCTTGACTTATTCTTGCAAAATTAATTTTCGGTTTTGGCCCGAACTACACGTTATCGTTCAGTTCAACTATACGTTATAAAACTAGGCGTAAAAGTACTAAAGCTTTTGAATTTTAGAGAAGAGAGCAATATTTATAGAACTGCGGGGGATGCCACGACAGGAATTTTTAACGGGGCTATTCGCTAATATGCATTTTAGGTAGCAATCAACTAGGACAGGTGAAGTGGTTAATGCATTGGGTTGCATTTTAGAGGGAAAAGGGTACAATAATGAGAAAATTATGAGAGGAATTCCGTTAGAGAAAAAATTATTTTTCAGGAGTTTGATGAAAGCTATATTGAGTAAAGATATGAAAAAAGATAAATAAAGACTTTAATATGGAGCGTAGTGGTTAATGGATTCGAGATTCGTTCTTTGAGGCAAGAGGATGAGCGTAGACTGAAGGCTTTTGAGACATGGGCGTGGTGGAAAATGAAGGAAATAAGTTGGACAGTGAGGAAGACAAACGCCGAGGTTTTAATAGCTTAGGCGAAGGCAGGAAGTTACTTGGGGGGGGGGATCCGAAAATTCAGAGAAAGTGGATGGAGGAAATATTGAAAGCGAGTGACATGGTGAAGGCTGCATGTTTGAATTGAGAACGTGGTTGGTACAACGGGGTAGAGTAAGGAATAGAGTAGTTAGGCTCTTTAGACAGCAAAAAATCTGGCAGAAGTTAGGAAGGAAAAAAGAACGAAAAATAGGGCAAAGGAAGAAGATATTCTTTCAATAATGAAGAAGTGAGAGTCGGTATGGTCTGGCCGAAATGTGACTTTAAATGAGTCAAATACCTTGGATGAATGGATATGTAAGGCTTATGTTAAGACAGGACTGTCGACTATAATCTATTTTTTTCAAGGTACACGCGGAAGAAATTGTAGAGGGGACATAGAAGACTTAGGTAGAAGAAATGAAAATTTAGGAGTAGTTGATTACCTCCATCAGATTTATGGATGGTCAAGCTTTAGCTAAAAAGTCAGCCAAAGGATTTCAGACACTGCTAAGTACAGTAATGAATCAGTGTAATAGGTTTTAGAGGAGACTGAATGAGAAAAACAAAGATAAGGTGGTTTTTCAAAAATGAAAAGGCTGATATGGACAATCAGGTTGCAGCTCTCTTTTTCATAATTTTGGAATCATAACAAATGAACAAAATATGTTTTGCTAGTCCTGTGCGTTCACCATAAAAAGTAAATAACTATTATAAGGAAGTATATCATGTTTACAAAGGTTTTCAATAGACTCATAAATTAACTTTACAACGGAGAGCGGAACTAACTCTTACGCATATAAGGAATTGTTTTTCTCTTTCGTATGAAATTTGATTTCTGCCTCAAATAACGAAGGAACGCTGGTTAAAAAAAGATATTTGCAAGAGTTTGTTTTGTTATTGAGAAAATGTAATAAAAAACGGTATATATCTAAAATCTCTCGATTGTGGTGTACTAATGTTTACTCAGGTTGTGTACAAATGCCATGCATATACCTATGGAGAGTAGTGTGATCAGTCAACGCAAGAGGGGGGAAATAGTAGCAGAGAAGTGTTTATAATGTGTTGTTAAACATCGAGAACCGATTAATAAGTAAAGACTTTCAGGTTTTATCCGTTTAATTTCCTATTCTCCCTTTAAAATGGAATTTTACGAAATAATGTGCTATAAACAGAAAAATTTTATATTTAACCTCCAACTATCTAGTTTCAAGGGTAATTGGAAAGGTGAGGTGCGTAATAACTACTATATTTGGGTTCTTACGAAAGATATAAGGCCATTTGTTAAAGAGTCTTAGATTAAACACGGCAGGAAAAAAATTAGCACTTATTGGCTAGTAATTATTCCGATCATCTCATTGGTTACCAACTTTGAAATAAATTTAACATCAATTGTTTCAGAAGTACCTTAAAGAGATCCAAATAACGATGAGAAATGCAAAAGGTGATGCTAAAAGATTCATTCTGGCAACTCAACGAAATTTCCAAATGTGGAATTGATGGAATTTTTTTCGATTTAAGAATGGTGAAGTCTGCTTATGTTTCATTACTCATTAGATAAAGACTGCATCATGTGAGGACCACAGAACAATAAGTTTGATATCCCACGAGCTAAAGTTGTTCTCAGAATCATCAATAAACGGACAGAGAGTAGGGAAAATAATTACTTAGGCGATGATCAGTTTGAGTTTAGGAAGGGAGAGGTACACGTGATGCCATTACAGTAATGAGATCACTAATCGAGAGGAATATAGAATACAATCAGAACGCATTTGCCTGTTCCGTAGATCTCGAAAGTGTTTGATAGAGTGAATTGGGAGAAACTAATGAGTATATTGCAGAAAAAAGGAATAGATTGGTGGGACAGGAGACTAATCCGCAACCTGTTCATGTCTCAGACTGCTCAAGGGCGAGTGGGGAACGAAGAGTCCGGATGGACAGAAGGGGTGTAAGGCAGGGTTGCCCATTGTCACCGGTGCTTTTCAACGCATATTGTGTTTGGAGAAAATGATTAACGAGGCATGGGAAGAACTGGAGGTTGGGATGAAAATCGGAGAAGAATTCGTAAAATCGGTTAGGTTTGATGATGGCCAAGCTTTAGTCTGTCAGTCCGCCAAGGGGTTGCAAGCATTGCTGAGTGAATTGGAAATTCAGTGCGATAGATATGAGATGAGAACCAATATTATAAAACAAAGTTGTTCGATTTTCAATAGGAAAATGCTAAGCTAAAATGGGACGACAAAAACTAGAGCAGGTAGAACAGTTGCCATATCTCGAAAGTGTTTTACACCAAAATGGTGAAAGTAATAGGGACGTAAGGATAAGAATAACGCTAAGCAAAGAGACTTTCACAAGGAGAAGGGAGTTGATGACGGGGATGTTGTGTAGGGAGGTTAAGAAAAGACTCGTAAAAACTTTGATAATGAGTGTAGTTATGTGAGGTGCGGAAACGTGATCACTGAAGCAGGAGGATAGACGTAGATTGGAGATTTTTGAAATACGGGTGTGGAGAAGAATGGAGAAGTTGAAATGCACCAAAAGGAAAACAAATGAGGAAATACTAGGCATGGTGGGCGAGGAGAGGTGTTTGTAGAAGGGAAAATGTTAGGCAAACGAGGAAAGGGCAGAAATAGGAAAGAGGTGTTTAGCGGAAGGGAGGAAGGAAGTACACAGAGATGAAGAGGGACCTGATGTAGAGTAGGTTGCTGGATTGCGTTTTTTTATGACTCATAAAATATCTATTTTGGTAATTGTGCCCGTAAAAAACCTACCTTAACCGGTAGATTAACTTATTTTTTAAATAATTTACCAAAACTCAGGATTGATTCAGTTTATTCCTATATGGTCATTTTACCACACTTATTGGAGTCCGAAATAAGCTTATTAATAGACCTAAAAATCGGTCAGCGCTCGATTTGATCTCCGGGAGGATATTGGTCTCTACTTTATAACTATCTCCTTAAAACAAAAACAATTGGTTAATTGATTTTCATCATAATGAAGTAGATATTTAAATAAAATGGTTTTTTATTCCGTTCCCTTAATTTGCTTATGGAACAAAATTCAAGTTCTCATGATCTTAATTCTAGATGAGCCGAATATTTATTTTTTTACTTGAATACAATCAAAACCGGTCAATATGATATGTATAGATATATAGATAGTCTTTATTTGGGCGAAATTGAAATCTAATGGTTCGTTCTTTCTTTTCCCTTTGTATGAGACGAATCTACACATATGTACATTATTTTTGTCATTAAAAATCTGTGCATAACAAATTTCACTATAAAACATTTTTCTGGTCGCGTCTGAATTTCGTTAAAACTCATATTTAGCGCTGTCCGCGTTTGTGTTAAGCGGCTCTTACTCTAATTCAATTTTTTTCATTTTCCATTCTTATATTCCAGACAACTTTGCTTATTCACAGAAGGTTCCTTCACCTAGTTCTTATTCAAAAGAGAGTTCATACTGACACTTGACCAGTACTGCGCACTGCATAAGAACGCGCGATCCATTTACGCAATGCACACTCACAAGAGGGCTGAGAGGGGATTTGTGGCTTCAATCTCGACTCATCATATACATACAAGAACTGTCAACTGCTTCAGGCGGCGCACCAAAGAATGCTTGCCTCATAGACTCCGAACAGCATATGCGCCCCATACATTCTTGGCACGTTGGGTACTGATTTTTGTATTTGAGCTCTTTTCTAAGAAATATTGTTATGAATGGCTCATGAGAATAAAATTGGCGTCAGGTGAATGCTTCGTTTGGGAGAAAGGAGAAATTGAAACTAAGGAGAAAATGAAGATACATTTTTTAGTTGCACGATAAAACTTTAACGGTATAATTTATATTTAGGATTCAAAGTTAGCGTAAGTTTTAGACTCAATACTATATATATAATATTATATGTTATATAATATACAATTTTTTAAAAATATATACGTAAAAATATATGTAATATACTATGTATATTTTAAACATATATATTATACCATGTATAAATTAAATATATATATATAATTTATTATATGCATATGTTATTAAAACAATATTAAATATTAAAACATTCACTAAACGTTTTATGGAAATGAAAAAGTGAAGGCAAAGCAGCCTTTGTGCTACGTAGACATTTTGCAAAGAGAAACACAGAGCAAGGTTACGGAGAAAATTATTCTTCATACCCTAGGAATAGACAAAAAGCAATTGACAATTGATGCTAATAGACTACACTAAGAGTTTGTAATAATAGAGAAAACAAGAAAATGAAACCTAGACCTTAATTATCCAAACAAAGTTTTACAATTTTGTGAAAGCTATTTAATTTGCACAAATAACTTGATTATATGTGTTGGTTTTAATTTTTTAAGCTAAATCTGCTTTCTATGGAGTTAGGCATCTTAAGTTAGTCCTGCTCTATAAAAACGTTTTCCCCATGTGCTCATAAATGATTTCCACCTGCAGTATGAATAATTGGCTAACACTGACTTAAATATGCAATTAATTTTGAATAATTATTGTGCCGATAGTTGCCGAACGGCTATTTCCATGACTGTTTACGATTAATTCGTTTACACGTTTTATTCTACATTCCCTTGAAAAACCCTCCGGAGGCGATTGGAAGGGAAATCTGATGCTTTTGTTACACGTGTTCAGCTTAATAAAAATGTAGCATTGGAAATCTCTCATCCATATTTACCTAATAATTTGCAAATATTTGCTCAAAATAACGTTTGGTTGAAAAGATTATATATATATATATATATATATATATATATATATATATATATATATATATATAAACTTCGGAAGATAAGATATGACTCATAGAGTCATATCTTATCTTCCGAAGAAGACGGAGCTCAAGTCCGTCGAAATTATCAAGATAATATTGTGAGTGTTCTTTTTATGTGTTCTCGTGCTGTGTTACTGTCTAAGTTTTTTATTCAACACTTCCGTGTTACTTCGAAGAAATCATATATATATATATATATATATATATATATAATGTATATATATATATATATATAATGTATATATATATATATATATATATATATATATATATATAATGTATATATATATATATATATATTCTAAATATGACCAGACTGTAAACTAAAATTTAAACTGTACCATTAAAAGGGAAATAACATTTTCGTATTGATTTGTTTTTTTTTTCAGCGAGTAAAATTGGCCAATATTGGTACAGAATAGGGATTTCTTCATTCAAGCAAATATTGAACCGACTTCTCATTTTTACTGATGTATGGGGTGTATGTTTGCAAATCGCCATGTGAAATAAGGCCTGACTTTCTGTCAAGGTATACTTCATCAACTTATTCTACACATATCTGCATTTAGATAAATCTAATGATTTGTTCAAAGGAGAAAAATTCAAATCCAGTTAAATATGCGGGATATTAATAGGATTTATCATTGCCAGGACTTTGCAGACTCTCTCTCTCCGTAATGCGCCTTAAATTTTCTCTGACCCTCTACCGTTTAATTAGAAGTTTCGTTGATTTGAACGCATTAATATTTCATCGAATTGGAATAAATCATCACAGAATCCATAAAATATCGTAGATCTACCTTTTGTCACTTCCTGAATCTCTGGAGTTGAAAATGTGAATAATTTTCTTATTTTCTCTGATTTCACTAGGCAACTATGACTGGCACGTGGGAATTTCGGTTAACATGTATATCACTTTTAATTGCCTCTAATCTTCTCCTATTGATGAACATTTAATTTTGTAATTTAAATCGACTCTTATAGTTCTTGGTTAGCAAAGTTAATCACTTTTAGTCCCACGGGAAATTACTTTTGATGCCTTACCACTTCATTATTTTGCGGAAAATAATGAATTGATTGAAATTTTTTCATATTGCTGGAGTCCATAACTTATCCGCACCTAAAGATACAGACGGGGGGTGTGAGCTAACTTTAATTCCGAAATGCCAAAATATTTCTGCTCTTAATTAATTCCAGTGATCCTTCATAATGATATTAATCTGAGACTCAATTGAATTTCTTCAGGAAATTATATCAATCTAAATGATTTCTTTCGAAGAAAGTTTTAAGCATAAAAAGCAACATGGAAAATAGCATTTCACTGTGGATTTTCAATCTATTTTCGTAAATAATATTGCATCGGTGTGCAGCGCATTTAGAATTGCCTCATAAGTTGTCTCTAGAGGCAAAAGCACATAAAGGCATTGCGTTTTTCCTTTCAGAGAGAATATTGGTAGATATCTCTTTTGCCTCATGTTTTTTTCTCATTCATCTCTTTCGTCACTATGTCGTTTTGTGAACTTTACACGTAGCACGGAACCTACCTACGTCACGCTGCACATCTCAGAGCTTAAAGGCGAATGAATTGCGACTTCACAAGTTACTTTGTCACCTTAGTTCATTCATTAGGTAACAACTATTGAAAGTTAATGCAAAACCCATTCATACTGTACATATTTTGCAAAGAGACATGATGTGACTCTACAATTTTTTAAGCATTATGGGAATCTTGTTAATTTATAAAACGTGCTCCAAAATGTATTTGGATGAATTATAAGGTACTGAATTGTTAAAACTATGCGATTTCGAATTTTTCTTCCCCGTATTAATTAATATTACTTAAAATAAACGAGCAGATGCTGTTAACACGTTTTCGAATCTTACATAACTGCCACTCGATTTCAGATTTTAGTAAGAACGACATGTAATTTCATGTATCATTCATCCATAATTCTGCTTTCGGTAGTTCTTAACTGCCGTAAGAGACTGGTTCAAATGATAAATTTTCGGATTCAATTTTTAAGAATATTACCAAGCCTAGATCCTGTTGCATCATCGCCATTTGAAATATTGTACTCGATTGTATATTCAGAAAATTATAACAAACTTTTATACTATCTCGATAAAACTTCCTTATGATAAAGACATTCACAGAAAAGATTATCCCTTTCGTCAAACGTAGAATTCACTCCGTATATTTTTCGGATCGTGTTCCACTCGCTCCCAGCTTCCCCTGCTCTCGGAGGAGTGAACGCGGCGCCGCTGAGGGCTGGGGAGCCGAAAAGAGACCCTCAGGGGGCGGTGGGCGAAGAGACCGTGTGACGGGGGTTGAAGGGGGGCAGGCGTGCGGGTTCCATGCCACGGTACTCGTGCCGAAGAGGTGAGTTTTTCACGCCCAGTTTCCCCCGAAAACCGCATTTAGGGAGGGAGGCGCTCGAGTGTAGGGAGTGCTCATTTGTGTGTGTGCTGAGAGAGAAACCGAACTCCCCCGCCTTGCTCCCTCTCCTCCTTCACCTCAAACCCTCCCTCAAATCCCACCTCCAAACCCTTCCCACCCCCCTCCACGCTAACCCACCCTCCCCACTCCTATTCTCCGCGCGCGGCGGCATTTTCCCTCCCGGCGACCCTCTAGCGGGGAACGAATGAACGAGGCCATGCATGATGCATGTAATGGACGTTGAGGGAGTGGCGAAAAATGAGAAAAAAAAGGCCCTCGGGCTATCTTTTATTTTTCATTCTGCGGTAGGGAAGTGGGAGGACAGACAGAGGAGAGGTAGAGGACGAGTGAAAAAAAATTAGGAGGGATTGCGGGGGTGTGGAGTAGGGCAAGGGAATTTTAAGAAGCTGTGAGGGGTCGAGGGGAGGGCGTGATTGAAGTCTGGGAGATGGGTAGGAGGTCAGGACTTCGAGAATTGGGAGAAACGTGCAATTATATGGACGAAGGACAAACAAGAAACCTCGTTAGGACAAAACTGAGTCAATGAGTTCCATTATTTTTATTGAATATGGTTACTATTAAGGGAATTGCAAAATCCCAGACTACGCCCAGGAGTGCTCCTTTCACTGCGGTAAAACTCAATATTGGGACACTTCTACTATGCTCGGATCCAGGTGATGGACTTTGGTTTTTGTTGTGATATCTACGAGGTCCAAAATTCAATAAATTGCACAACAATGCGTAAACGAATCCATTACGATATATTAGTGAAACAACCAATGCAATTTTATTGATATAAGTTTCGACAAGATACTTTTAAAAAAATATCTGTGCATGAAATATTCTGTGCTCAGCATGGAAATGATACAACGGCGGGAAAAATATCATTAAAATATGATTTCATCAAAACAAGCGTTGGAATTCATTACGCGCGATACTCTCGAGCGTAAACATGAAGGAAAAGGTTGTATTATGTAGGAGAAAAGAAATAAAAATAAGAAAAATAGCGAGACAGTATATTGCTCATTACGTTATCTTTAAGGAGTTACGAATTTCAATGGTGAATGAGATACCGGGCTTGAAAAAATAGTTCGTCTTCGAGAATAAGGAAAACTACGGTGAAACGGTTTTAGTGAATCGAATTAGGTACGCAGATGGTAAAGATTGTTCCCTGGGGAGACAATCAGTTCGTAAGCCCTTTTGCATAGAGTGTGGTGCTTTAGTATTCAGGCTCAAGCAGGGTTTCCTCGGTAGGAAGAAGGGTGGAGAGAACCCTCGGTCACAACATTAGCCCACTCTAAACGAATTAGGTCAAGTTACTGTCCCATCCGTTGGACTGAGTGCTGAATCCGCAAGGCCTTGTTTCCTCTTCAGGAGAAGTTTGACCGAAGTCAACATTGTTTTAAAGAAAAAATCAAAATCCAGTGCACTAATTTGTACTACTCGTATCCACAAGAAGTAGGAGAATTTTATATGCTCACGTCAATGTACATATTAGATATCTTCCGTTTTGTCGTAGGCCATATATTCATGTATTTGTTCAAACTGGGTTGATTGCTTGCTGAAATAGTTTTATTGAGACTGACAACCTAAAAATTTCATTTATTGAAGTTTCTTTTAAGATGAATGCTTTGGTCGTAAAGTATGCAATTTTTACGTGAAAACTATTTTAAGAGAAGCAGTAGGTTCTCCACTAAATGTTTTTTGCTGATGAGAAGTCGCAGTGACAATTGCCTATTTCTTCTTAAATGAGTGCTATTTTTTCATCCTTCCACGGAGGAATTGTGAAATATCGAATAAAAGTTACATTGACTTCATTATTTGTCTTATGTTTAAAATAAGAAGTGGATTAACGAGCGATGGTAGCAACCATCACTAGGCCCTACGAACCTCAAACTCCAGGATTAGTTATTAATTAATTAATACAAATTGCCAATTTTAATTAATCATGATATTTCCCCATATCACGCCTGAAACGTCTCTTTTTATCCAGGATTAGTTTTGAGAGGTTGATAGACAAGCAAATAGCTCGGTTGCAGTCTGGGTGATACCCTCACCTAAGATTTGTGTTTCGGATATATTCGGCCAATATTCCCGGAAAACCGCAGACGGCGTAGGTATATGAACTGGACCCCTTCCATGAATGTTAGGTTTTCACACGATCTTCGTGCTAAGTAATGGTTAAACTTAACCCACGGCAAAAAAAAGCCCCCCTCCGATTTGAGCATTTCGTTGGTATTTAGCGGTCGTTATCAGGGGAGGAGAACGAAGTCCGAGTTTATTCCCACTATTCAGGAACGACGGAATGCATGATGGAAGTAGATTTTAAGGAATTGGATAAAGGGTTGACAGAAATTCACTTAAGTTTTGTTTGATGTTTTTCCTTTTTAATTTTCAGAGGTTAACCTAGATATTTCACAAATCGAGGCTTGATTACAGTTATATTTATGGTACCTTAATATATTTATGAAACCTAAACATCGTGATAAATATACAGTAAAAAAATTAACTTGAACAAAAGGTTTCAATCCCAATTAAGTGGATATTTTTCATAATTGATTAAAAGGGAAATCGTGATACAATTTACCTATTACAGTTTAAAATCCATTTATTCCACTTGAATGAATATCAATAGAAATACCAAATGGGTTGGATTTTCTACCCAAAGTGAGTACGCAAAGACGCCCGATTCAATTCTCGTTACAATAAAAACGTGACGAGTAGAATGGAAGATGATGGGATGAGACAGGAAATAAATAAGTCTACAGCCAAAATTTCTCTGCTGCAGCATAGCAGGAATTTAATAAGAGATTGGTGAACAAAGTTGCATCAAAAATTGAATTGAGTATCAAATCCTAAGTATTCAGTCCAGTCAATGATTTACTGGGCACTTTGCGGAAAATAAATCCTTTAGTTCCTCCAATAATCTACTTAAAGAAGCTATGATCACTTAACTTTTACCAGTACTCATTTTTTATTTCATACTCTCACATCACTTGCTACTGTAATAGAATTATAGAGTTGTTAATTTTTCCATAAAATCTTGCCAGGGTAGGGGGAAGAATTAAGTGCGGACGTTGGATTTTGAGTTATCCCCTGGGCATTCGTTTATATACCATTATTGTGATACTTGAACGTTTAGCCACTGTGATATTTCATTTCCAAGAAGTGAATGTCTATAGAATTGAAGAAAAATGCAGGGATTCACATAACTTTGGAAGCAGAATTAAGCATCCGTCTTTTGCGTCATTGGGAAAATAACCCCACACTACTAATTGCTATTTTTTTCGCATGGAAAATTTTTCCTGTATCCTGTATCACACTGGAGAAAATTGTCCATCACATAGGGAAAACGAAGTTAAGAAACATTAAAATGTGTAATGCACTCTGTGCGGAAATAAATTCCAATTTTCTATAAGAACTAACACTTCGGAATAAGTAGTGATTATAAACTAAATCGTCCGAATATAATATTTGACACTATATTTGAAACTAAAAGATCAAATGGAGTGAAGTTATTCATGAACAACAAAACAATTGAAATAGTTTATCCAGTGATTATCAGGATATGCAAACATTGTATAAATAAGAACTGCGTAGTAAACTCGAGAAAAAGTTATTGTAAAACTGTTTTCAAGACGATATACACAAATTAGAAAATAATACTGCAAAACCTAATTCCACAAGATAAAATAGCTACACGATTTTTTATTTTATAAAATTATTACTCAAATACACCAAAAAGCGTTAAGCATCAATTTGTATTCGAACTTTTCTTGGGATAGTAATGAGCTGGTTGGTCGCTACAAAGGAGGAACTTAGGCGTATAAAAACCTCTGCAAAGCAAATGAAATTAATTAACAGAAATCATTCAAATAATAATATACTTTAGACAGAATTCAATGACATAGGTTATAAAAATATGGATGAATAATTAAGAAAATATACTGTAGAAAGGAAATCACTTTGACCAACTTAAGATGAAAAATATGTATTTTTTAAAACTTATGTGCAGCGTTTCATAAAGTAATGTATCAACAGCTAAAAAATTGAAAGAAGTCAAGAGTGAACTCAGAAAATCGACGGTAAAAATAGTAAACGAAAAACGGAGTTTGGTACGGACAAAAAGATGACCAGACGATTTGGTCAACTCTTGAGATGCAATGGATTTATCTAGCATACGGAGAACGTGTAAGAAAAATAAAAAGAAACAAGGAGGCAAATGGAAACTTCCTTAACATAATAAGACGAGAATATGAACTACCAAGGAGATTAAGTTTTGGTAAGGGGGAATGAGTATTGGCAGGGTAATTATGGCGATCAGTAAATTTCCAAAGGATAAATGCAACATATTGAAACAAATACGCAAGGAAACCGATGTTTGGGAAATTAAATGCTAATGTCTATGTCAGGTTAGTTCATTTTATATTTTACTTCAATTCGTTTTGGTGAAATGGTGGAAATGTCGATCCCCGCATATTTCGAAGGCCAATGCGTTCAAGTGAGTAAAGTTAGTCAAATACTAGCATTTCTTCAAGATACATGCCTGTTATTGATATCTAATATTTCTGGAATATCTATTAGGAAAATACATTTGTTGGAACTGATGTATGAAAAGAAATAAAGCTTATCTCATTTTTGAAACACAGAACACATTTAATTACACACCTAAGGAACACAATCAACAATGTTACCATAAATATCAATATGTGAGATCACTAAAAACAGTCGAAAGTATTTCAAAAAAACACTAATCACTAATTCAACAAATATTGTAGAAATTGAATTATTATTTAAGTTAACTTAATGACGCATTAAGGTAATTTTTTAAACATTCGTCCTAGGAAGGACGTTGTATAATAGGGATAATTAATTAATTAATTAAACCATTTTAACAAAAACGACGGTCTCAGGCTTAACTATGCAGGAATTATCAAATGTTAAGGGATAAAGACGGCTTACAAACATTAGAAATTCCCCTAAGAATGATAGTAAAAATCCTTGAATAGTATCTATGTAGCATACCTTACTTAATACGTTAATTTGAAGCATAGAACTATGGGCGCGGATTGAGGCAATACAGGATCAGACTAATCCAAAGTAGGAAATGAAGAATTTTAATGCCAGTTCGTTATTTTACGGTGATCAAATATTTTATTCAAACTTCCTAGCACAATTTTCAATAACAACTCATGATTCTTCCGCGTATAAATTTTGGAATAATTTTGAAAATAATTAAATTTGCCTGCAGTTAACTTGATTTAAAATCTAAATAAATCCGTGTTATTACCATAAAAACCATGAAACCTTGGGAATTTAATATTCAAATTATAATGCTTGTAGTAAATGAAACGTAACTCTTTTTCACGGTAAATTGTCAAATGGCGTAAAATGAATAGGTAATCGCAGTGTGTGTAGGTAATGGGCTATTTAATCTCAGAGAGGCGCTTTCGAGGAAAGGGTTAGTACTCTTACGGACCGAGGCTGTTGCATTCACTGCCTGTAAGCATTTACGAGAAGAATAGGAGGGAAAGGATTGGATACATAATCTAAATGGTCGTCTGGGGTATAGCCCTCGAGCGGGAGTTCATGCTACCTCACTAAGCCTCGAAAGAGAGAAGTGGTGAATTGAACGACGCAGGGCGAACTGCACTGCAGGATTGATTTAAATTGCCATTATTTCATTTTGTGAATCTGCAGTCGAGACTTAATTCTACATACCACTAGAATATCACCAGAGGCATACCTATAGCGATGCTTTATTGTTCTGAATTATAATTTGAAATATGTAGCGGATTCCGGCGCCTAATATCCTTTATTAAATCACTGTTCGAGTAACCGTGCAGTAATCAAAAACTCCGACGAAGTAGCCATTTCAAAGACTTTTATCTTCCCTATCCCGCCTTACTCGTAATATATTACAAATTTGACGAAATTCAATACAAATGGTGAAGCTAATTCCTCTTGTGGTACCTGTTGAGCGCGGCCTAGTGAATTTTTCAAGATTTTTATCCACCACATTTAAAATAATAATTTTTTTCCAAGCCTCAAATTTAAAAAAAATATATTTTATGGATAAAAGATTAAAATGGATTTCATTGAATTGGAATGACATTAAATTATCTTCGCCACAAATAGATCACTCTTATAAATGAATTGGATGCAGAATAAATCAAAGTCTTAAGCATATTTAATATTAATTTGTCAATAAATAATATGATCCTACATCCTTTTTTATCTAAATGCCAGAAAAAAAATATCCACAAATGGGGTGCAAAATTCCTGCATTACGTCATTCAAGAAAAAGCGTACGCATGTAAATAATTCCAAACACACAGAAATGTATAATAATAATTCGTTAACACTTAGCAATAAATCCGAACAAATGAATAGCTTGATGGGATCGAAAAAGTCACTTTGTTAATGTGATAATAATGAATTTCCTAAGGTCTCTGATGATATTCTTACTCGTACTTCAATTTTATTCATTAACAAATACGGCTATTTATTTCGGAGTGATGCAGTGCATATAAATGTTCTCGTGTAATTTTACCACGAATTTTCCTTCACAATATTTTCGCTGATTTTACTCGAGTTCCTGTTAAATTATCTTCCGTAAAATTCACCCTTCCCCCCAAGGTGCTTATTCCAACAAAACCTTTCATTACCCTCACAACTCCCTCTAACTCCGTTGTCTCTGTGCATGTATCTGATAAGTAGCCCTTCTTCAGATACTCTCATGCAAGCAGCTAAAAATATGATACAGGAAAATACATTGAAAATACATACAACAAATGCTTTGAATAAGTCGAGGTTTAATGAAGTTGGGATATTACACTTTTAAAAATAATGTTATACAGCGGTGAGTCCTGATTTCACGGACATATCACCAAATTTTAAAAACCAGAGTCATAAATAGTTATGACATAAGCCAGCTCTTGAAAGTGAAGCAGTAACACGACGTGGAATAGAGTTAACTCACGTGGTTAATCCAGCAGTTCACCCTAAAAAATGGATGACTCCCATTGTATTTCGCCTACCCTCGTAGAGAAAATTTTGAGGCACTTCTTATTTTGTGGTGAAAAATCACCTAAAATTGAGTCGGAGAAATTACCTTCTTCCTTACACAAATCTAAATCACATTCAAACACTGGGAGAATATCTTTTGCCAAACCTTTCATTCATTCCCTGTGAAGAGGAGCAAAGTCACGTATGGTAAGTCTACCGTATGAGATAGTTTTCTTTAAAAACATGAAAACAAAATCCGAGGCACACAAAGCACCTAAACAGATCTAACTCCGTGTGCGGGTAGTCTTAAACGATACCGGGAGGGGGTGGGGGCTGGTAATCCGGGAGGTGCGAATGATGTATCCATCCCGAGGAGCGCACACGAGTGCGAAATTTCGGGAGCCCGCGTGGAGGGAGGCTCATTCCCCGGACTGTATTCTCCCAATGGAGTGGAGAAACCGCAGCATACCAATGAGTATATATACACCGTTCTCCATCAGCCAACCTAAACTGCCACTCACCCTGCTCCTCCCTCAGACATCCGCGAAATCTTCGGAAACCCTCACACCGTCATCCCCCGCCCTCCATCACCGTCACACGTCCAAATGCTCCCTCTCTCAGCTCAACCTCCATATACATATATACCCTCCTTCTCTCACCAGGCTCTCCTGCACGCCATACGGAACGTCTTACCTTCGCCGCAAACCTCTCCTCTTATTTTCTACCATCTCTTTCTCTCTCTCTTCCCCCACGCCCTAGCACGTCTCCAGAGATGAAAGCGTTGCCCCCTATTTCCCACTAACTCAGTTCCCTTATGAAACCCACCGAGACAATCGAATGATTTTGCCGGTTTGCGAGGGAGAGAATGGGAGAGAGAGAAATGTGCGAGACCGGAGATTCAACATCCAATGGGGGAATAGGGGAGAGGAAGCGGGGAGTGTGATAGAGGGGAGAAATGAAGAGGAGGAAGCGAGAAATACAGGTTCAACGTGTTTTGGAAGTGGTGAGGGTATACATAACCGAAATCCCTCGCTTCAGCTATTATAGATCTCCCATACCATAGAAACCTTGAGGGTTTAGCCTCAAGGAAAGCTCGCTCTTAGTACATTCTATGACACGCCCACCATCATAGTAATAAACCCGGAGGTTTGGATGATCTCATGCTAACTCTTGCGTGTAAAAAGTAATTACTTCAGGGATTTTTCCGTGGTATTGCTTCATCGCAGAAGTAAACTGATTTAATCGAACAACAGATTTATTAGACAGGTTAGTCGTTGTTTGTCATGGGAAATGTGGTAGTACAATGGGTAAAGCACACTGGTTCGCTGACCGGAGGACCCAGGTATGTTTCTATGAGCCCTTCCAATTTCTCCCAAGCTGCATGATATTTCGGTAACCCCATCTTTTTGATTCCTGGGGATACAGGGTAAGGTGATGTATGAATCCCACACAGTGTTGTGATTACAGTGTTAGGACTTGACTTTCCTAGCATAATCTAGCTATGGGATGATTAATCTAGTTTCGGTGCTAGGCGTAGGGATCTGATCAGAATGTCCGACTTGGTGATATCACAACAAAATCTTGATCACGTCTCATAAATATCTGCTTGGGATTATTAGGTCGGTTATTCCTAACGAAGCCCTACGGGCGCGTGGAATTCGCGCATTCTGGATAGGTGTCACTTGTCTACCTGAAACTCACCGATTCTCCGTATGTCTGATGACAGAAGTATCACACATCTTAGGTTTCACTGGGAGTGCTCATGGACATTATCTATATTTGAAGCGGAGAGATCCAGCGCAGAATTTTAGCGCCCTGTATGGTAGCAACCTGACCTGATATGACTCTGGTATTTATATTTGTTGTATTATATAAAATATATATTACGCAGCATAGCATTTAAGCTCACTGCTCTGGAATTTAGTCGTGCTCAATTTCCTGTCCACGAAATTTGTCACGAAATTTTTACATTTGTAATCCTAGCATAGTTGTATTGACACATACACTTAAATATAAAAAATACAGTACTACTGGTATCCTAAGCACGATATAAATTAATTACACTTCCAATTAGATAATTAACCACATGGAATTGTGTTCAAAACGATCCCCAAAAAACTAATGCCCATCCCTCAGGCCCCAATGCCCCTTTTGATTAACGCTATAGTTCAGAACATTTCTCAAAATTCTATGGTTCACTGGTTAATTTCTCCGTCAGCTGAATCTCCAAATTTTATGCTCAAATTAAATCGAGGATAACCAGGAAATGTGAATGGGAGACGTTACGACGACAATTGTCGATGCGAATGGCCCAAGCTATGCGAAATTTCAAATGCTGATTTGAAAAGCATCAAAGTGGAAACATATGAGAACAGAGAGGGTTCTCCCAGTGGCAGATAAATTGTTCGCTGAATAGTTTATTGAGGAGTATTTTATCCGGACCTGCAATTCGTAATCAATAGCGTTGCAACGGTTGACCTAAAGAGCGTCGATGATACAAAACCGAATCCCCCACCAAAATACGTAGGACTCAACTTTAGACCATATAAAAACATTGTAATAATATTAAAATTGTTTGTCTGCTATTCGATACCCATGCTAAACGGAATGAGCTCGAAATTGAGATTGGGAATTGAGAGATTGCGCATAAAAGAACATGATTAATATATATGTTTTCATAACTTTGTCATTTCCTGAGAAATAGATAAACGGGTGAAATTGCAATAAGCCCTTTCTCTGTGAATCCCTCTGTGAATCCCTCTTTGTGAGCCCTCACTTTATGCAGAAAATATTAATAACCACAATTTTAATGTAAACTTTTCCTAATGGCTTTTATTGGTTCATTATGATTTTCTTCGATTTGTAATTAAACTAATGTCTGCAGGTTTTTTTTGTATGACCCAGTTTCCTTTGAGGTGAAATGTGGTAAAATGTATGAATTCCGTGCTAATTGGGAAATACGTTATCTGTTTTATTCCCTCCCTCAGTATGATCACGCGATACTTTTACCTGACCTATTTTTACTTTGTCGATTGGTTGAGAGAAATCACTATTTTAAGACTTTTCCACCACCTTCTTTTTAGATGTACTCTCCTTCCTGACCCTACTAACTCTGATCTATTATTTTACCGTATGCTTTTCTCCCTGTTATTCCTTATCCCGGCCGTACATCTCAGTTGACTCAAACCATTTTTCGCAGAAAAATAATATTTCCAAGATTTTGGCCTCCCATTTTTTCTTATCAAAAATTTTCAATTTGTCAAACACGCCCACTGATCCCGCGTTTCTCGTACTTCATCAGACGTTAGGGAATTTTTCGTGGTTCTCCTTATAAAAAGCTTACACACGCGCCAAGAAAAGCTAACGAAAAATAATATTTTCCCTGTAATTTTTTAGCGTGTAATCTCTGCTTTATTTGAAAACGAATATATACATATATATATATATACATACATATATATATGTATGTATATATATATATGTATATATATATATATATCTATTCGGTAAGCAGTTATAAATATGATGTAAAAATTATTTCGCAGTAATTTTAAAAATTCACAATTTTATTTGGAAAAATATGCCAATAAAATATTTCTGATATCCTATTCATAAATGAAGAGAGAAACCCATATATGGTAGGATTTTCGAAGGAGAAAAATTTCATGCCTTACGTCATGCCTCGTAAATGAAAAACATCGGTCTTCTCTTTCACAAGTCACTTGTCTATGGAAAAAAGCGGATAATAGACATGCTTTTGTCGGAGAATATCTGAAGTGCCTTATAAATTTAAAATGAAATCAAATTGATAAAAATATATACAGTAAAATTTAGCGTAAAACTTCCATCTAATAATGCTATTAGGTAATTCTAATTACTTAGAAAAAGTCATATTTTTAAATTCAAAAAATACCTTTGGCAATTATACCTAAAGCCAATTTAAAGTTATGCTACCTATTAGATGACTACTTATCACATAAAATTCAGTTCTCGCACAGTTTTTATAACTGTTACGAAAAGCTTTTTTATAAACATTTGCCAGTTATAAAACAAAATCACCATAAATTTGAACGTTACCTTGGCGTGAAAGTTCACCCCGTTCCCCAACGACAAATGGCCAAAGATCCAAAAGGTGGGTCATTCTTTCGAGACGTCTCAGGGAAAATTACAGAGATAGGAAAGAGGTCACGGGAGAGGAGATAGACCCGGTGATGGATGACTCAGTTACGCCCGTAGGTTCGTGACAGAACTTCACGGGAACATTTGGATGCCCCAAACTTTCAATGCATGAGAATTGGAAACGTAGGCGATCTGAATGGACTTAAAATTTTTGAATGTGAAAATGAGGTTCAAAGAATCATTGTGAGGAAGGAGAATGCATTTATATGCATTAGAAGAATAAATTGATGAGTAAAATTCTTTCAAAGAGAAGTTAATTTTTCTCCAAGCCGCAAAAACATAGGATAATTTGTAACATGGTGTGTAAAAAAAATATGAAAGAAACGAATCAGGCATTTTTCACTCCCAAAAAATTGCCTTTTATGAGAGGTGGATCTGTTTGCTTGCCAGACAGAAGTTTGGAAACAATTTTTAACCAATTGAGCTCTGGATCGGAAAAATGAAGGCATATCCAATTTCTAAAATATATTGTTTTCCATCTGTCTCGCCGATCTGGATAGCTTAAAGGATAATACAATCTGTAGGGAATCGGTTACGTGTTAGAGCTCCCTTCATCTCTTTCCGCCTCCACACCGGGAATGGAGGAAGTCACGCAATGGATATTCTATCGATGCCTTTATGGTAGAGTATGACCTTATCCGTCGGATTACCTTAAAAAGTCAAATAGACGACTATATATCACAGAATTTACATTTGAGAGCTGTAAAAATACCCAATGCATCCGAGAAGATTAAATCTACTACCTAACCGAATTTTCTGCCAGGGTGGAAGGGGGATTAGAATACCTCTACGAATAGCAACAGAAGCAAAAAAATGAACTGAGGGAATTATGAACAAGAAATAAGATTAATATTGAAAATAAACCACAAATATGAAAGTAAATTATAGTAAATGCCACATACTAGAATCCATAGTCAAAATTTCTGCGATGTTACATGCGTTTTAATATCGTAATATATCATTATGGAAAAAATAGGGAAAAAATTTGATAGAAACGCTACGGAAAATAATATAAAAATTTCCATTATGTTAGCCCTTAAACCGGGGGTAAATAGTTGTGTAAATCATAATGTAAACGGCAATACAAATTTGATATTAACGCAAATTACAATGCATTCATTTTTGCCTATCTTATATCATATGCAGTAACTTAGGTGAATATTAGTAACGAAATTGATCGAATTTGAGAAATGATAATCCACGTAAATGAATACGTGAATGGTCGTTCACCATTGAATAGGTCGTTCAAAAAGTCTATAAAAAATAGAAAAACAAATTATTTGGGCTATATATTTTTTTTATTTTTCAACATCAAATACTTAAAAACTCAATAGATTTTCCTCAGCATTTCTCAAACTTTTCGAGTTGTTCAAAAATTAAGTTTTCCGAAGGTCTTCAAAATAGGCATTTGTGTTGGCGATGACGACCTCATTCGACGTAAATCATTTTCCATCGAGCCAATCTTTTCAAGTTTGGAAATATAAAAAGTCGCCGGAGGCCAAATCTGGTAAATACGGTGGATGTTGAAATAATTATAACTTAAATTTAATAATTTTCACCATCAAACCTGCACAAGCGTACAACCTGTGCGTTGCCTTTATGGAAGATGTTGAGGGTAGAGAAAAAAATTAGCTATTGCACATAAAAAGGTTTATTATATTACACCAACATGGCATGCATTAAATATTTCGCATCATTATCACACCTGATGGTGATTCGCAGTATTGACACCAAGGCCCCTTAATATAATATAAACCCTTTTTATGTGGACTAACAGTGTTTTTCAACCCTCATCATGAAGGAACTCAGCCCAGATAAGCCTGGAACTTCTTTGTCTATGAAATATAATGTTTTCTTTACCAAATGGAGACATTTTTTCTTAGTTTTTCGCTCAATCCATGAGTGAAAGTCGCAAAATTCTCTTCCATTATCGCTTGTCCATTATGTAAGTAATAAGTTTAGATCATTCCGCTTGCATTCCAAAAATCCGTTGTCATCATCTTGTCAACAGATTTCACCGACTTTGCCTTCTTCAGAGCCGACTCGCCTTTAGAAATCAACTGTTTCGACTATTCCTTGTCACTGGAGTTTAGTAATCACTTTTTTCCACGGTTATATCCGTATTGACACAGAAACACGTCAGGATTTGGACGGAAAGCACCAAACCAGCCTTTGAATTTACCACATGATTCACCGAGATACCACTCATTCTCCACGGAGAGCAAACGCCTTTTGCTGGTTATTTTTTCATGTCCATTTTTTCATGCAACATTGAAAAAAAACTGTACTTTGCGATATACCTGTGGCCTTAACTAATTCGCGAAGTTTGATTCATCGATCACTCAAAATCAAATTGTGGAAATTTTCAATCATTTGACATGCAAGACGCTTTCACTGGACGTCCCGAACGTAGTTCATTATCTGTGGACTAAGTTTACTCAATTTTCAGCAGTCGGATGCACAGATGCTAATGTGCTATGAACTTCATAAGACTCGGATTTGATCTCTTTTGGTGTTAAGTCTTTTAAATATAAGTGTGTAATCACCGCACGTTACTCATTTTTACAAATTTCTATACATAAATTATCTTGCTTCAATTAACTATGAATATGAAACCATTTGATTAAGAATAATAATAATCCAACCAATGATTTAAAACTATCCAACATGACTAGTAATTCAGCGGAATTCAACAGGGTGAAATTAATTTGCAATGGAATATTTTACTTTCCATTAACATTTAACTTTTATTTACTTAGCGATCAATGTCTACATGTGTAAATCAGCATTGCGATAGTATTTAACTTACCCTCGTCCATTGCACCTAATTAGTAAATTCAGATTATTATTGATTCATAAGAATACTGTTTGCGAAGACATGAAACTTTCAAATGTTGATTGATACTTTAAGAAAATAACCTTATTTTAAATAACCTCAAATTTAGTATTCCTGCCATAATCATTCATATTACTTTATATTTAAGATATACTTGTGTGACTTCTTATTCCAAGGGATAAAATGTTTGAAGAAAAGGGTGCAGATTATGTTTTGTGAGTTATCACTTTCAAATGATCTAACGAATGCCGAATTTAATTTCAAATAGCTGATAAGGTCCAAATTTTCAAGTCAACTGTTGAAATAAAAAATAACTTTTGTTACGGGATTAAAAATTGAGTTACAACTAATACTAAATTTCTACAAAAATTTGATTAAATTTTCAGGAATCGTTTCTGTTATCCATTTTTTCAACTGAATCGCCCAGCGCGATATGATACATTTTCTATTTCTTAGATTCCATGAATATAACAGAGATTTTTATGAAGATTTTCAAAATTACAGGTAAATTAATACGAGGCGTGTTCATAAAGTAAGACCCGTTTGGTCACCGGAAAAAATACACTCATATGAAACACATTTCATTGGCACTTTCAGTTAGCTACAAACCTACTTCACTTATCTACATAATTGCCGTTCACTTCTAAGCATTTTTCGTACCGCTGCACGCGCTTCTTTAACCCCTCAGCATAGAAACTCGCCGCCTAAGGGTTGAACCAATCGACAACGCCATTCTTAAGTTCCTCTTCGGTTTCGAAACGTTGTCCACCGAACCACTGTTTCAAGTGCAAGAAGAGGAAGTAGTCGCTGGGTGTAAGGTCAGGACTGTACGGTGGGTGGTTTAAAGAGTTCCCAACGACCCAAAAACTCTCGTCCACTGGACATTCTTTGCTCTTTGTGGTGGTCGGTGAGCATTTTCGGTACCCACCTTGCACGCAATGTGTGGTATCCGAGGTTTTCCGTAGCAATATTGTAGACAGTACTGCGTCCAAGTTGAGAAAATTGTTCAGCCAGGCCATTAATTGTCAATCGACGATCACATCGCAATTTTTGTTCCATTTGCGAAAAAATTTCATCGGTCAGAATACTGGGCCTACCACTTCGCTCTTCGTCGTGGACATTTGTTCGTCCATTTTTAAAATCACAGCACCATTGTCTAACCTTTCCTTCACTCATAACTGTAGGTTTATAAACTAGGCATAATTCCCGATGAATTTCAGCAGCCGACAATCCTTTTGCATACAAGAATCGTATGACAGAACGCACTTCACAGCTGGCGGGATCAACGATTGTCGCGGACATTGTTGTTTGCATGCACGGACAAGCAAACGACTTCTGAAACAAAACATATGCTGCTATAGCTTCTCAATGAATCAGTAGATGGCGCTGCAGGAGCAAAACTGTGTTCTGAAGCGCCAATATTTAAATATAAGCAAACGGTACTTACTTTAAGAATACGCCTCGTATTTTCCCAATGTATTTGAAGTAAATATTAGCATTTATTGAAATATATTAATATATTCTCAAACAGGAAATTTATTTTCTTAAACATTATTAATAATCGCTGACTTTACTAATATTTCGCGTAGTAATAATGGATTAAAGCTGTAACTTTAGGTTTAATATTGAGATAAATTATCTCTTAAGCTAAGCTTTCTATGCTAGTGAAGGAATTTGTACACATAATCCAGGTAGCATCAAAAGTCTGAACCATATTGACCTAATATCTGTAAATTATCAAAAACCTCGTTCGTAAGTCGCCAAATCGCGCAAGACTTTGATTAACTGAGAGTATTTTTAACCTAGTATTGTATGTTTTGATTGGACAATGATCAGTACACTCAATGATGGTTTTATAGATACATAATTTGTCGCATAAATTAGACGTAATTTCTGTTTTAGTTAAAATCAATTCTCAAGTAAAACAAGGCCTAATATCAGACGATTCTTCAAATATTCGATGAGTGAATTAAATATCCCATCAATGAAATATCCCACCACAGGAATATTAATTTTGAATTTAAAGCATTTTTAAAAACTCTTAAAAAAGTAATGCAAAAAATAAGCTTTTCTTACTTGAAGAATTCATTGATAAACATCTATGTACTAGAGTTATTTTACATTATTTTCCCGCTGGTAGCATCTTTCACTTTTTATATTAGCCAATCACCTTTACCGTACTCCCAAATGCTCTTAGTAGGGATTGAGAATTTTGAAGAGGTTCTTCGGTTTTCGACTGTAGTTCAGGGGTTTTCCTGGCGAATCAATCGAAATAAGTTTAGTGCAACGATTTTCATTTGAATTCTCCAATATATTTCGTCTCCGAGTAAATTTTGAGTTCCTTTTTTTAGCCGTATTCTATTGACGTATACACTTTATCGTATCTCACATTTTATATTTATTCCCTATTTTTATTATCCATCGAATGGCATACAGCATATTATGTTAATTTCACTACAGAGTATTTTTTTCTAATTACTGTTAAATTTTCTAGCATAATAAAATGTTTCTAGAAGCTCTACTACTTTGACTAAAATGATCAAGTAAGCGAGAATTCAGATTCATTCAATGTACTCTAGACGCTTGAACCTTCACACAATAATGCAACACGCGAAAACCTCTTAAAACGGTCTGCAAGCAATAATTCAGCCAATCAGAGATTTTTAAATGCATTTAGCGGAAAATTTCCCTCGGGTGTACATATTTAATATTTTAGCGAAGACTAAAGTACAAACACAAAAGGGATTTATCAATTAGTGATACAGCTGAAAACTCAAAGTAGTGACGTTTCCTTATGCACAAGGAAGCACGTCTATTCGTGTATAACTTCGATGGAAAAATATTCAAGTAAGCGCCTTATGCAAAACTTGGGAACACCTCTTAAACGCTCTTGAAGGAATACAGTTTGGCAAACGTCTTGAATAGATGGGGAATTGAATTTTTACACAAATCCTTTTGACGCGAAAAATTCGAAGACGGAGGAAATGCGACGAGAAACCTCTCAATCGTTCTCCTACTTGTCTTAAGTGGAATTTTACCCGATCTATACGAAGAACACGAAATAACTCAATATTACAATTCCTTTCCCGTTTTTTCAAAAAGGGTTTTAAGTTATTTGAATATTTTATCACCCCGTACTTCTTCGTGGAATGACGTTTTTATTTTCTTGCCAAACTTTTTCATGAATTTTCATTTCTATTCCGTCTTAGAAGCCAAACAAACGTACGTTCATGAAAATTGGAAGTTCAAGACCGTAATCTCTGGGAAATCTTTGAGCAGAAAAAGTTTTTACTCCTTCTTTTATGGTATATTTTTTTAAGTTTTAGCGTTGGCGTTTGGCGTTGAGGACGTACTTCTGAATTCAGTTCCCATTACTGCTTTTCTCTCTTCATAAAGTAGCATTCTGCCAAAAGTATACCAACTGCTTCCAGCGAATGATTTCTATTCGAACAAAAAAAATGAACGGAAAGACTTGAAACAAAATAACGAGTTATTTTCCATTAAAAATTAACTTATTGAATTACATCATTTCCACCAGAGAATCTGATTTAAGATGCTGACGCTCTGTTACACTGTTTATTAATGGTGTCCCACCGAAAGTAATTAGAAGCAATATTTTTTTAAGAATTCACAAAATGATAAAAATCAGTGCGAATGATTTTAATATTGATTACATTTGCGGTATCGTCATTAAATTAAAAAAACGATGTGTCTCTATGTGATTTCTTGCAAAACAAGTGCACTATATTAATTATTAATTATAGAAACGTTTCTCTACAAATACTCAACTGGTTACTCAAATAACAATAAATAAAGGATATTTGGAAAACGTACCAATATCGTACACTGATTAACCACGCTTGAGTATTTGATCGGAGATTAAACAATTATGAAATTAATTCTTCCTTCATGCTTTACAACGGCAATATATTCATAAACGTCATTTACATGTCATATTTATGTCAGGCGAATTGATAACGTTGTTTCTATATAATAAAGCCTTTGAGAGCCGTTGTATTTCCTTGACTTTGAAGTAATTGAGGAAAAGGCTTTCAGAAAAGAAAAGAAGTCTTTATATTTTCAAAATCAAAGGAACATCGTAATATACATATATCAAAACAAGAGTCTATTGTTTCACGGTGGTGCAGTAGTTTTTCAATAAAGATTTCTGTTAGGTTTGAATGAAATGAGAAAATTCAATAAAGCATGCCAATATATTTTCATTGAAAATATTCACCATTTTAACGGGCAATTAAATTTGCTTACATGCACGACTCGTATGTTTCACGTGGCATATGCGTGATTCGACTAGAGAGTATTTAGTTCAACTAAATCTAAGTTTAATAATAAAAAGATTCTATTCAATTGAAATATTATATGTTCACTGTATTTTGGGTTTCATTACCGGCATAAAAATAAGAAAATAAATAATAAAAAAAATATCCGAATTCTTTATGAACTGCTCTACGTGTTGTCAGGCGTAAATTGTGTTTTGGCTTTTCCCTCGAGAAAAAAGTCAATGCGGAAATATTACTTACGTTATACTTTGACGTAAATTATTTCTTTGAGTCTAGGTAATGAATTCTTTGTTGCCAAAACGCGTTTTACAACTTGCCATTCTGTTTGTATCGATGACCATTAAAGTCTTAAAAATAATATACAAGTTCTGTCCCAAAATTAAGTGGAATGAATCTGGGAAAAAATTTTATTGCATATCAAAGTACAAATTGCTAAAATTCTGCATAAGTCCACCTTTATGTCTTGACACACCAATGCCAGTCCCTCCGCCAGTTGTGGTATACTTCCTGTAAGGCATCAACAGGACCTCGTTATGGCCTTTATGACGTAATTCAGGGGCCCTAAATGGTACTCATATGTACTAGGGTTGTCCTCGAAGACCCATGTTTACTCACCGGTAACCACCCATTCTAAACAATTCGTGTCACTTTCACTGTGGTCCAAGAGGTCCAAGGCAAGATTGTTACACAATCATTCTTCTGACAGCATCTTAGGGACCATCATGGCACACCTTTCTCATGGATAAATCTTCTCTAAGAATGCTATTCACTGTGATTTTTCTGAATAGTGCACTCTTTTACTAACATCCAGGTACCCTAAGGTCAATCAGAATTAAGCATGTGTCTCAGGTCCTGCACATTTTCATCAAACTTTATATTTGATGGATGTCAAGGGCATTCGCCTCCGTCAACCTCCTCTTTTCTCTCCCGGGATATCTTGTGCCAGAGTAAAAACCTTCCCTCGGGACATTGCTGTACCTCCCGAACCCAATTTTCAGAACTTAGCACAAAATTTTGTCGTGTATCTTTGCTCCATGGAACGTGGCATCGAGAATTCGTGAGGCGACCCTCGAACAGGACAGTGTTTGTAGTGTTCAGCACATTGTAACGGTTCAAAGACAACTGACGCGGGTCGCGTTGCTTTCCCAAGGCCTTCCATCACCTATCCAACCACAAATCGCCCCATTCCAGCCGTCCACGTTGGCGGAAAAAATAATACAATATTTTTTCGGACAAATCATGCATATTCGCATCTATTTCTTTACTCAGATTGTAGAATCTCACGTATAAAAGTAGCGCACGACACCGTACGCACCAGTGTTCCAAATCGGCTTTTTTTCCAGTATTTTACTGAAAAGAGCGTTTGTTTAAGTTGCTTTAGGGTATTGTCTCTTGTCTCCACTTTTAAAGATAGGAACAACAGATAGTAACTTTCAGTCCTTAAAAGCAACAGTTTACGTTCAGATGTTGTCTATCTAAATATGAATTCGGGGGCGCTGCTTGCGTTTGAATTCTGAAGGAAATCACCCCAAATTCATAGAGGTTAGCTTTATATTATGGTAAAGAATTGCCAACTGATTATTAAAAGTGACATAAAGATACCATTCAAATATAGGATCTCACCCAAAAGTGGTAGGACTGATTTTTTTACAAGAATTTTATTTACGATATCCTTACATCGACTTAATAATCTTCAAAGTATGCCGGATCCCGGATAAGGAAATATTTTTACATTTGTGATCTGCTCAAAACCGCCTTCCCCACCTTTCCTGTGTTGGTCTTTTGTGTGTTTTCCTATCCCCTTTCCTTATATGTCTATTTCTATGTGCAAAAATAATATATATATATATTATGTATGTATATATAACAATATATATATACATAATATTATAATATATATATATATATATAATAATAATATATATATATATATATATATGTGTGTGTATATATGTATGTGTGCGTGTGTACCTTTATATAGATATAGAAACACTTAAAAGAGCAATATAGCATTTAAATGGCACAATTGAACACAAAAATAAAGCATCCTATTTAATACGTAAAAGGACACTCATATTTCAATAAGTTTAAGCTAACAGCATTCTCGGAGGCTTTCTTAAGATGAGATCTGTCTGACCAGTCTTCCTGAAGTAGGCCGAAAGTTTAAATGTGCACGACGTATGCAAAAATGTGTATCGCTATTACATGTTATGATTTGGAAAAATCGTGAATATTAAAATATTTTCTTAGATGATTTATTTTGGTTATAATTTTTCAACCAAATGTTAGAGAATGAATATATAGTATTTAAATATTATTAATTAGTTTTTACATATTTAAGCAAATACGTCAAAATAGTTTTGTGAATATACTTCATTAATGTATTGTCTCATGGATAAGAGCACATACACCGGAAAAGTAAATCACGCTAACTAATTAGAAAACAAGAGTAATAAACTGCGCAACGTTGGCCAACGTCATCACCTGTATTTTCTAAAAAAAGTGGTCTAACGTTAAATCCTAGTTCAGATAAAGATCAGCGTTTAAAGGCAAAATAATAGCCGAACGCCGATGTAATAATGAATACGACCGTAAATTTAGTCTCCTACATGGCCAGAAATAGTGACATAGGGAAATACATACCGAGTATTAAACAAAAGATTTCTCCAAAGATTTTATCCAAGGGGATGTCTGGGACTAATGAGGCTCATTTTTAGGAAGATTCTCTTTCGTTGGGAAGAAAGCCGCCTTACTTACAATAGCTGTTACGGCTACTATTAATGCCACTACCCATTTCTCCTACGGATGCCACAGACTTTTTAGAGGATTGCGGTCTCCTATTATCGCCGGGATCTAAATGAAACTACGGCAGCCCACACCTCTCGAGCGCATTTGCTAGTCTTCCCCGACGCGGATTTCATTTTTTTTAACACTGAGTGAAAGAGAAGAGGAATTGGGGGTACGAGATAAGTGGCTAAATTTTCCGACGCAACACTTTGTTGGTGGAATATCAATTGTTGAGAGGGAAATCGCCTTTCTCCCTACCATCACGACCCTTCCTTTCCCCCCTCCCCTCACGCCGCCCGAACGACGTACAGAATAGCAGGGAAGAGAAAGGGAGACGGAATGAGAGAATTCGGCTGTTTTATATCCACCCCCTGAAGATGCAGCGTCGGTGGAGGAGTGAAGGGAAACGTTTGGGGATTCGATGGTCGATGTGGGGGTTGAAAAAAAACTAGGGGCGTGGGAGTGTGGTGGTGGGTGAAGGATTTGAGGAGTCGCGGGGCGAAGGAAGTGGGGAGGATGAGGAGGAGAAAGTAGGAGAAGGAGAGAGATTGGGCGTAAGTGGGGATTTTTTTTTATATTCAGAGGACCAATCGATATTCAATCAACGTCTCCTTAAACTTTTCATCGGCTTTTTATATGCGAGTTGTCTCATTTTCCACTTCTCTTCCTCTCCGAACTCTCCCCTTTCGTTTCTCTACGACTGACAAAGCTCCACCCACCATTCCGGCCTCCATTTCTCTTTCATATCTTATTTTTTTCCCTTCAAACCCCTTCCCTCATCCCCGCCCCTCAATATGAATCTGTATGCATAAAATTGGCGACCTCCACTCCTGTCGCCATTCATTCCGTCTGGGGCTTCCCACTTCTCCTTCTCTCTTCAGTTCCCCCGACCGCCCGACTCGCGATCCCTCGCCGCGATGGATAACTTTTTTCTCGCCCACAGGGAAGATTTCCGCATTCCGGTTGGTTCGATATAGACCGTCCTCAATCCTGGAAGGGGGTGGGTCCAGAAATACCCAGATCCAAAGGAAAAGGGAAAGGAATTCTTTGGTGAAATTGATTTCGATGGAAAGACGATTTTTTCCGATTTAAGAAATAGTATTTTGATGCGTGAAGGAATTATGCAGAAGTGATATTTTGATGTTTTTATTCAATTTGCGCGAAGGGATTCGTTCGGTTGGGTGGGGCATATGATTCCAACTAGATTATCAGTCCTGTCGGCGAGAATTTTTCATGAGACGATTACCATTATTTTTATAAGAATTCGAATGATTACGTTAGCTTCCATTGCGGGGCCCGTGAATTTGGAAGTTAACAGAATTTAGGGGAAATCAAAAGTTAAGGTCCCAATCAAATTATTTATGTGCACAGAGAGAGGAAACCTCTAACTGAGGTTGATTTAAATTATTTCCCTGCCTCTGCATGAAATTTAAAAGTCAATGTAGCTATTATTGATGCGGAGGATTTAGCTGAATCAATTGTTTCTGAATGAATTTGCCGGAACTTTTATCACAATTTTACCACGGAGACTTAATTTTAAAACCTGGTAATCGAAGAACTAGGAAATATTGGAGTAAAAAAATTTGTTTAGAAATCATACCCTATCAAAATTCAACCATTACCTCTTATCACTTACCACTTACAAACATATCCTGCAAATTAGATAGATAGATAAAGGTCTTTATTCTGGGCGAATATATCCTGCAAATTAGGTGATTGACAGAATTTTTACACATCGTGAAATTGATTTTAAATAGATATTCGACCTGATTTTAATAACATGATAAATAGTAATTAATAATAATAATAAAACAAACAAATAATTGTAAGAATAATTATTTTCCTATATGTATTTACGAAACATGGATACAGCCAAAATTCAAATTGATATTCATGGGCTAATTTAAAATAAACCAGAAATGATATTTCTCTAACCTAATTAACATAAACTAGGCATTAAGAAATTTTAAAACCTGGTGAATTATTCTACTTAAAATTTTTTTGGCAAGATTCCGGTTTGAAAAATATGTCATCTCCTGATGTTTATAATTGCTTAAATATTAAGAAAATATTCCAGTTTTTCGTCAAGTTTTTAAAAGAATTATTTCCGCAATGTCAATTCATATACAGTAAATTTAATTGAATAAGTACTTGGAAATTAGATTTTCTTATTGCTCATTAGAATTCTTTTATTGCTCATTGTTAATTAATTTTCAATGCTTTACGCTTCAATTAATGTTTTAACCAAAATTTAACACCTTTATTGATATGATTATAAAATGCTATCAAGTTGATGTTTTATATTAGAATCATCAAATTGGGTGTCTCACTTCTTCAGTCAAGCACGCAGTACAAAATCAAAGGTGAAACAGATGGTATTCAGCGTTGAACATTCTTTTGTTGGTCAAAAAACGTCTAAAGTTTTCAAATAAAAAGGCAATCCGCCCATTTGAAAGGTAGCTTTTGAGTCCATATCGGGTATTTATCCTAGTATCGAAAGATCTTTTTTTCTTTTCCACATTATTTCATTCTTAAGATTTTCGTAACTTCGCCCTGCCTTCACGGCAGGGAGAATTACCAAAGCAAAAACTTAGCAGCAAGAAATTACTTAAAGTCCTATGTCATCGTAGACATCCATATGTGAATTATCTAATAAACAGCATCCATAAGAAATTTTAAAACATACTACAAATAGATCAAAAATAAGATTTTTAGCCAAAATGAGTTACACAGGCGTGTTATCATGCAAAGGACTACATATATACTCTTGAAATAATGCACCCATTAGAAACGAATATGCACAGATCTCATATATTTTTCCTTAAATATATTCTTTATGGAATAACTCACAAGAATTATAATTATTAGTTGTATTCTACTCATTAGAGTAGGATTTGGAAGTACACATCCTAAAAAGTTGTGCAAGAATACAGTTACACTCCTCTCCTATCAAATGGCTCAGCAAATGACATTGTTCACGCTTAGCACGATATTTTGAATTCGATTTTCAGAAACAAGATCCTGAAAACATTTTTACGGGAAAGAAGAATTCATGAGTGTAAAGCAACTAAAGAAAATCTAGGGTATAAAGTGAATGCGCGGAGAATATTGACATAGTTTCAAAACAGTAAAATATATTGAACTACAGTACTAGTCGTACGATATGAAAATAATCTATTCATCAGATAGAGAAAAGAAATGGAAGGTAAACTTTTGAAATGAGAGAATCAGGAGCTCTTCTTTTCCTACAAAGTCATGCTGGTAATGGCACAAGTGAGACTTAGGCATGCTAAAAAATAACATTTGGAGTGGTTATCGATGAATAAAACTTTTTTGAATGAACGACTACATTCAGTACCAACCAAAACATCATACACTCTTCTAAGTGAATAGCATTAAAAACTACAATAGACTTTCTTTTTCAAGGAACATGATAGACTGATTATATATGGATTATTCCTCACCACTTCTAGCTCAAATTGAGACCCTTAACCTCTCGGGTATAGATGAAAATCGTAGAATGTATTAAAAAAAGATGAAATTTGAAGCATTATAAAATAATAAAAAAAACAGCCGAATAACGGCCATTTTTCACATATAACGGTTCACAAAAACACAGAACCTTCATGACCTAATATCTCAAAATGGAATCTTCGCACAAAGACTTTTGATTATTCATGTGTGTTTCATTAAAAGTTACCAAAGATTTATTTTAAGAAAATCTTGTTTAAACATTTTCATTTTCAAGTGCTAGAAATTTTATTCTGTTTTCATTATATTTATTGGCCTTTTATGTGAAGTGCATGATATGAAACTTTTGGAGAAATAGTTTCCTATTAAGAAATCAAAATATTTCAAATTATTTCGAATGAATTTTCTCCAATACCGAATTATTTAATACCATACAAATTAGGAAGTTTCCATGGTAAATAGGCGAGTCGCTGTTTTTTTCAATTTAAACGCACTTTAAACTCTTATTAAATTTCTTATAAATTTTTAACACAATTAATTGTTAGTATTAGATGCTGAATTTTCAAGTGTTTAAACTCACGTGTCTTTGATTTTGTTCATTATTTGTCTTACACCTTAAAATACAACGTGAAATGCATAATATTTTTCATTTTGTAATTTTCCATTTCAGGAATTAAATTGTATAGCATTTTCGCATCGATTCATTCATACCAACATATGGAGAGTTACCGATTTATCTGGTTTTATTTAGTTTTATTTGAATTTTTGTTCGACATAAAAAGGATTCGGGGATGAAATATATTTTATGTAAAAAATGGTCCAGGTACCCTGTTAGGAATGCACACATCACCTGCGGTGCCAAATATATGGCAAGACAGATTGCATACATGAAATACAGATGGTATTAATTAGAGGGATAAAGAGAAAAAAGCAAGTTCTTGGATTACACGACGAAGCATTATACTATACAGTTCTCAGAGTATACACATTTCATCCCTTAAAGCGGAAGACTTCACAAAAATATATTGTTCTTTGATTGAAATTATTACTGTAGCCGGAGGCTTTGCTTCAAGAATATTTAGTTCGTTTCACAGGGTATTCAACAAAAAAAATATGTAATGAAACAATAAAATTCCTTTCCGTAGAGAGCGGAGTATTATGCTTGATTAGTGCTAATTATTGTTTTTTTTTCGGTTTACATTGAACTTTTTCGCAGCTCACTTTTTTACTTTGTAGTAAAACGTTTTTATTTGAATTTCTATTAGCGACGAGAAAACATATTTACAAGGTGAAAATTTATACTGGTTGATGAACAAACCACTACTAATTCATTAAAATTAGTTAAACATTCATCTTAGGCTTCGAGGATGAAATAAGTCACCCACTGATGAAATGTACCCCGAAAAAGGTACAATCCTGCTCAGGCAGTCGTGTAATTAATCGATAACATAATTTCCTAATTATCCATAAATATATATATATATATATATATATATATATATATATATATATATATATATATACATACATATATGTACAAATTTATATATGTGGGTCGGGGTTGGCCAGGGGTAGACCTTTGGAGTACTGGGGGCAGGGGTTAGATTCCCGGGCAAACCTCTCTGGGCACCTGCAGCTCCACCGAAACTATGGGATGTTTGGGGTACCAGATCTTCCTAAAAAACCATAACTGGCAAAAGGAAAGCTACCACCTACCAAACCGATCCACGGGTTGATTACTGTATTTGGTCACTAACTTATATACTATTAAATATTAATAAATGTAAAATCTTATCAAGTAGAAGTCGGGATACCACTGAAATATATCCACCAGGTTCTGAACTCGGGTCATCTCGTTGGGAAGCCAGGACATTAGCCACCTCACCATCCCGATTCCCTGCTTCTATGTCATCATGACATATATTATTAGGTAATCTACCGGTTAAGGTAAGTTTTTGGATGGACACAACTATCGAACAAACACTTTGCAACTCCAAACAAAACCCAATCCAGCAACCTAATCTACATCAGGTCCCTCTTCATCTCTGTGTACTACTTTCCTCCCTTCATTCCGTCCAATATCCCTATACTATTCCTGCCCATTCCTCGCTTGCCTAACATGCTCTCCTCTATTACCTTCTTCAACATTCCACTACCACTCAATACGCCTTTAATCTATTTTTCCCGCCTCCATAGGATTTCTCTCAACAAACCCCTCTCCTCACCCACCATCTCTAGTACTTCCTCATTTGTTTTCTTTTTGGTCCATTTCACCTTCTCCATTCTTCTCCACACCCACATTTCAAAAGCCTCCAATCTACGTCTATCCTCCTGCTTCAGTGACCACGTTTCCGCGCCGTACATAGCTACGCTCCATATCAGAGTTTTTACGAGTCTTGTCTTACCATCCCTACTCAACTTTGTACGTACGTGGGGTTATTGGTCTGACCGCCGGGACTTCTTCCGCTGTGACCGTCGTCGTTGCAATGTCGGGGAGGGCGTCCTCCGGTAGGCCTGCGTCGAAGCCGAGCTCGGGGAAGTCGTTGAGGCCGGGGATCTTGGGGATGTTCCATCTTCGGCTCTCCTCCTCTTCCGGCTGGTCGTGGTCACTTTCACTGTCTGTATCTCGGTTGCTGTTGTCCTCGGAGCTGGTGGAGTCAATGATAGAGAGGTCCTCCGGGTCTTCTGGTTCCGCCGAGTCGAACCAATCGAGCATGGCATCCTCAGCCATGGAGAGGTCCCGCTCCGGGATGTGAATGGTGGGGCAGCTAGTAGTTGGGCCGTCTTCTCCCGCCACGTGAGCCCTTGCCACGGTTGGGAGGTTGCCGAAAGGGCTGGTATTGTGTCCGCTGTGGTGGTGGCGGTGGTGCTGGGGCCGGCTGGCTGGGTTGAAATCCCGGTGGTAGCCGCAGGATCTCCGCTGGTACCGCAGGCGCCAATCTGATGGCATTCGGCCATCCATAGAGTGCCACAGTTAGTAGAATTCTTGCGCGATTATAGCATGCCGTTTTAACACTTTCAGGTAGACCTTCCCAGGCTGAGGCCACCGTAAGGATAAAATCTATCTCATGCAGGTCCCGTCCTTTTAATTTGCGAGAACTACGATTAGATTTTAAATGTGAGAATAACCGAAGTACCTCGTCGTTTGCCGGAGGCTGCAATCCGGTGGTAAGTGGCGGCGCTAGGGACTGGAAGGTCTCTGCCGTTGTGGGTGGTGTTTGTGGGTTTCTTAGTTGCTGCACCACTTTCGTAAGCTCTTCCAGGCGTTGCACCATGGCATGTATCTGGTTTTCCATAGTGCTAGTCGTATTTTCTTCTTCTTCCCTTTCTGTTATGTCCGTTAACTCGATCTGGTATTGCAGTTCCTCTTCTTCTGCAAACAGATCTTGCGAGCGTGGGTCGGCAGGCGGGCTAGCAGGTGTGGACCTAGTTTTAGGCGGCATGTGCTGCTGCTGGCTGCGAGTCTCCTACGCACAGTTGCTACTCCGGACTTTCGACTAACACTCGAGTGTTCGGGCTCACGTGGCGGGAGAAGACGGCCCAACTACTAGCTTCCCCACCATTCACATCCCGGAGCGGGACCTCTCCATGGCTGAGGATGCCATGCTCGATTGGTTCGACTCGGCGGAACCAGAAGACCCGGAGGACCTCTCTATCATTGACTCCACCAGCTCCGAGGACAACAGCAACCGAGATACAGACAGTGAAAGGACCACGACCAGCCGGAAGAGGAGGAGAGCCGAAGATGGAACATCCCCAAGATCCCCGGCCTCAACGACTTCCCCGAGCTCGGCTTCGACGCAGGCCTACCGGAGGACGCCCTCCCCGACATTGCAACGACGACGGTCACAGCGGAAGAAGTCCCGGCGGTCAGACCAATAACCCCACGTACGTACAAAGTGCTAGCGAACACCACCCTGGCAAGGGTAGGTGCTTCCCTACCTAAGCCAACGGGGGCACCATACGTCTCTTTATCGACAACGCCGTCGCAGAATATGACCACCTACCTGAAAGGCCTGTTCGCTGCAGGCATCATACTTCAATGGAATATCAAGTGTTCTTTCCTATGTTTCCTAATCCCAAAAAGTGGAGGAGGCCATAGATTAATTTACGATCTATCCCCATGGACAGAATACTACAGGACCCCAAAGTTTAGCCTTATGGGACCAGGGCATGCCCTATCGGACATCTCACAGTCAGCCCAACTGATCAAGATCGACCTCACAAGTGCATTCTACCAATTACAGATACACCCCCGGTGTTGGAAGTTCTACGGCATTCGATATCAAGAGACCAAATACGCATTTACTAGACTCCCCATGGGACATGCCCTCAGTCCAGCAATCCTACAAAGGTGGGCCGAGGAGGTAGGAAGTGACATAGCTCAGAAATTCCACGTTAAGACAATTATCTACTTGGACGACTGGTTAATTTTTAGTGAACATAAATTTGTAAGCAGGGACATCATTAAGTATCTGGAAACGGAATATGGAATACAGATTAATTACCAGAAATCTAAATTGGATCCAGTCACTGAAATTAAATATCTGGGTGTCATCATAAATTCAGAAAACTTGTCATTAAGGCTAACCTCAGGAGCCATCAAAAGAGTCCACCAAGGCATCCCACTTATACCAGTATTACGAAAGAGAGACGTGCCCAAGCTAGCTGGCTACCTAAATTGGACAGCGTGGCTGCTACGACTCCCGAAGTTTCTGATCTCGCATGTGTTTAAGCGAAACGCGCAGTGGTGGTTCTTTTTGCAGGAGTCAGAATTTTTCAACAAGAAAGTGTACCTCCCAAGGCCGACGGAGGAAATCATCGTCTTCACCGACGCAACACCAAGGCAGGGAGGTGTGGTGATCCCCGCATGGAACATCGACCAGAGTTTCACCATACCAGAATTATCTTCCATTAACGCGGTAGAAACCTTTGCTGCCCTGCACGGACTATCCTTAACCTTAGAATTACTAAGTGAATTGAAACTGTTAAACGTGCATGTTAAAATGTATTGTGACAATGCCTCAGCGGTATACAGCCTGTCAAAAGGAAAAGGAATTGTTTTCCATTTAAATCCCATGTTAATTGAAATGTACATGAATCTTTACATTAAAGCACATCAGTCACAAACAGTGGTCCCCGTCATCAACTCCCTCCTCCTTGAGAAAGCCTCCTTGCCTAGTGCAATTTTTCTCCTTACGTCCCTACCACTTTGACCGTATTGGTCCAAAACACTTCCGAGATACGTAAACTGCTCTACCTGCTCTATTTTTTCCCCGCCTGTTTTAACATTTAGGCGGGGAAAAAGTTGAGCAGGTAGAGCAGTTTACGTATCTCGGAAGTGTTTTGGACCATAATATATATATATATATATATATATATATATATATATATATATATATATATATATATAAATACGCGGGTGGTCTGAAAAGTTGCCGACTCAGAAAATTTCAGAAAAAATGTCTTGTACCTTTGTTAGTTCGGAAACTTTTCAGACCACACTTGTATATTTATATACATACACACATGTATGGCTGGACTATCGTATAGGTGTTTAGAGCTGCATTTTGACAATAGGAATGCAGGGCATACTGTAAAGGAACAATTAGAGTGATAGAATTTCCATTCACCATAACTCTAAGTAGGACTTCACGGGAGTAAAAACTATAATTCTATTATGGTATGATAGTTGGCAATTGCATGTGCATTGAATTAAATGATTTGACTAGCTCATTTTAGTTGAAAGAAATATTTTTAAATTACTCTAAGTGGTTTTCAAGGATAGTTAACCCTTGCCTGAAAAAAATGCGGGCATAGCCAGAGGATGTAAGGATACGGAAACAAGAAAGAAACGAAAATGGACTTCCTCTGATGCTGTTGTTTTCACGGAAAGGAAATAAGAGATCGAGGGGTGAGAAATGAATAAATCAAATATGGCGGACGCGAGGACGTAGGAAAGAGAGACAGAGAGATGAAAGTGGGCAATAACCAAGGGTTTTAATAAGAAGGGTTCGAGGAAATATGAAGAGAATGATATATGGAGAGTGGAGCAAGGAACATGGGAGGGAGAATTGAGGGAAAGGGGGAGATGGAGAGTGGGGTAGAAATGGGACGGGAAGAGATGCGAGGGTACGAGGCGGCGGCAGCGATAAAGGAAGTAAGTGAAGAAGAGGGGGAAGGCGGAGAGAAAGAGAGAGAGAGAGAGAGAAGAATTTGGGATTAAATTGAATGCGGAGGCAACGGGAGAAATATATGAAGGTGAACGGTAGAAGATTTTTTTGGAGAAATTGCTGCGGAAAAATACTCGTACTTTTATTCGGACTTGGAGATGTAAAGCATAAAATAATAAAAGTCGAGTGGTTGTGCATAGGCACGAATAATATATTGACGCATAAGAAATAAGGGGATAAAATAACAACCATGATAATTATATTTTTAAGATCTCTACAAGTCCTTAGAATATTGCCCTTAGCTTACAATATCTGCAACATTTTCAAGCAATTAAGTTTATTTATTGGCCACAGTGTACCGGGTTAGGGCTTGTTAAAACAATATATCCGGGCACTCCACAATACTTGAATCCTAAATCCCTGAATAACATGACCAAAAATAACCTTAAAGCCAATCATACGCATTACATTAACTCATTTTTTTTGGCACAAATAAAGTAAAACTGAATTCCTTACTTAAATCTAAATTCTTTAATTCCATCCAAAATGACTATTCTTTCCCTCCCTCTACCCTGCTTTCTCATTATTCTCCACTCTATTCCCAGCATCAGGATCCTATTGCGTCTCAGTATCTCCTGCAACCAATTATCCGGATTTCTTTGAATTTTCTCAATAGCCGAACGCCTTCCTATGTAATTAATTACCAGTGCTAAAAATTTGTTTCAACTGTATATATTAAATTAAATTTCATCGTTTTCATAAATGAGAATGAGAGACAATACTAAAGATACGAAATATAGAAGATACTCGTTTATATGCGTACTGAATTGATATAAATCCATTTTAACAACTTCTGTAATATTTGAACTAATCATAAATGTAATTATTACTATATAACATCTACACTAGCATAATTTTGTAATTCAACTTATTGCTTCTCTATACTGAATCTGAATGTGGCTACAGTATCTCTTAAACTTCTGGACCGGCAACTTCGAACTGTTTTTTTAAGGGTTACCTCTATTTAAAATTTAGGAATGAGTTAAGAAATGATTGAAACATTCAACCTTCAAGGGCATGAAGAATGGATTGAAGAAATATGTTGAAGCCATCTCTCATCGAGGCAAAGGTATACCTCAATATTCAATAATTCTTACGATAGGGTGATGATATAAGTATTTTACGCTTGAATTATAACTCTTTGAATTTATCCAGTAATTTATTTTATTCATATGTTGCTTGATTGTGAATTTCTCTAGAGGTGAAAAATAACTGGTTTACTCAGATGGTCACCGGAGTTATGCTATTATCTGATATCACTGAAAGTTATTATTTCATTTCATAAATGCACTAGTTCTTTCAACTAATTAGCTTTGAAATTTTTATTGAGTTCAATTTGACATAAGGCATGTTGATGGCATTCTCTAACAATTCTTGCCAGTTTTTAATTCTTTTTAATCCATGTTACAGTATAAGTGATCTACGAATCAAATTTCGAGAAATAGTCGAGGCCAAGGGCATATACTTGGTTCAGTATTTTCAGAATGAAATCTGGGCCAAATGGATGCCGCGTTTGCTTACGGTGGAAAACAAACGCATTTGTATGGTCGATTTGAAGGCTGGTTTGGCGCCTTTCCATTGCAAAACTGACGACTTTCTACGTCGATACCTGGATAACTATTATCAAAACATAGATCCCTACAGTATAACACTCCAGAGACAAACATCAGCCGGAACAGTAAGTTTCTGGTGATCCAACTCCGAAGTGGGCAAAGACGGTGAAATCGACCGACAAGCTTATGGCCACGGTTTATCGTGATGCCCGCGGGATTGTCTACCTTAATTACTTGCATAAAGGGCTAATGATAAATGGAGAGTATTATACGTCATTGGACCGATTGACCAAATAAATCAAGAGGAAACGTCCTCATTTGGCAAATAAAACATTATCTTCCACGAAAAAGCACAGGTTCACTAACACACAGTGTTGTTGGTGAAAATTATGGAATCAATGTTAAAATTATTGCAAAATCCACCATATTTGGCCCACAGTGAATTTATCAATATGCAAACTTGAAAAAAATGGCTCGAAGGAAAACTATTCGTGTTAAACGACGAGGTTATTGCCAACATAGGACTATTTTGAGGACCTTCGGGAATTCTACTTTTTGGACAAGCTCAAAAAAGGTGGAGAAATTCTGTGAAAAGTATATTGAGCTATAAAACTACTAAAAAATAACAAAATCTACACAAAATAATTTGTGCTTTTTTCCTAAGAACTTATTGAACGACATATCATATGTCGTTCAATAAGTGCTTCTACCTTTTACATAGGTTCAATAGGTGCAATTCTACCTTTTACATATCATATGATATGTAAAAGGTAGAATTATTTTCGGCCATTTTGTACCATCAATATTATATCTGGTATCTTTTGTGATGCGTTTCGCATGATTTCCTCTCATATCTTCTGAGAATAATTTGCGGATTTCGTATTTGCATCAGTAAAGGTGTGTACAGTAACAGAGCTGATTTGAAAACTGCCATTTTACATTGCTATAAGACAAATGAATCTTTCTGTGAACTAAAACGCATTCATACGGGTTAATACGACCTTCCGTAATGAATTGAACTTAAAATTTTATTCCAAAAGTTCGTATCTTTAAAGTCTCTGCAACTAAAGTGAACGATCTTTAATGAAATTAATAATATCTATTCCTGAAAAATTAAACCCATTAGATGTGAAGCTCAAGTGTGACCTTGATCATAAATCATCTTGAAATAAAGGAGTAACTTGAAAACAAAATAAAAATAAACAACAAGGAACAGCAGATCACCTAAGTTCTATGGTGATTGGATACGTAAACAAACGTTCACTGAAAAAACATGTCTTAAATGAATTATATGTATTAATTAAAGTAAATATTCAGAGAATATGTTTGAATGATACCTACAAATTTGGAGTATGAAAAGAAATAACCGCTCTGGTCACTAAGGTAGCGTAAAACGCTAACTGGATTTACATCCTTCTATATTTAATGATAAATGTATATTAGCAACGTAAATATGGTAGGAATTACATTGAAATAAAAATAGGGTGCCAAGGCTTTGGAAATATTTGCGAGAATTTCGAACAGACCAACATCGAACATCATTAATGCACATTGTTACTCTCGATGAAATGCTGTCTCTATAGTTTTTAATTTAAGGGATCAGATTTACCGTAGATATCTATGTGTCCTTACGGGGGAAGCCTTAAAGGGCAGGAAAAAAACATGACAATAGGAATTACCCTGCAACTAAAGAACATAAAGAACCAAGCAATCGCTCAGATCATCGTGTTTCATATTCTAGAAATTCCAAAGGTAAAATTAAATATCTCCATCGAAGTGAATTTCATGGTCACCGGACTATTAATTTATACCACTTACAAGGCTTTAATCGTTTTTTTTCTCTCTCCGTTGCGTCGCTGAACGAAACATCAAAATTTATAAGGGAATGAAATTTCTCTCCAAAAAGAACAGAAGTTACCATTAAATTTATACGAAATTATTTTTGGAAAAGGTCGCTACGCGGGAAAAAATATCCTTCTGGTCAAAAGTAGAGGAAGGGCAGCAGAGAGAGAGAATACAAACGAGAGGGAACGGATGAGGGATGGAAGTGCGAGGAGCTGGAAAGCCTCAAGGTTGAATGTATCCCGCCGAAGATGAAAGGGAGGTTCGAGAACAAGGTGCACAAAATCGAGGAAAACGGAAGGGTGGGAAAACAGGGTAAGGGGAGTCAGGAATCATATTATCTCATCAATTCCTCTTCCATCCGGGGCGTCTCTTGGCTCGTAAAAGATATATTTTATCCCAACACATTACATTCGGAGGTAATCCCTTGTCTTCCTGCTCAAATCAATTGAGATATTGTTTAAGATGTAGCAAGGAAGATCCTAAGTAAAGCAATCAAAGCCTACGCAACAAACTATTGATGATGAAATTAATCAACAATATTCAAATTAATCGAAGTGAACAATAAATGATATTTCTTTATGAGTCCAATCCAAAAGGATTTTTTTAAGTCTAAGAAACTCATATATACTTTATATGTGTAACTTCTGAGTCAATAGATTAACAGAAGTCTAAATATCTAAGCAAGTATTTTCTAAAGGAGTGAAATTTTTTCTCGCAAGAAAAAGGATAGATAAGACGGCTGTCTGCTTACTCCGCGTAATGGTAAAATGCTGTTTTTAAAAATGTTGAAAGATAAAAGGACATTGTGAATGAACTTTTAAAATTTTGAGGGTAGGACCTAAAACGAAAACTTGTAACTCCCAGAGGAGACTGTCGAAAAAAATTCTAAAATCCTAGTGTAAATATTACAATCCATTCAGAATTTTGCCGGAAAGAAAAAAGACATAATCTGTGAATACGGTGCAAATTTTGCAAAATGTATATTGACACCCACATTTTAATAGGTGGGAAAATATGAATTGAAGTATTTGTATCAATGCGTTGATTTTAATTTTGATACGCAGTCAGTCAGGATATATTTTAAAATTTGAAAACCTTAATCAATTAACGTGTGAAAAAAATAATGCGGAGGACGCTGATTATCAGTTAAGAAATGTTGAGAATCCCACTTCCAGTGTTGACATTGCTTAATTAGGTAGAACAAAGAGTGAAAAAATGTGTTACTAGAGATAAAATAAATTTAAATTTGACGTCATGTATAAAACTACATCAAATTCGATTTATTTTTACTAGAATTTTCTGCGTAATGAGAAAATGAGGGAAAGATATTTGAAATTACAATTAAATCAATTAAGCGTAGGTAATGCTTCGTTATATGCAGAGGCAAATTCCGTGCTGTAATGTAATATAATCCCTAAAATTTCACACCAAGAATAACGCTTTTAAAAGTAAGTTTATGAAATTTTTCTAACCCCTTCATAACACGTTAATCCATACAAACTTGCTGAAGTTAATGGAAAACGAGTGGACACGAGTGGATACGAATTTTGTGATTGGCACTCAAGAACTGAAACTACTCCGCCATAAGGTTATTCCACTCTTGAGATTATACATTATGGGGATAATATTGATAAGTTATTCACTCGGCGTCTGGTCGAAGTGGACACAGAAAAATGTGTTTTACGCTGATGGCGATTAATGGAGTAATACGATAGCTAGGGGCATTGTTCCCACTCATCACATTATTTCGGCCCACGCACGTAGATAGCCACTCATATAGGTGGTCTTGAAAGAAATACAACTCTTAGACAAAGCAAGGGTAGCATTTTTATTTAAAAGTAGGTAAATAGCACTTCGAGATCTAGTCTAAAACTTGTTACGTTTTTCCACAACGGTACATATCCACTAAACAATTGGATTGTAAAGTTTTTCAATTTGTACTTTTTAGGCTTGCATTGTATTAAAATAATAAACTAGTGATCTATTTAGTGTAGAAAATGTAATTTGGCAAGAAACTGCGTTTAAGAGGGAATCTTATTTTCACTCTGCTCGAATGAACAACATGCATGATGACTGTTTTCATCACATATCACGTAACTTTTAAAGATGTCGTATAATACATTCGAATTCGGTTCATATTATGGCAGATTTAAAAAAAATCGGTATGGTGGTCGAATAAACTAAATTATGGTAACGTGTCATCTTCGGCAAAAACAACCTAAAATACAGTTAAGCTGAATTTTAAAAAAAGCTACCAAAAAAGGTCATTCGTGGACTTGGAGATGTCTCTCACAATATGATATGGAAATTCAAAATAACGGCAAAAAATGTTAAATATTATAAAGGCGGGAAGAATAATGCATCAAGCCTGCAAAGACCATTGGGCTTCATCGAGAAAGATAAAAGAGAGTCTTCAATCGGTACCTTTTTTAGACTTAAAATAAAATAAAACATTCAAAGACATGGTTAAAACATGTTCGGGCAGGGAGAAAGAAACTATGTTCATTGGCATATTGCTTTCTTTGTGAATATAATTCAGGTAGACAGTCAATTTATTCCCGAAAATATTAACAAGCATTGAAAAATGAATAACAAATTTAAAAGAACTAAAGCTAATATTTGTCTAAAAGAATGAATTTCAAGTCAAAGGGAGGGAGTGACTTTGAGAATTGTTCATGAATGAAATACGAGTGAATTGGGGCAAGAGAATTGGTCGTTGAAAGGAGATTAGAATAAATTAGCAACGGTTATATTACAGCTTGGTTTACCCTTGATACAGATAGAATGATATATATATATATATATATATATATATATATATATATATATATATTTGATTAGTTGGATAGGTGGGGAGTCACAAAATGTTTATTTGATAGTTGGGTCCATCCAAAAACCTACCTTAAACGGTAAATTACCTAATAATAATAATAATAATAATAATATATATATATATCTACGGTAATCTACCGTTTAAGGTAGGTTTTTGGATGGACACAACTATCAAATAAACATTTTGTGACTCCCCACCTAGCAAACTAATCTATATCAGGTCCCTCTTCATCTCGGTGTATTTCTTTCCTCCCTTCATCCCGTCCAACATCCCTATTCTGTTCCTGCCCTTACCTCGCTTGCCCAACATTCTCCCCTCAATGACCCTCTTCAACATTCCACTACCACTCAATACGCCTTTCATCCATTTTTCCTGCCTCCATAGGATTTATCTCAATAACCTCCTCTCCTCCCCCACCATTTCTAGTACTTCCTCATTTATATATATATATATATATATATATATATATATATATATATATATATATATATATATATATATATATATATATATATATAATTTTTTGGAAAACCCACAAACGTCTAATGTAAATTCACTGATAGTCATAACAAACACAGAAACCAAAACACAAAAGAGGAAAAACTCACTGGTTCTCGAATTTTCGGTGGTCCAACCACCTTTCTCAAGAGGAATTAGGAACAGAACTCTGTTAGAAACTTTAGAAATTAGAAACAGTTCTTTTCCTAATTCCTCTTGAGAAAGGTGGTTGGACCAGCGAAAATTCGAGAACCAGTGAGTTTTTCCTCTTTTGTGTTTTGGTTTCTGTGTTTGTTATGACTATCAGTGAATTTACATTATATATATATATATATATATATATATATATATATATATATATATATATATATATATATATATATATATATATATATATATACTCCATGCATGCATGTATCTTGAAGAAAAGTCTCACGGATATGAATAATACTGTAAATGAAGCAGCGAGATAGCACTAGCATACAAAAAGAGCTTCTGATCTCCCTTGAGAAAGGTGGTTTGCCTACCGAAACTTCAGCTAAGCTACCTCGCTTCCCCGTCTAAATTATTATTCACATTAATGGAACATTCCTTCATGATTTGTGTGTGTGTGTATATATATATAAATATATATGTATAAATATATAATTAATAACATTTGGACGGCACAATAGAACACAGAATAAAATAGATAACACTTAAAGAAAACTCACATTGTACAGTGTTGAAGTTTTCGGGCTACTCCGAGGCCTTCTTCATTTCAGACTTAGAAGCCTTCATTATTGGGCTTTTATTTAAACTGAATGCAAATAGTACTTTCTATTTGTTTGATAAATACGTTCAAGATAGTTGATTTTCTTCTAATCTATATTCTTCTATTCAAATTTAATATTCATTAAATTCGAAATGCGGGATAAGGTCAACGTCCATCGTAATTTTTTACCGTGGGAGGAAAAGTAATGTTTTGCTAGCTTTTTTCAATAATAAAATGTATTTCCTGGATGTCAGATAATTAAATAAATAAACAAGCCAAAAAGTAAACATTTATACTATAAATTTTAAGAAGATGTTATAACAAATGACGCAACATGGAGTAAGTTTATTTCAGAAGAAGTGAAAGTGCCCAATGAACACATATGATCGATAATGATCGTTCCATTTTGCCAGTCTTAATTTTGGTGATAATTAATTAAATACCAGTTGTGCAACTCTATGAAAATAACAGCGCCTTGTGACACGTAATTAGCGAACGACGTTGAAAATATTGTGACTCAATGAAATGTTCCCCTTTTCTTCAACGCAGATCTAAGATTCCAACAATGGTAAACAAGTTATTTTATCGTTATGATACCAGTATTTCACATGAATTTTGGTTTGGAAATGCGAGGAATGATCTCACTATACTTTAAATTGCCCATAAATTAAGGTTTGTGGCTCCTGCATCGTAGATTCCATGGGATTTCACACTACGTTCTAGTAACTAGAAAATTGCAAATCATGGAAACTTAGATGAAGCTACAGGCTTATCGATGAACGCTCTCTCCATCATGCTACTAATTATAAATGTTCAAAAATCTGGGAAATGCATAAACGCATATATTTTTGAATGTGCACATTTATCACTCCATGTAAGTATGCTGTAAATCGCTATAAATGATTTAAATTCGTGAATAACGTTTGCGGGCAAATTAATCAAATACCGAAGAATAGCGAGAGATATATGATACAGACATACAGAACATGAAAATGTATTTCGTACATTTTCATGGACATCCAAGTCACAAGGGACAACTGTAAAGTTTGGCGAGCGCGGACCGGAGTATTGTGACCAACAATTCTTTTTTATCTCCCATAGGGGAAAATGAAAGGCCCAAAAATTCAATGCGTTCGGTACAAGAGAGCCCATTATTTTTCACGTTTTAAAAGCGGGTCGATAAACTATTATGTGGAGCCAAGGGGAAATTCGAGGGCTTCTTGTTTGGTGAATGCTGCACAGCAACACACATTTGATTTGGCAAAAGCTTGGACTTCATCAAAGATTTTTTGGCCTACATATCTATTCTAATTGTTTTAGGAAGAGAAATACTATAATTTTCAAATTTTATTAGAAACAAGAATCAAATTTGGCCGAATTTAAAAAAAAATGTTTCACGTATCATTAACTCACAAAAAAGTAGATGAAGGGCAAAAAATCATCAAACATAGTTCAAATGCCTGGCTTTTTATTTGTTAATCGTTTCGTTCGTTATTACTAAAAGATTAACTTTCTTTTGTATTTTACCCATTGCAGGAAATTTAAGTATTATTACTCATATTTTCCAAACGTAAACTGTAGCACTATCAAGCATTGGTACACAGAATGTTATTTTAATTTATTTCATCATTATTGATGCTAAAAAATTTGAAAATCGAACCTTTAAAAATAATATGCATGTATAGTAATATTACGTAAATGGCTTCATCTTATTTCGTGACACAACGGGTTTTAATAAATCTAAGACCAATAAGTCTAGATACCAGATATCTTTCGGGAATGAGGGCATAAATCAGATTGAAAACAGGTGGAAAGAATTAAAATTCTGTCATGGACGGTGGAATAGAAAAAGGAAACCATGTACTAATGAGAAGTAAGGAAGTTTGATGATGATGAAATTTAAAATGAGAAGTGATTACTTGCAGGAATATTTATATTTGATTACTACGGTTAGAATTTACGATTTTTACATTTACAATTTTAAGATTTAAAAACAATATATAGAATTAGCGTCACAAAGTATCGACATTCCAATTCATCAATTACAGATTACAATTTTTTTTAATTATCGTAGCCACTTTTACCCACATACTATATATATTTTCTAAGTGCTACTGATTAATGGATAATTCTATGCCCACTTTACTACCATGAACAATTTTTACGCGGGATATAGGCAATGCTAGAGATTACAAAATCAGAAGTAATCAAACTTACCGTATGCTAACATAATATGTGGCAAAGTGGCAACAAATATATTTGTTCAATAACCAATTGATAAGTTATCTTCTAATGACCTAAATCGGTGAGATTATGTACTGAGATTATGTTGTGTCATCTTGTTACTCAAAGTGAACTAAACATATGGCGATTCTGATTACGGTAAGGTCACCAAGCACTGGAAGAGGAATGTGACAGCGAGAAGGAACGGAGAAAGGTCATTGGTAAAAGAAACACCACCACACGCGATGAAAAGATTTTAATTAAAAAGGTGATGAGGAAAAGAGATGAAAACAGTGTCATAAGGCAGATGTATAAGGATGAGGGCGGAGGAAGTGAGAAAGTTACCAGGGGCATTAGTGCCATGAGAATGACTGTAAAACCCAAAGGGCAAACCGGAGCAGAGTTTACACCAATCAAAAGTACCACACCAAACATATGTACGCATATGAATGAGGATGTTGAAATATGTGAGAGATGGAACTAAGATAGAATACGAAATGAGTAAATAAGAGGGGGCCTAAAAATTATACCGTTACAAGAAAAAATAAAAAGGAGCTACATTGGTCGGACGCACGCTGGAAAAAACTGAGAACTCTGAAGGTCGTAGGAAGAAGATAGAAGAGGAAACCCAGAATATGATGCAGAGACACACGAGTGATTCGGAGGAGTGTAGTGCGCTAACCCACATCCTGGTTTGGACGGATCCAAAAGGAGGAAAGCACTAGGCACCCTTAACAATGAAGCTTGAAAAGAGAAGAAGTGTGGTAGAATGGATTTTGAAAAGGACGGATAGGGAAGAGAGATAAGGAAGGGGAGAGGGATACCTGTTTAACGTAGTAGGGGAATCTGAGAGGAAAGAACGAGGATGGAAAAATCAAGAACGGTCGCCCAAGAGGATAGCGTGGGAAGATCGCCAGAAGCTTGGGGGTAACGATTTCAAGAGATCCGATTGTTTCGCTTAACTAAAGGATGGCTGTGTAAATTTTCTCCTTCGTCCGTTATAATCCCTACGAATTTGTTTCGATAGCTATGGCGATTTATTGACTCTCGTCGGCCCAGCGAATATCCGATTCTATTATTTTTCCAAGCCAATATTGAAACTTCTACCAACCATATCTAGTTTCTCTCTAGAAGATTCAAAATAAATCTCTTATTTTTTTAATAAGTTATATTAATTTCTTCAGTGGTAATAGCCTAAATTCTATCTTGAGCTTTGTTGCACAATATAAATATCCTTACATAGATACAGTAACGACGACATAAAACTGCAAATAACTAAAGATGTATTATGAATTTTTAAAATTGTAAATTTAAACTTTTCATGACATAAACCAAGACAGCATATTTACCGACTAAGCTAAATGTAGTTACGTTAAATGTAATCAGATGAAAACTTAGAAAAAACCAATTACCTCATCAAGGGAGGTTATGGAAAAAATAATGCCTTTGGAAATTAGTTTGAATGGAAGACAAGCGATAACACTACCATTTACTTCCTAATAAGAGAGTTAGCTGATGAATGTATTTCTTTTTAAAAAAGTCGATTGAAATTACGTATGGTAAATTAGAGTTCCTCCTGTGGAAAAATTCTATGCCTGGTGAAAGGGCCACGCTTGGTAAGAAAGGTATACTCCTACGAATAACTGAGGTTAAATAGTTATTGTCATATTTGAAAGTGGAAAAGATACTCTAGGAGTATTAAAATATATAGAAGAACATCGGGCAGAGTAATGGTAAATGTTGAGCGGATGATAGCATAATATTTGTCGAGATAAAGCCAAATCCAACAATAGTGGTAATCCAGGTGTTTAACGACAAGTATTCAACGGGAGGAGGAAGTGGATTGTGATTATGATAAGCTAGAAGAAATAATGAGAAATATTCAAGGAAGAAAATAATCACAGTAGGGGATTCGAAAATGGTATTCGATGAATTGAAAGATGGAATGGGGTAGAGAATTACGCCACAGAAAGAAGGAATGAACGGGCTGTGAAAATAGATTTGCTGAGGAAAGGGATTAGTATAAACTAACACTAAAAATGTGGAGAGGGAAAGTGCCTGGAGAAACAGGAAGATACTATCTATTATATTATATTTCGACTCACAAACTGATACTTGTCTTGGAGTTATTTTTCACTCTTTTTTATTATGGTACTATCGGATTGACAGATAATCGTCATAATCAACAAACAAAGTTGCAAACAACAAATTTATGCTCTCATATTTAATATTTTTTATTAATAATATTTCACCATTTAAGATGGATTTTGTATTTAGCATATACTGTAAAACGTTACATTTCTTTGTCTTTTCTTATAAAATACAACATGCTACGAAAATTACAATAAACTTTTCAAAATTTGCAAGCTTTCTTACTCTCTTCATTTCGTCATATTGACTTATCTTACCCTCACCTCTTCCTCGCCTGCCTAATGCTCTCCGCTCTATCACCGTTTTCGAAATCCCATAGCCAATCAAAATGATTTGCATACACCATTTCTGTCTCCTTTGGATCACAGTAAAAATTCCCCCCTCCTTCCGTACGATACCATGTCTGGCACACCCTTGTTTCACATGTATATGAGATCACAAAAATACTTGTCTTTAGCTTGGAAATGGCAGAAAACTGTCAAAAGTGGTGGAAAAGTACATAAAAAGTTTTTCAAAATTACTAAGAATAATTTATTTGTTTGTATAAAATCAATTCTCCTGCCATTAATTATATGAAAACATATTTTAGGAACGATATTTTCAATTTGCACTGTGTTCTGAGAAGTGATAAGGAGGGATGTATACTCTATTTTAATTTAGTTGACCCACAATTTAATTAAAAAGTTAATTATTGAAAAGGGTGATTAGATCAGATATTGTGACAGATGATCAAACAGAAAAATAAGATCAAGATATAACTATAAGCAATTGATAAAAAATTTAATGGAATAAGAAGAGAGAAGAAGAAAGAATTGAAGGGAAGATCCCGAGAGTAAACCAAGGGACAGGTACATAGGAAAAATAAAGAAGGACGTATGACGGAAAAACAAACGAGATGGGGACATTAACGCTACATAGAGAAGAATTAAATATCGCATTGAGCCAATATTAGGATTAAAAGACTAATGATGGTGAGAATGATGAGAACTGCAATAGAAAGCGAGAGATATTTTGAAAAAGGAATCCTGTAGAAGAGATCAGAATTAGAAAATGATCGGGAACTAATATGCTGATAAATTACAATTAGTAGTAAGAGTACAACCTCTCGCCAGCACTATACCACATATACTTAGAAGAGGCAATATCAGACAAGATATAACCAGAAGAAGCACAAAATTTGTAATCAAAGTGATTAAGCTGAATAGCGAAGAAATTTGACGTGACCAGAATGGCAGGTGGTATCGCAGTAGTTACAAAAACGCGAAATAATCTGAAAAAAATTGCAAGTTAAAGGCTAAGCAATTATTATTGATATTCCACAGCAAAAGGTAGGTTTTGGATGGACACGGGCTATTCAAGAGTACAGCGATTCATTTCTGTGCCTCTGCCAATAAAGTACACTTTGAAATCCGACTCTATAATAAACCCCTCTTCAAACTTGCAAACTACCTACCTCCATTCATTTCCTTCAACATAATTATTCTTTTCCGACATCTTTCTCGCTTTCCCAGCCTTTTTTTCCATCACAGTCTTCCTATCGACAATAAAAACGCTCTGTATCCATCACTCCCTCTTCCTTTAGATAATTTCCAACAACCTACTCTCCTCCCCAAGCGGGTTAATTCCATTCAATATTTATCATCCTTCTGTGCAGCCAAATTTCAAAGGCATCCAATCTACGTCTATAGTCTTTCTTTAACGGCTATATTACCGCGCTGTAAAACTAATTTTCCAAATCAATGTTTATGTTATATTAACATTCATACTTGTCACATCAGCATAGCTGCCCTTCTTCGTCCTCCTTGTGATATTTCCTTGTCTAATACAATTCTTCTTCTTATTCTCTACTAATTTTACATTCTAATTCAAAATATTTCCGATATACGTACTGTAACTGGCCCATTATATATGAACTTTAATATTCCATATAGTTTAGTTTTCTTCTCTCTCGGTAAACGCATAACCTTTGTTTTGAGTGATTAACTCATCGGATCACTTTTCCACTCGATATCAAGTGATGCAACGATCCGTTATTCATTATGTCCGATTGCCACCACATCACACCTGAAGCTACTCCATTTAACCTTTGTTTTGTTTATATTAATTCTCATCCCATACCTATCACATTGACTTTCCAAATCGCTCAGAAATTTTTGTAACACCTTCACTGAATCGCTGATTAAAGCTTGGTTATCCGCAAATTTCACTGATTTTAAGACTTCCGCACCAAATTGCATTTTTATTTCCACTTCACACCTCCTATAACCGTTTCCTCTACATGTACGATAGACAGCACATTTAATATTGGTCTAACTTCTTCCTAACACTGCCCATTCAGGCTCTACATCCGCCATTCTCAACCGCCACTCTAAGAGAGGCAGTTGTTGCTGATAAGTAATTTATCCCTGCAATCAAACGTATTTTTCTTTATTTCTCTCATAAGAAGGCTGCATTTTCTTTTTTCTTCCGGTTAAATTCCTCACTCATAAATACAAGAATTAGTGCCTGAAAACTTCTCTTTCATTTTTTTGAAGTCCTTAAATAGTTCGGCGAGAATTTTATTTACTTCCATAGTCTTATCTGATATCAATTCCTTTAATGCCTACTCGCCACGAACTAAGCCTAGACTTATGCACCTCTTATTTAAGACATACCCATTTTCCATGCATAAGTTTGCTGGTCGAATGTCTTTGCTATATAGTTCCTTTATACATGTATTATATTTCTATTTCTTGATACTCGCCTATTCCATTAATTTCAAGAAACTGTAACAGTAACTTTAACGGAGTCACCCGCTATGTGTGCATTATAATGCAACAATTTCAGAGAGTAAAAATCATACGCCTTGACCGGGATTCGAACCAGGATCCCTCGATATCCGGCCGAGTGCTTTCACCACTTCAAAAAAAATGAGTGTAAGAGGACGTCTCGGTAGCTTAAGTGGTTAAGGCACTCGGCCGGATATCGAGGGATCCGGGTTCGAATCCCGGTCAAGGCGAATGATTTTTACTCTCTGAAATTGTTGCATTATTCCATTAATATTATTTCTGACTTAAGTTTGATTTTTTGTTCTAATTTTTCTTTCCACTTTCCTTTTATCTTCCTGTATAGTACACCAACCTTGCTATTTCCCTGTAAACATTGCATATCTTTGCACTGCGTCTACCACCATTATACTTATGCCCAATTTGTTACGCATATTAATTTTATATTGGGCTTTTTATACTTCTCTCTACCTAACTTGGTGTTTATTATTTTCCATTTCCTATTCTGTTCTATTTTTCTTATCATTTTATTTTCGGTCAGGATTTCTTTGTCCTTTTCCTATTTTCTGTTCCTAGAGTTTCGTTTTCCTATATCACTTTTGGCTTGTGTTCCTATATGTTCATCTATAGTACCCAGCCCCCTGTTCTCGCCCATGTTTTACCCAAAGTCTGTTCATGATCCTTTCTTGTAGTTACAGTTAATGCTTCTAAATCCCATTTCCTCAGCCGTCTTACATTTTCCATCCTCTTGAATCTGACGGTATATACTTAATTAATGATAAATATCTGAATCTATATTCACTCCCGGGCCACCGTGCAACTTAATCGTGCTGTTCCTAATGCTGGATGTAACCATAATATAGTCGCGGACAAAGTACTTCGGGAGGTTAATGTATCACCAAGAAGTAAATTACAATTCTTTTTTATGAAAGAGAGAACGTAAAAGCAGATATACCGTATATGTTTTTGTAGGAATCCAAATGGATAATTGCTACAGGTGGATTATTTCATCAGTACACGCATACATGGACATATAGCTTGGGATGGAAAAAGTTTGATCGATATCAAACGAAAATTAGTTTAAGCTAAGGAGGCGATCATGAAGAAGATGCAACAAATATATTCCAACATCCTAAGGTGGTAAATGGGGAAGTGATGCACCAAAACGTACGTATAGAGCCTGGAGTCCAGCGACCAGAGAGGTAAAGAATTTGAAAAATGGAGCAGCAAAGAATAGCGCCTGTGAAGCATGGTGTTGGAGGGGAATGTTGAAGATGAAATGGACAGAAAAGTGAAGAATTTAATAGGAGGGCAAAAGAGGAATGTGGATGGGATACATCTTAAGGCACAATGAAATTGATAAGAAATATTTTAGGAAGGAAAATTTAAGGGTGGGTTTCACAAAGGAGGTCGAGGGACAAGTAAACGGGACGAATTCCGAAAGACGTAAAGCAGAGAAGAAAGCAGGGGGTGAAAATTTTTATTGCTTAGAGAAGAATTAGGAGCAGCAGTAAACCAATCTTTTAGGATTAAAATACTGATAAAGATAAGCTCAAGAGACACATGGATTGTACTCCTTCCTAGGCCTTGAATAAAATTAGAGAAAAAATCTTTGATTCCCATTCTATATATTACAATAACTCATCCGTTCGGTCAGCATATTTTTAACGACCTTTGACAATGCGTCCAAAATGCCTACTCTCTCTACCCTTTACCTCGATTGCCCAGTAGTCTCCCCTCCATTGCCATCTTCGGAATCCCATTGGTTATTTGTATCTTCTGCATCCACTGTTCCAGGTATCTTCGAATTTATCCCTATCTTCTTTCTTGCCCTAACACGGCGTAAACAATTTATCATTTGTTTTCCTTGTTATCCATATTAGTTTTTCTATTCTTTTCCACGCACATCTAAAGGGACTCTAATCTACGCATATTTTTCCACATAAATAATCAAATTTCCTACTCATGAAAAACATTGCTCGAAATAAAGTTTTTATTAGTGTTTTATTTATGTTTTTAACTAAGGTGCCTGCCATCAACTCCCATCTCATTTAAAATGTTTCTTTACCTAAAGTAATTCTTCTTTTTTTTGTCCCAGCTGCTTTAACCACTTCTCATACACTTCGTAAATAGATGAACTCTCTATCTGTTCAAGTTTATGTCCAAAACATTTTATGTCTACTGTTATCCTTTAATCTAAGTCTCTAGCGGGAAGAGGATAAATGATGATGGCTACCCGTTTATCAAGGACAACCATTCCGCCAACTTTTCCGATATCTTTCACGTGTTAGCACTAAAGAGGCCCTCGTAGATCTATGCTCATTCACCTGCTCCGAGGACGGAGCATTATTTTTCATGGTTTTTAAGTAAGCGCTCGTATGTGCAGGTCCAAATGCTTTGCGGAGGTTCATCCTCTCCCATTTCTCTCGATCCAACGCAGGTAAGCGTCAGCCCGCCTCGGGTTTTATTTCACTAATTTACCTTATTAATGTGGTCCGTTCCCCTTAACGACCACTGACAGCGATGACTCCATTTGTGTTTGGGCGAGCGCATTAACCTAATCACTCAAGTGCTTCGCAGTTATGCCACTCGACTGACCACGCACACCTCCCCCATCACGTACTCGGTCCTTTGGAGTGGATGCGGATCACGCTTGTGATCAGCAGAGCAGGGCTCTTCAGGACTCCACCTGCGGGGATTGCGGCGTCGCTTCTGCAAATGTCGACTGATTTGCGGTCGTGCAGATTATAATGGGACATGTGTCAAGCATTATAAGGCATAACAGTACATGCTTTCCGCTGATGACGCTTATCCCTCCAGTAATGAAAAAAGACGAATGGTAAAATCCATATCCAAGGCACTCAATCGCAAACTTTCATAGATTGGGAGCCTTACGCTTATAACTGGTTTTTAATGATCACTGAATGAGCATTTTTACATTCTCTGCTTCGCCTAACGAGGCACATTCTGAGACCAGACATTACATGAAACTATTCTTCAATGTCAAATTCTTCCTCAATCCCTCGACGACAGTCGTACACATCACATTCCGAGTCACATTTCTCTGCATCCATCTTTCCTGCATTCTTTGAATTTCCCCCAAAGGTTCTTTCCCCTCCACAGCATACCATACACTTCTTTGTTTTCCTTTCTACCCAATCCATTTTTTTATCCTTCTCAACACCCACATTTCAAAAGCCGCCAATCTATACCTATAAGCTTGCTTCAATGAGCATGTTCCGCACTCTACAAAATCGAGCTACATATCAAAATTTAACGAACCTTTTCTTGACATTCCTACTCATTGTAAAAACTCCTTTCCGCAATGCAATAGGGGCGTAAAATCCTACTACTTGGATGAATTTGAATGAAAAATGATTCCTGAAGGCTTTATAAAGCATAATTCATGTTAAATATTGTCCAGAATATCATAACAGCATCAATCTTTCTGCCAGTTCAATATTTCAGATATTGTAACATGGATAGGTTTACTTGGGAGAGCAGATCATAAATTATTGTGTGAAAGTATGATGTATGATTTCACGTTTACTAAGCAGTTGTACATCAGCAGTCGATATATTAGAAATGAAATTTTCGGGACTCTATCCTCAACCAGTGCGAATATTCATTTGTCGAGATATTAGCTATAATTTCAACAAGAACACGGGTTGCAGTCACAGAAGATTTTGTATCGAATCGATGCTTAATTTAAAGCTCATCAAGCATACTTTAAATGGCCAGGTAGTTGGTGAACATGTAATTTCTTGGTGTCATTCTCACCAACTCCAACCAGCTCACATTTAAGCCGCAACTCGACTTACGAGTATACGGCAATGGTTGCAAGGAGCCGCCACGGCTGTCTTTCCACCGTGAGTTCTTCTCTGGGTCACACCGACAGGCTGATACTTTACAATTCGGTCATTCATCCTCAGTTTCTGTACCCTTTCCCCGTGTTTGCTGTAAGGAAAACGCTCAGGCATCATCCTGAGACCATCCAAAATTAGGCTGTTCGGGTGATTCTCCTAAGGAGTCGGTTCACTCGAATGGATGACGTACGAGCGACGCATAAACTCCAGTCCGTCGCGGAATTTCTCCGCTTGCAAGTCGCTTTATTTCAATCCCACCTCGCACCGTCTGGAAATCCGCTATTACAAACGATCCTGGAGAGCAACACACGTATACACTACCTACAGATATTACTCGCCTATGAGTGTTTCGTATGTCTTTTAATTTTAATTTTTTTCAGAGAAATAAGCCGCTCCAGGGCCGACGGGCCTGGAGAGGCGATTTCTCTTTCTCGGTCCTCCGCGTTCTTTTGTTATAATTTTATTCGCTTTATGGTCCTGCTACCACTCTCTTGCCCAGGGGTAATTTCTTGCTGTGGGAAATGGGCGCTCCTTGCCCCCGTTTCCTTTTTGTATCACTCTAAGCTCAGTGTGCGCCGGTGGGCATTTAGTACTGTCACGGACGTTCTTATTTGCACTAGCTTGTAAAAAGCCGTTCCCTTTTGGATTTCCTTTCTTGTTAGTTAAAATTTTCATATTTTATTCCTAGTTTCAAGTTTTTTCTTCTAGCAAATCACACTTCTACTACAGCGATGTTTCGTTATTTCAATACTTCAGTTGTAAGACCAACAATGGAGTACGCAACAACAGTATGGGACCCTATGGTAAAGGTGCATATAAATAAGCTTGAGAAAGTACAGAGAAAGGCAGCTAGGTACGCTCTAGGAAGACATAACAGGACAGATAGTGTGACAGAAATGTTAGAGACACTAGAATGGACACCGCTCCGACTCAGAAGGAAGCTGAACAGGCTATGTGGGATGTTCAAGATAGTAAATAAAGAGAAGGGGTGGGAGGAGCTCTCAGAAAGAATAGACAAACCAAATTACATTGGGCGGAAGGACCATCAGTTCAAAATAAAACATAAGAGGGCACAAAACAAACATTAAAAAAAACTCCTTCCTCAATCGTGGAATAAAAGAATGGAATGAGTTACCTGAGGATATCTTTAAGTCCTTACCTTATTCATTAAATAAATTTAAAACGAGGTGTATGCTCTCCTTAAAATAATTATCTGTAACGTGTGAGTGAGAAATGTACGCGATAAAGCCGTATGCACTTGTGTTATGAATGGTTTAAGTGGTTTATGACTCGTAATCAAGAATATTACCACCAGACTATCGCCTACTTGCAATGCTGGTTGTTAAATAAATAAATACCATACGTTTCTTATGTACAATGATCGGTAAAGGTGAGACTTCACTCACCGGGACGGTTTTTAATGTCCCTTCAAGTAGTCAATGGGTGTTTCAGGAAGGTCACTGATTAGGGAAATTAAGGGAGTAACTATGTGATGACAAGTTAAATAAATATAAATTGAACATAAAGTCAATTTTTGACATTTTCTAGTACTTAAGTATTTAATGAGTTGTTCGCATTAAGTTTTTATACGAACATAATTTGAAAAACAATTAAAAATATCGTTTTACCTTGGTTCCTCACTGAATTAATTCTGTCATCAGTTTGTAATTCATGGGAAAATTTGTAATTTGTACTTAACACAAAGTCTATCGTATTTGTTGCACTAGAAAAATAAATTATGATTCATTGATTTCGAACTAATTCAAAAGTTGGCCAAGTAAAGATTTTTCCATAAAGAATTTGATGCGCCGAAGAAAATGTGCACTAAAAACCTAAATTAAAACCAACTTGGAATTAAATTTAAGAAAGAAGCCTGCAGTGTTACATATTACCTCGCTAGTAATGAAAGGAAAATAATGAGATAACTTGAAGGAAATTAATGTTAGGATGGCGCATTAGGCGTTGTTATTATTTTAAAATTAAAAATAATAAATGAAGGAATACATTTTATTTCTATATTGAACGATTTAAGAACCATTTCTTTGCATAAACATAGCTGGTTACTTTTAAAGCACTGGTCTAGAAATGGCAAAATTTGACAGGTAGTCCGGAAAATGTATTTTCAAGAAAAGAGGGTGATATGATATATTTAAGGAATTTCATGCAACGAAAAAGCAGTAGTTTAGCTTAGGAAGTCGGAAAAACGAATATAACCGAAAAAGCATTGTAAAACTGTGACCAAAATAAATAAAATGTGAAATTCATAGTAGCGATCTCACGCATTGACATTCATTATAACGTGCTAAATAAGAACTATATTGAAGTATGAATCTCCTAAAATAGAAAATCTATAAAATATCTCGAAATAAATAGTAAATGTACCAACATTAAGGCGTGAAGTGTTATTGTGCTAAAAAATTAAACGGGCCATTGTGAAATATCGCAATTTCTCTATAAGCCCTAGCCTATACATATACGAGTCAAGCAATAACCAGTCAGTTTGATAATTAGAATTAGGATCTGAACTTTGTATTCATTATGTTTAGAACTTGGAGTGCACTTTTTGCACACATTTTTGTCGCAATTTTTACTTGAACAAACCGGAAAAAGGAGATTTTAATAAAATAAAAATGTGAAAATTTAATCAAATTATGCACCAAAAACGAATTATTTTAACATATTTGTTCGTTATAACCTTAAAAAAAATGAAGCTTCAAATCCAATATCCCTAAAAACTCCTCCAACAGACTAATGGATGAAAGGGCATTTCATTCCATCGGCCTCACGGAGACTTCCAGGGAATTATGATTCCCCGGGCGTTGAAAATGTAACCAAATCTAAATAGAATCTCCGCCATTGGCCATGAAAACGGGTGCTGATGGAGAGGATGGGGGGAAAAAATAAAGGGTCGCTAAAGGATCGTCCAAGTCAATCACGATCCCCATCGCCCAGGCGCAGAACCAAATCGCCATTTATACGCTCCGGTGGACCCTTGCGCATTGAAATTCATAATTTCCCCCGCGACGGCGATATTAAATTTATGTATTCCTTCGAGCGGAGGTGAGGCGAATATTTCGGAAGCCAGGAGGGAAAAGGGCGGAGGGAGGAATGGGGTGGAGGGTGAATGGGCTCGCGTAGGGTAAAGCCTTCTCCTTGCAGAGATAGGGGAGAGAGGGGCAAAAAAAACAGAAAATAAGAGCGTCGATCAGTTTTCAAGGGCAAAAAGTGAAAGGGAGAGTGAGGAACTGTCGATGGCATTGGGGACTTGAACCGATCCGGTGCTCACTTTTATGCGTCACTTCACACCCGCTCCCCACCATCGCACTCCACTCTTTCCTGCGTTGCTTTATTTTATCATTTTCATTAATATTTTTTTCGCAAAGGTCCTTCCCCTTCCCCTCTCTCTTAACACCTCTCCCCTTTGCTTTAAGCGTAAGATCGCCTCTCTCCCTCTCAGTATCAACTCAACCTCTCCCTCCGGAAAACTCATGCCATCGCCAAAAATAAAACTCCCACGAATTTTTTTTTTCAGTCGACCGCGCAGTTTTATAGAGCGATGGGTGTCGAGAAGCTCCTTTTTCTTCACTCCTTTACCCTTCTTCGCCTTTCCTCCGACTTTTTTTTTATACTCCCAGAAATTTACGGGTGATTTTTGGAGGAGAGAGAGGGAGAGAGAAGGCATGGGAATCTCTCCTCTTTCCCCCGGCATTTCTGTTTCCCCCCCCGGCCAAAACTGTTCCTTCCCCGTGACAAGACCTGAGAAAGTGCCTGGGTGGTGTGGGATGGTAGGAGTTAATTAGGTTTCCTCGAAAATATTTGCTCCATTCCTCTCCCTGCCTCCGCCAGGATTTTTTTTCCAAAAGCGATGGATTTTTTCATTAAGAGAGTGAAAGGAGAGTGGGAGAGAAGAGGGACGAAGATCTTATGCGTACGAAGAGGTCCGACGCAACTTTTGTAAGCTAAAGATGATTTTTTTTTCTGGAGGAGAACGTTTTATTATTTTCTCTTCGACAATAAAACTGCAACATTTCTATCTTCCAGGAGGAGAGTTTTTTCAATGGAGAATATCAGAATAAATGCTTAAAGCCTTAAAAATGGGGATGGTTTGATATTACATTCATAATTTCCTGGATTAGCGGAGGATATTTTCAAATATCCAAAGTCGATTAGACGTGACGTGAAGATGAGCCTTGCCTATTAGAATACATCTATTGATAACCTGCACATGTCATTGGAAAAGCAATTTTCCAGGAATGAATATGAACCGTGGCGTGAAACAGTGAGCTAATTCCAAGCAATTTTGATTTTTACCAAATACTTTCGGATATATTCTTTTGTTCGCCTGAATATATCTCCTATTAGTGGAAATCATCAGGGTAGGGAAGTTAATCTAAAGTAAGCAGCACTATGAGAGGTAAGTGGCTTATTTGGTCGGGACAGGATATTTTGGGAATGATGGAAGGGTGGAGAGAAACTTGACGCAGGAATTAGCTAAAGTATAACGAAAAGCACTAAGGATCCACAGTTTTACGTCCCACCAGACGGAACGCATGAATTTTCATTAATTGCGATGGAAAAGATGAGTATGTTAACATAATTGAGCATAAATTTCAAGGGATTTTACTTATATGCATCGTAATTTCTTATAAATATAATCATAAAAGCTAAAAAATATTCCAAGTGGTCTCCACGAAGCCTTTCACGTAGCGATTGGGAAACTACTGAAAAATTCTCCCACAGCTGGGATGAAAGCACACCTAAAGCTCAATCATGGTCATTTGATATTATTTTATACTGAAACCAGTGAAGAAATCTTAAGATTTTTTCCTCTTTATTCCCCGCTAAAATATTGAAGCTACTCACTACCACTACCTACGTATCCACAACAGTACATTTTACCTCAGCAATCAATTACCCCCCAGGGTAGCTACTATTAACATGCTCTAGGTGTCCTCGTCGCTATTAATCTGTCAACAGATTAGCCATAAGTTTCCCAAGAAGGGGAATATGTTGCGGAACTTTGGTTTGGAATTGCCTTTTCCTGAAGTCATAAAAATAAATCAAAAATCAATAATGTACGGATTTTAATGGATGTAATACGGAATTGAATGTACGGAACGTTTACTGCTATTGATAGAAAAAAGGATTGTACAATGGAAAAAACTGGATAGAACTCCCTCTCCAAAAGTTAATTTAGCGTCACGCAAGAATTTCTTTAGAAAGTATTAGCATATTAACATAGATTAGCCTAAATTTCATAATATTTTCCTTATGTGCAACGTAATCTTTATAAATATAACGAGAAAAGGCATTATGTATTCAAATATTACAGATAAATTTTGAATGTATTACTAGTATCGGCACAGAGTTTTGTTACAAAAATATTATTTTTACAGGTTTGCATAACTAAGTCAGCATGAATTATCAATAAAGACAGGGACCTGTAAGGTAACTTATTAATACCGTTTCCGGCTTATATATAAACCTAGAGTTCTTCAAAAATTGTAATAATTTAAACATATTTTTGATAAATCTCTTATGCTGAACAAGCATTGTTATTTGGTGAACCCTTCAATTAAAAAAAAAATATGATCACTGTTTGCAGGCACCATCAACCAATCAATGGAACATATGAGAATAAAATAAATCACGGACTTACCTGTACATAAATTGAAGTCTTCGTGATTCCCCAATATTTGCTGGTTCTTCCATCATCGTGGGCTTTTCCCATCTCTTTAGGTGTGGTGTTGCAAACAATTTATTTGCTCAAATATGACATTTGGTCCCACGGCGTAAGGTATTTATTGGAATACATAATATCTATGGATAAAAAATTAAAATGAAAGCTTTTTAATAAGAGTTTTTTTAAGAATAAATATTAACAACATTAAGAACTAAGAAAAACCGAATCTAAAAGAAAATAATGCAAACAAAATAGCTGTGGCTCCTTTCAATAAAATATATAAAAACAGAATAACAATATGTTGGTTTAATTATGAAAAAACCAATGAAAATCATAAAAAATATGAGGTGAATGAGCAGATCAATATGCAAGAATTATTTTTTTATGTAAATATATTTCAATGATTTCCAGGTTAAGTAATTGAGTTACATTACAGTAAATGTGCTCTGATTCTCAATAAATTAACATGAAATGAACAATAACTTGTGCTCAAAATCATTTCCTCCGATGCTTATCCTCAAAATACTTGTATTACATAATCGCTCTGATTATCTCTACAAGGTAAGACTTTTATTTCTTAATGGACTCGTTGCATACCATTTATATTTTTTTGCATAACATCACTTTCATTAAATATTCCTTAAAATAAACACATCATTCAAACAGTTTAAATCCTCAGTGAATATATATATATATATATATATATATATAAGTCAATAGAATTCAATAAATAAACTTTTGTGATATATATATATATATATATATATATATATATATATATATATATATATATATATATATATATATATATATATATATATACATACGGCGCGAATCATTTTAATCCGATTTCAGTTTTCTTTCTTGAGGCACACACTCATACCGTTCATGTCGTCACAGAATTTCACTCCCTCGAAAAGAAAATGTAACTTCCACAGTGCGAGAGAACGCTTTCATTTAATTCGATTTTAAAATATTTCTTTTCACTAAGCCAATCTTGTGTGCACACATTCCCGTTGTCTTTGTATGTGTCACAGCGTAGTCACGGTCCAGAGAGAATCAATCCCTCTAAACTGGAACAAGTAATTCCTACCTTTTATCGCTCTATTTGCAAGTCATTAATCCACGTTGGCAATATCTCTTACATCATCAGTTCAGAATGAAATATAATGGTAAATGTTTTCTTTGAATAAATAACACCTTCACTGCCATAAAATATCAAATACAGTAGGCAAATAAAGTCCTGAGTACTCGATGAATATTTCGAAAATGAAACGTTATATTAAGTGGCTATGAAATCTATGTCAAAATTAGGCAAACGTGATAACACAAAATATAGAATCGAAAAGCGCCTACGACAACACGAAAGGCAATGTGAACTGGATGGTATGTGATGAAGATTTCTTCGTTATACTCACAAACCCATATCACAGTTCTACAAAAAGCCATCCACCACAAAATGAATACATTTTTTACGTTGATACTTGCACTACATTTATTGCATAAAAACAACAGGCCTTGCGTTGTGATAAAGTAACACTTTGAATTCTTAATTACGATAATAATTATTGAAATACTAACTACGTCCATTATTTCGCCTTGGTCATTAAATAAAGGTCCCAACAAAGATTATCTCATGCTCACTCACACTTATCAACAATCGACACTTTCACTCCTTTTAATATACACTGTGGCCACAATTGTCATAACAATTTGATCGTCGTTTCGTCATATAGTTAGTTGGGTGGGTCTAAATTTCCTTCCAAATTTCAGTTAATTGTTCCTCTCCGTCAACAACTACCTCTACGAATATAAAACTTTGATTGATTCGATATGGTTTCAATTATTTATAACGTGACCCGCTCACCGTTTGCTTGACGTATCTCCGTAGCCACCAAGTTCACTTAAATGGTGACTGCTCGTCGGCGACTGCTTTCCACTTCAGTATATGGCATAATCTTCACGGTCGCACAGAAAAATGCTTACTCCTTGAACATCGTCGATATTCCTGATCGTCAGCATCACTGGCTCCGATATCGGGTTTCCTTATCCCATGAAACTGAAATAAAAACAGCTGTTATTAGTTTTACTCTTATACGATAAGCAATATAGTGTAATTACATGTTTTTGAGGGAATAAAAAATAAAATTACTGCAATATTTAGTAATGAGCAATTAGTACAGTGGTAAAAAAACACTTTTGTACAGGTTTTTTCAATTATAAAAATATTATATATACCAAATATGGTAATAAAAGTACGCCGACATATGTTCTGCATTCAAAATTTACGTTCTATATCTTCAGATGGGGAAATTATATCTGTTAGTCTACTAATTTCATTACATTACGTTCAATATGCATTCAAAATTTCACACTAGGGAAAACAGGCATAAAAAGTGGTGTCATTTTGCATTCGGTGTGTTGTTTATACGTGTGCTAAGGGATAAAATGATCAAATGAGATTCGCTTGGTTCTTCATTAGGTAATCCTACCATTTATTATAATACTTATACATATTTACACAACCCCAAAACATTAGATTGACATTTTGTTTATAATAAATTGCACGTGACATTGATGTCAGATTTCTCAAAGGTGAATTCACATCGTACTTAAGGTTTTCCTCAAACACATAGGAAAGAATGATTACCCCTCAGTGTTTTCCAAACAGTAGTTTGATCCCTTCAATATATATATATATATATATATATATATATATATATATATATATATATATATATATATATATAATTTCACTGCTTACGAGTGTACCACAAAATTTTATTCATAAGTCAATTGTTAGTCTTCATTTGACGGGTTATACGAAATACTGAGAGATCTTTCGTCGCCTTTCGGAATTCTTAACTCTGTCTATTATTTTATTGCATAAAATTATAATAACATCAGAACTCAAACACGAATTTTGCTTATAAATGTAAAAAAAGTAGATGAATTCCATCCCAATCGATTATTCATATTCGCTGGAAGTTAAAACTCGGTTGAAATCAAACAATTAAGAACTACTTTTTATTTTTCAAGACATAAGAAGGTACAAATATAGAGGTAAATATTTCAGAAATTTCATAGATTCCATACTTTTCACCTTAAACTTGTAACTTGTTTAAAGTCTTAAACGCATTTTCAATGCATTTTTCGTTCACATGAGCCTTCAATTCCGTTGCTACAAGAATTCCGAAAATATCTTATGAATTTAATGACTATATTGAACTATTTTTTACACAAATGTGTTTGTTTTCGTTTTACAATGTTCTTTTTCATAAAATTGCATTACGTTACCAGCAATGGTATATTACAGAAATATCGTGGATAAACGTTAATTGTGCTGATCTGAAATAAACGTCTTGCATTTTAGAAATTATTAATGTGAGTCCTTCTAATTTTTCAGTGCTGAACAAACTGTCTGAACTAAACAGCCGGAGTAAGATGCAATGAGTTCACCGAGTTTCTTTGTTTTTAAAGAGGTGTATTTTCCTGGCCTGCAGATTTCTTCCTTTTGATATTTTTGATCTGATTAGCATTCGTAGCTTGTGATATTATTAGGTTGCAAATTGGAATTCGGATATAGGAGAGGTTTCGTTCGGTACGTTATAAAAAATTGCTTTAAAGTTAAGGAACTAACGTTATCTGCAAAAGTTCTGCTGCTACTTCCTTTTAACGATTTCCCAAATTTGCCGTTGCCCCAACTAATGACCAGAATATTTCTGGGTTATCCAATAAATATTTGGGCAGTTTCTTTTAAAACTACGTAGTTGTTTGCGCTAACCCTTTTATGCTCACACTAGAGCCTGGCGCGTGACCTTTTGGTGAGCGTGTGATTATTTAATATTTCCCATTCTAAACGTTACCTTTGGAACGATTCTTAAATTCGGAGTGCTGTGTTCTTCTGCTGTCTCATTGCCACACTGATTTCTCTGGGTATTTGACCCTTTTATTTTCACGTTTAGTGCATTGGTCCGAACAATCACGAACGTTACTTTGTGACACCATTGTAATATCCTTTATCTGTCAATGTATATTCAAACATTGATCCAGTTGACCGATTATAAATCCTGTGACTAAACGTTATATGAAAAGTTAACTTCACAATCTCATTTAATAATCCACTCTAGACGCATGTTTTGTAAATATATGATTTAAGCAGAAACCAATGAAGTTATATAGATACTTTCGTATTGAAATGCGTGAGGTCACTATTACTTGTCGAAATCTTAAGATATATCATGTCCTTCATCTATTATTATATTCAAAAGTAAAAACTCGTGAACATTTTTTCCCAATCCAATTTTTAATATATTCTTAATGAAGTTACTAAAATCACAACTATTTTAGTTAAATAAAATATAGTTTATCCCAGAAGTATAAATTCACGTAATTAGCAGAGCACAATAGTTATTAGGAACTGACCGTGAATGTTGTAAACTAATACGGGGAATACATACTGAGAACGTTCAATAATATTTAGATCCAATATAAATAAGGACGAAATAAACTTTCTTAAAAAAATAAAAGTCTTTAAAAATTGCCGCCAGTAATAAAAAGCACACCATTTACGTTTTAGGTAAAATCATTTGATAAAAGGAAGCAAAAATGGCAAGAATAACTATAGAAGAAATATGGTTCCAATTTTTTATAAATATTTATTGATGATGTTGATGTTCATGAAGTATAGGTGACGGTTTAACCATTTTTTGGTAATTTCTGTTTGAAATACCTAGAGTAAAACATTCTTACGGTAGCTTAAGGGTTTTGTTTCTCAAAGAATATTTTTTCAGGACTTGAAACTAATTAACTATCAGATTTCTACTACCAAATTATGCCACTCTGTGCAGTAGCGTATCATTTTCGTAACTTCATTTGAGCTTTTATTGCAAATTTAATAAGATTCCTCCCACGGTACATTTACTTCCAAATTTGTATTCACTTGAACAATGATAATTCATTAAGATTTCTTTAGCTCTCGCGCTAGATTACATTTTCAAGGCGTATACTCATCAATGATCAGCGTAATGCTTTCGGTGAAAACCTAATGATTTTGGGAAATACTGTAGCCCAATGGTGTGACGAATTACAAAGGTAGCCAATATTTTCATGATTTTGGTAGCCAAAATAGCCCCTTGCTCATATATTTGAGTACAATATTTCCTTTTTTCAAAACGTTGCACGACTTTACATTTGTAAAATCAAAAGTAAAATTGGCTGTATCTAAAATTTCAAATTATAAGCAGGTACGTATAGTTTAGCACTTGAAGGCCAATCAGATATTTGAGCAACGTTATCATGCACTAATAGAATGAATCACATAATGAACCGTCCCTAAAAATGTACCTCTTTGATGATCTTATCCATACCACATAAGTATTAGTGCATGCGTTGAAGGAGCTTCACCAGGGCGTTATGGCAGATGACGCTTGTGCGGTTATTTTACCGATGCCATCAACCATGGGAGAAGAAATCCGTTGGCTGAAAAACGACTGAACGTATGGCCGATTGATGACACTAAATCCAAAGCAGAGAATTTCGACGAAACGAGGAAGCAGAAACGTGCTCGGTTCCGTATTTTGGTGATTAATTCTTCGCACCCGATGACGAACTCCCAGGCTGAACAGGGACACACGCAACCACCATTACTGCTAATTGCAAAACATCCATCCGCGGGGCAAAGGAATACTCCCGTTCGGTTTCTGCGGTGATACAAAATGAGTGGGAGAGAAAGAATGGAGGATAGTGGGGTGAGGGATCAAAATATACAGAAAATTCTAGCATGATATTATATCGGTCTACAACGAAACAACGATTCATCCCAGCAGACCGTCTTTTGGTAACATGGAATCATATTACTGTATCGAACAAGTCAATAATCCTTACTTAAATCTCTAGTTAGTTTCTTAAATGCGCACGTATTATACGAATGCTTAGATTCGGCAATGGGGAGAAGTTTAAAAAGATCGCACATATAAACCTGCTAGTAATCACATAAATAATGTTGCTCCTTTTCAAGTAAGAGTTTTAAAGAATCCGGGGTCTAAGTTCTCAGCGTTCCTCAAACATTAACGTAGCCGCATGAAATTTGGACAAGGAAATATACAAATTTTAAAAACGGTTACGCTTCTTGCAAAGGAAAGATCTTGGTCTTGTTCAAATGGATGGTTTCAATATCAAACTTTTGAATTAGTACTTGGTATGGTAACGATTTCTGAACATGATGAACAGCTAAAGAAGGAGTAAAACTATTATTTTGCAAGATTATTCTACATTCAAGAACACTTTTCTTTTTCTACTCTTTTCTGAAACCTTTATAGAAATGATGAAACTAAAGTGTTTTATGTCTCCGGCAAAAAAGGCCACAAAATGATCATGACATAACATTTTGAATGCTAAGAACATCATCAAGGATAAAAAGATTTAAACTGCCATAAGGAGTCATTGACCTTCTGCTTTTATGTAGCATAATACATCAAAATTTAAAAAAATACGATGAAATTTTCATCAGGTTTTGGATTTTAGGAGATATAAAACTATTATGATTAGGAAATTTAAAAAAAATAGTTCATCTATTTGAAGAATAACATCATTGGTAAGACTATCCATAGGAGAGAACTAGGAATGAATGAATAGGAAGCAATTTTTAATGAATAATATTTTGTATGGTTAACTAGAATAGAATATTTTTATATTAGGATAAAATTAATCAATAGAAATTTTTAAAACTCGAAATGTATCAGAAATATTTTTAATGAACATTTTTAAATAAATCAAAAGTCATTTCTTTAATTCTATTATCAGAATATCGCGAAATAAATACAACTGAGCAATGCGCATACATACTATGAAAATTAGAAAAAATTAACAAAGAAAACATCATATTTACTTTATCCACAATAAATACAGACACAAAACGAATAAATAAATTTTGGAAAACAGAACTCATCAGCAATCTCCGTCAAGGATAAGTATGAAAAAGAAAGTTGAATGGACACTGAAATTTTGAATAAAAGGAGAGAAGAAATTAATTCCTTTCAAGGCAAACGAGGAATTGAGAGACGAGAAGACGAAGTCAGGGGTCATTTTAGATTGGAGTATAGACGTTACTGCAGGTGGGTGTAATCATTAGCGCGATTGTCAGAGGGGAAAATAAAAAAAATCACTCAGTGAAGATCGTACCCTTCTATGACTGTTTCTTGTGAGCCGAGGTGTGTGGCCCTTTGGAGTTGGTTTGATGGTGGCCTGATGATACCACAGGTCTTTTTGCAACAATTCACAAAGTCCACAGTTTTTTTGAAATCCTTTTGAACAACCTTCTCAGTAAAATCATCCAACACGTTTTCAGAATAAAATCATTTTCCATTTTACGTTAATCTTTAAAAATTTTTATAGTAAATAAAAATTGTCCTGTCCAAAGTGAAAATTTGAAAACTATAAATATAAGCTCATAACTACAACCTAGTAGGTAAAATATTCCTGGTTATATTTATAGTGTCGTATCTGAGTATATAAAGAAGAATTAAACCTGGAATACGCTTACAAAATAACATATTACACAGATAGAATTAGTGATGCATCTTTTCCTGAGAACTAGATGCATTTCTAGTGTACTCTCGTGCAGACACTTTTAATATTTGATGAACCTGAACATTATGGGTAAATTCAAAGTCAATTACCAACATTACAGAATTTAACAAGTCCATTTTAAATTTATAACCTAATTTGATGCGTTTATTTTGCGGATAAGACTTTCCATCAAATTATTTTAGAGCTAAAAGAAGCTTCCAATTAGATATCAAACGCTTCACCACCCCACTGGGTTATGTAAAAAAAGTTTAAAAATCAAACGAATGAACTCAGTTAATTCAAAATCTGAATATTTGTTATTAGAGGAAACTTATAATCGAGTTCGTTAAATACTTTTTTTTTCTCTGGCGAACTGACTTCCAATATGGCTAGAGTATTGCATATTTTTTCCTGAAAATTGGATTGTATACGTCCCATGAATTTATATCTGCGAGAAAAAGGGAACTGATCGCGATATTAAACTTCTGAATTAACCCCTTGATGCGTTAATATGAAGCCGGGACGTGTAGAAAGGCCACTCCGAAGGATCGAACAAAAGCAGTGGCCCAAACCGTTCCGTGGGTGGGTGGTGTAGTTCCGGCGTGACATTTGGTGCTACGGACGCATTAGTCGACTGAGCGCAGAGACATTAGGACGTAAAATTTGACACGTGAACACCTGACACACATTTTGTCTGCATGGGGAATGGGGGACACTCCTTATGACACAAATGCGGAGAATGCGCACTTGCGCCAAAATGCGATGGCCATGTACAAATATATATTTAATATTTTTTTTAAAGCCAACTCGGTTTATCTTTTCAAATGAGACCGGAAAACTAGGTGCCGAAGCTCATTAAAAGTTGCCCCTGCATTGAGAAAGACGAGAGGTACTCTCGTACGACTCAAAAAAAAATTCCAGTTCCATTCTAAGGGCCAAGGGTCGTCATCATTTTTTTTTTAAATCTCTCTCTACCGTTCGCTTCACTTCCGCTCGCACACAATTAGGTGTGCTGTTGCCATGGCCCGCCTCATGCATCCGCGTCCTTGGTAAAAATGCAAGCGAATATATTCCAATTCCCCCTATTCCTATTCCGCATCGCGTTTTATTTTACACACGGGGCCCTCGGATGAGTTCGTTTATTGCAAAAATCGAATTGGCGATATATTTTTTTCCTCTGCCCAGCCGAGACTTTACTTATTTAACACGTGCCGCCAATCGTGAATATTTGGGCTTGGAACTACCTAGTCCGTTCTGTTCGAACTGGTGTAATGAAATTACAGAAAATGAATTCATCTCTCTGATTTCTTTCTCATGATAACGCCGTAACGTGTTTGGTAGAATGCTTTCGTGATTAACGAATGGTCGTCCGATGCGATAATTAAAATCGGAGCAAAAGAAACAACATTTGGTGACAACTTTGTTTGTAACTCGGAACATCCGTTGAGGAAAATTTTAAAACTAAAAGTTAAATGATTTAAACTGTTCGTTAAAAAAATAAATTGAGGCATACTATATTTAATTTAATTGGAGGTAATTGTGAATAACATCGTTGAGAAGATCTCTAACGTTGGTTTACGTTATGAAGTTTTCTTTTTATCCAAAATTGGGTAAATATTCGTTAAAGGCCAAACTATTTCAAATCAAAGAGAGTAATGATGAACGAAAACCATAAAAATACAGTACAGTTGTCTTAGTCGTGAACGTTTGCAATGTTACATAAGAATATAAGATGAATGAACATAAAAGAAATATTAATCAATACTTTTTGATAACATCAATGAAAGTTATAGGAAAGCTTTATATCTGAAAAGTGTAAATGTAATGACTACTAAGGTGTTCTTTGGGTAATCCTTCTTACGAGTTTTGAGTTTCAAGCGGTATTGTATATCTAAATAAGTTACAGTAGAATTAGCAATATTACATAAAGCATGATCTGTCACTTTAAAAAAAATAAAAGTAATTTTTCCTGACACCACAAAAATGTAGTAACTTTACTAAATACTGGCTGGTGATATTCACTTTCTAAACTTCTCGTCAAAGGTGGAGACTGAATAAGGTGGAAAGTTAAAGGCCAGCATTTACGCATTAATTAGAAGCCAGCATCAGATATTACGAGTTTAAGAAACTTAAATTCATGTCCAATTCTGGGCATAAATTATAATGTTGAGAATGATAAATTAGAATAGTTCACGGCAAAGTGGTCAGGTAGCCTTCAATTAATAGATATATTTAAACATTAGAATTTTCCATCTAAAGAATGAATTCTAATCACCGAAGGTGACGACATATGCCCACAATACGTAAAAATGTTACATAATGATATGGGGAAAAGATGAAACTTAGAAATCACTTCGTCGAATACGATTTAAACCACCGACCGACATCTAGTTCCAAGGGTCTAACAAGCGCTAAAAGACCTCTTTTATGTAATAATGACCCGCGGAAATACTAACCAATATCATATTTATGGAATTTGATTTTGACTGGCACACATTACATCTGTTTCCTCAGACTTTAGGTGGCATTAAAATTAACAACTCCTCCCCAGTAATTCCTCAAGTTCTTCTCTTTCTCACCAACGCGAGACTTTGAAAATTTAAAACAAGAAGAGCAATGGGAAACGTTCAAAAGGGCTAATTAAGGGCAATCCTTGAAAAGTGTAATTTTCCGAAACTCTGGGAAGTAAAAACAAAAAAGATGGAAGTGCCCTCCTCGCAAAACTTGTTAAGAAAACGGAGCGATTCGCTCCTACGTTTTCCCTTCCGTGGTATGCACAGGTTGGGGGTTGGAAGGGTAGAGGGTAAGGGAGAGGAAATGGTTGAGGGTAGTTGAAATGAGGGATGGAGATTGGGGGGAGCTGATAGAGTTCAAGAGAGCGAAGGAGTACGAACTTATGAACTCGATAAATACGTCCTCTCCAACTCCCCTTCTTCTGGGAGAGACAGATAACTGGAGAGTGGGTGGGTGCGGGAAGAAGGGAGACGCAGGAGGAGAGAGGGAGGAGGGCAAGAAGGCGTCATCCATTACTCGACGGAAAAATTCGCGGTTGCACTCGCGAGACGACATGGGAGAAGTTGGGTGGGAGGAGGTAGGTGGAGGAGGAGAGGGAAAGGAGAGGGGGAGTAGGGTAGCCGTAAATCTGACTCTCGAAGGGTGGGGGGGTGGGAATGGGGGGTTTGGGGGAGGGGTACCGCAAAAATGGCGGAAAAATATGGCACAAAAAGAAACAACGCGGAGAGCGGTATAAAAATACGGTCCTCCGAGAGTGAGCTGATGTTTTTATTTCCAGTCTCTCCTCTTGCAAAACACCGAAAACACGCTGGTGAGGTGGGGAGGAGGGAGGGGGGACGCACCCGTGGCGTGCAATAAAATTTCTTCCACAGTCTCGTGCTTTCTTGCCCTCGCCGCGACAAATCCCTCAGGGTACTATGTATTTCAACGTGCCATGCTCCGTATCCGCAGTTAGTAGTACACCAACACTCCTCTACATTGAAATACTTGACACTCGAATTTTAATTTGCATCATCGGAACCGGAAAATCAAGTGGTGTGCATGTATATGTATCGTGAATAATTATGTCTTCTCTTTTTATCACTCAGATACCTCATTGATCAACTCTTAGGTTGGCTTAAATAAATTAGGGTAAAGCTCATTCCGAACTGAACCCTAATTCATGTCGTTTTTACACAGCCATGGTAAGCAGACCAGTTCCTTTTTCTGTACCACCTCCGTTTACCACCAAACCTAGTAATCAGAACCCACCATATTATAATTTGGGATAACTTTCTTCAAAATAAACCAATTATGTATGACACATAACAGATGTAACGGAAGGATTTACACCAATGGCTTATACGCTGCCTATTTCACTTCACTACTCTACACAATTTTAGAGAATTGAAGGAAAAACAGAAACGTTTTTCATCAAAAATACGTCAAAATGATCAACCAGATTTTTTAGATACAATTATAAACGTTAATTCAATCCTGATGATCGTTGGCGAATTACAAGAGGAAACTCCAGACGTACACCGGCGTAGAATATTAACTCATTGATGTTGATAAAATAGAATACAAGTTCAACTTATGTTTAAATTTAATCAGTATCCACATATTTAAACTATCTGCAGAGGAAAATGCAAAACACCACTAAAAATCAGCATACGCTAAAACAAATTCATCTTAAGGGCTTTTAACCAATTGCCATTAACCATTGCCCACAATTTGCTTTAATTAACCTAATCATTCAGATGGAGATGGTGGACGTTGGTTACTCAAGCCATGAGAAGCCAAATGCCGAAAATTATTCATTCATCGATTCTCACTTCGTATAGCTATGATACACGCTAAAGTCGACCTTATGTTATAGAAATTTTTAACGAATTTTAACGAATGTTTTAACGAATTTTAACGAATGTTTTAACGAATTTTAACGAATGTTTTAACGAATTTTAACGAATGTTTTAACGAATTTTAACGAATGTTTTAACGAATTTTTAATGAAAAGAACTTTTAAGTATTTAATTATCGATACAATCTATCAATTCGAAAATATTAACTTAAAATATTTAATTAAAATTCACTTAATTTATAACTCAAACACATGGAACATTAGACGAGAAAGTCATACACGCTATTCCAATGTCCAGACACAAACACTACCCACAGATTGGTCTATGGTAGAAATAGGTAAACGGAGGTTGAAATTCGACCATTCAGGGGAGACATGATTCATGATCAGTGAAGGTAACCTGAATCATTGACCAAGAAAAATATTAAGTATTTTTCTATGCTGCAACTGTTGTTTCAGGTTCCTTGCTGTGCTTACCACATACCTAAGAGCTGAACAATTTAACACATGATAAAATACTTTATCTTAAAGCGTGCATTACCTACCTACTCACTCTTTAAGAAACATGGTGTACCAATTGACAGTTTACAAGGCAAAATACTGTGCAAATAAAACTCTCCTCTACCTTTATATTTGCCTTATACTTTGAAATCATCCATGAATATTTATTATAAAAATGTAGTTATATTCTTGAGGAAATTAGATTTAACCCCTTTAACACCGATAATTATTAGCTTATATTAAATTAGGAACGCTTGGATATGAAACTTTTTTAAATATTGACATAAAGTAATTGAAGAGATACTTAGTCCACCTGATAAAAGAACAAGCCATTAAAATAGTTTCAGGAGTTTCTTATGGTCTGGACAGAGTCACCAAAAGTTTGTAAACTCAGATTAAAAAAAATATATTATAGGACTACGTACTATACTTCCGTACGTACGATACTCCTACTTCCAAGTTTATTATGATAATGATTTTGATTGTAATTTATGGCCATTCTAAACGTCAAATAGTACTTCCTTAGAAGAATTAATCTTTAATTACTTTTCCAGCCATAAGGAAAGAGGAATCACCCCCTAATTACAAGAAGCATTAGCACTTACGCAGGCGGAGGAAGTTCCAACTCCGGTCGCTAACATCTCTCTGGTTAATACCTATTTCCGGTACCTAATCCTAGTCGGGAGCACTAATAAATTCAAGTATTACTACGTAGTGTACGATAACTGTCTATTTTTTTCATTTTAAGGACGAGATTATTGACATTATAATCCATTTGTAATCTAAAGTTCTCGGTTTATAAGAATTTTGTGTTGCGGGGTTGTGAAAACAATCGCCATATGTGTGTCATATGCGACAAAATTTATCAATTTACTTCTATTATATGCTATATATTACATACTCCTTTAATATTAAATCATTTTGGAAGCTATACCGCGCAGGATTAATCATCGAAAAAAATTTACAAGAATGAAATGAGATGTCACTTAACTACGGAACACACTTGTGATATTCTTGTAGACTCAGAAATCATAATTTAAATATTAAAAAAAAACAGGAATCCAAAGCTATTTTTCAAACCCTCGGTATCACTTAGCGCTACTCACGTACTGTAAATAAAAATGTAATGATACAGGGCAAAATCAGGAAAAAATATAGGTGCATTCATGTCGGTGTGCCATGTTATATTCAGGTGAATCCATGTCGGATGTCTGCTATATATTTTTACCACACGCTATTAATGTAAACTAAACCGCTGAATCTCTTCCGAGTTTCCAAATCAAAACACACAACCAAAAAACAGTGCCTCCTGTATGCGGGAAACAACAGTTTGATAGTTCAAATGGCACCACATTCTTCTGCAATACCTCTAAAAATTTTCAAATAGCTTATAAATAATAAGTTAACTTGTCATGTTGGCTTGAATATTAATTAAATGTTAAAATGCAAGACTTATTGACAACCCAATAATAAAATATCGATGAACGGAGAAAACGGTACTTTCAATAGAAAGTTACGAAGGTTTTGAAAGATTTTCAAAGCGAAGGCATCCCAAAAAGTGGAGTGAGGAAGAGAAGAAGAATGAGCGCGTAACCGGTAGAATATTGACGTGCGCGCCGACAGTAAAATTTGTGCTATCACCGGCATTCAAGAGAAATTCACAAACTCCTGCGCCAAACGATTCAATCAGCATATTGCTTTGACGACAAAAGAATAGCCGCAAAATGTATTGGTAAAAAATAAACATAAATCCACCTCTTAATTTTACTTGTCACCACAGAGGCGAGAAAAAAAAGAATGCGATGCACGATGGTACAAAAATATGCCAAATACCACCTGGAAATCAAAAATTCGAAGCATATCCATTACAGAATGAAGTTATTGCCCCCTGACCTCGAGGTGAATAAAAACTCAATCGCCGGGTCTGAAACGAGATCGGAAAAACAAATGACTGAGTTTCCGCGCGTACTCTTGTATATAGGAATATACACGTACTCATATACACACACTCTTCATGCCATGCCCTTTCGGAGTGGGGCAATTCATTACACTTGAGTTGAATTTCTTTCAATAATATTATTCTTTTTTATTAATTTCTATATCTATAATAACTTGCCTTCGCATAAACTTTCGCCTCTGCCGGATTCTACTATATTTTCTTATGCTACTGAGGATTTTAATTTTCCTCGACTGAAAAGTTACCCCGACGACTTTCAACTTAGACTTCCTTCGTCTACCCTTTCCTTTCATACCAATTACTCTGTTTAAGATTCTACACTCAGCTATTCTGTTTGCACGAACAAACCAGTGCAACACGATTCTTTTACATTTATCTACTTTGAGTACATTCCATCCACTTTAATTCCTCTACATCTACACAATATCAAGCAAGCCGTTGTAAGGGGTGGGTAGCGGGAGGGTGTTTGGACACTAGGTTTTTTATATGTGGATATGTACATAAAACAAATGATTACCTATTCATTAACGATTAGATTAGCGCTAGTATAAAAATCCTAAAAATCCTAACTCTCAGGACAATATAAAAATTAACCAGTAAACATATCTTTGAACCCCTGTTTTCACGTAAAAAATGAACCGCTGATAGAAATGCTAGGTAGAAGAGGTAGGGGGGCTGGAAAAGAATAGGCACGTTGGACAGAATATAAGGAAGTAGGAAGTATGTGAATTTGAATGATGGATTAATGTAACGTAGGTTTTCGTAGTTATTATATAGATTCGTGTTACGTGGACTTAAAAATGAAGCAGAGTTTACGCATTGGGCTCATTCAATACCTACATTTTGCAGTACTTCATTCTTAGAAATTAATATTGATATGGATTCATTAAGATTGGGATAAAGAATGATTTTTTTGATCAATTTTTTCGCTAGGACCAACATTGCTACCTGTTGTCAAAATCACTTACTCAACATATTTTTAAAATCAGCCAATATTTATTTAACTCATCTACACTATATCCTCAATTCTAAAACGCTTTAGAGATTCAGGCGAGGTTTACAATAACACCTTGAGAAGATGGTGTATTTCAAGCGTTTTCTACGCAAAGGAATATTTTTAACGGATACAGGATAAGTTTAACTCTGATAAGTTTTACAAAATAAAATACACTACAACAAAATAAAAGTTTTAGTTTTACAATAAATATATACGAACTCAATATGAATGCAATTTGATCAAATGGAATGTGAAGTAGAGAACCAAAAGGAAGCATTTAAGAACTTTCATAAAACGAATCTAAAAATGACAGACAAGAAAATCCCATATGTAAAATGTGTCAAAACCCATTTTTCCAGGAAACATGCCAAATTCCCAAAGTATTTCTGTCAGTTTTTCACAGCCCACTCATTCCTGTAATCTCACACTCCCACATCCAGAATCACAAAGGATAGAATGTAAATCTTTCCCAGATTATTTTGCGGTTTCTTTCTCAATTGCCGAAATTGATAGCGAGAATGGAAAACGAATTGCTGGAACCATAAAAAAACAGCACCCTTGGCACAAAACAAGAGGAAATAAAATCATAGCGCCTCTTTATGAAATATCCAGCCTCTGATCCAGCTGGGGAGGATCTCCTTTGTGCTATTGCTCTCAATTCCGGGCGGGTCACCCGGAATTGAGAGCAATTTTTCAGGCCAATTCATTGCTCCCCCTTTCAAGGTTTAGACGGTCGTTAATAGGTGTTGGCAAATATACGATAGCGGACTGGGAAACGCTGCGGATAGCACCCCGCCTGAATTTACAACGGTATGAGGGACGGCTGGGTGGAGTTGTGGTCCAGTGTTTTGAGCATTTGTCCGATTGCCGGACGAATCGGGAACCCCAAGCTAAAGGCAAGTTGCTTCATTTTTTTGGGCATCAAATTTTTAGCAAAACTGCAGACGATCGCAAGGATAGGAACAACCTGCAAGTGATTTGTTTACACACTAACTTCCTGGAAACCCTTTTCTTCGATCAAAGAGCAATGGTGAATCTCTGGAAAAGAATTACCCTCTCGAATTCCAATCTTAGAATAATTCAAACAATAAAGTTTTAATCCACCGCAGAGCTGGAATAGAGTAAAAATCATCAAAAGAAAAGAGTTGTCCTTTTGCAATATTATAATATATGAGTCATGATTAATTGCCATGGTGACGACAAGAAACCCCGGATAGAATTGAATTCGATTTTCTTGATTGGCTGTGGTTGAATTAATTAAAACGGATCTTGACCAATTTTCGGCCATAGAAAAATGGCTCAGTTGTCAGATAACTGTCCGCAAGAGAAGTCCTTCGATTATGGAGGGGGATAGGAAAGGGAAACCATGACATCGGACGAAGCCGAAGAGTAGGAGAGGGGGACGAAAAAAGTTATGCATTGTTTTCTTTGAGTCACACAATTGCGTAATTTCATTAATATTTTTGATCTTACAAACCCAATTCGTCATCATCAGGATCCTGAACATATCGACTATTCGACATAACCGGTCGTTTTTAAAATTAAAAGGCAGGGGAACTTGAAAAGTTATTATTATTCAGTTTTTATCATTAAGTTTCATCAAGTTGATCCGAAAACCATAGAATTCAGCTAACCTTCATATTTAACTCTTTATTAATTTCCCCTCGATACAATTCTAACCTAAACCAATCGTTTCTCTAATGTTTTATTAAATACTCCTTTTTCGAATGTAATTCTTCCTTTAATATCTTCACAACTCCCACTTACCCCAAACCCCCAAAATTTTGAAGAAACAGGACAAACGCTTCACTCACACGACCAGTCTATTTGTTCAATTCTACTTTAACCGATACATTAGACAGCGGAAAATTTATCGAAAAATTTATCATTTATTTTTGTAGCCTTTTAGCCAAACATGGTTAGCGATATTATTTTTCCTTAATTACAAATACATGCTGAAACATTAACTAAAAGTGAGCGAAAACATTACATTGTGTAATATCAAGCCAAGAATAATGACAACTTGATGATCATTTCCCAAAATTTGCAACAATTTATTTGCATCCGTTTTCGTTTCATTAAGAACTTAAGAACTCTTTAAACGATCCACACAAACCAAAATTAATAGGCTATAGGATGATCCAACCAAGGTGGACCATGAGCGGAAAAAAAATATTATTTACGACAAATGTTAAACGAAGGCTTTTTATTATTCTGAATAAGGCCGAAGCAGGAAATCGTGCACCGTATTTATAACGACACGGAACTGGCTTGCCTTTTGGCCTCTTATGTGGCGCACACCTGTCATTTTATTCCTAGTCCGCACTTAAATTCAGAGAGATACATGCTCATCACAAGTACAACAGACGCAGGACCCCTTGCTCCCTCGGCCACATTTTATGGCACGACGTGAGTGGCAGACAGATTATATTCCTTCGTACACCAAACAGAAGTGGCCGAAGGGTCGTTGCAAGTTATATTGCTGAAATTAAACCTTGAATAGTCATTAAAAACCAATATACTTGCTCTTATTATTGACTTATATGTAAAAGAAACATAAAAGGATACATTTAAATCAATTAATCAATGGCATATTACTAGAATGAAAGCCATAACTTTCATAGCTTTGGAGTGGGTGTTGTTCGACTTCTTAATAGAGGGGATAAAAGGAAATAAGCTAGTGTATAGCGTGTTCGCCGAATAAGGAACAAGGCAAAGTGCGGCGGTTGTGGTAGGGCGTAAGGACTAATTATAGGGTAGGATCGCGCAAAAATCCAAATATACAATGGATACGCCTTGATTTAGCATGTTTGCTAAAGAACATGATGAAAATGAAAGTCACAGCAGCTTTTCTTTGACTGAGTGAAGGCGAATTCGACGGTATCACAACGGTCGGCATATCTATTTCACTGCACGTGTTTTGAATATTACTTAAAAGGCCTTAAAGCGATAAAACAGGTAACAAATATATTATTATCATAAAAATAATCTGCTCATTGGCACATTTATTAATGAATTCAAATAAAGCAAATACATGTTTGAATCTTACCGAGCAAAATATTTCAGATGCACACTATTGGCCACCCGGGTAAGAATTAACGATTCAATAACTTGGCAATGACATATGCACTGATAGTGAAAAATTTCATTTTTTACTTTTTAAATATAAATTATTTGTTTTGTGGAGAGAAATTGAAAGAAAGCTTTTGAGAGATAATTTTCATCCCTATTTCAAAAAGGAGTAAAGCAGCTAAATGTAATATTGCACTCTGAAAAGTGAATCTTAAATCCGTCTTCCTAACTTCCGAAAAATAAGTCTGTTCTCCTAGCGGTCTCTCCTTGAAATGAATGTAAAAGTTCTTAAATACTTGTTTGCTGTTGCTGTTATTGCTACTAGTGTCGCAATGGATAAACTATAACTCACGTTTCTAATGCATGATCATGCTTGATTGATAGGAATATCTCTGATTTGAGTCAGGGTGCTGTTATTCAACGCCTCAATGGGACTACAACGTGCAAGGTAAGGTAGGAAAGATTAAAGTAAATTTTCATTCCATGGACTTGTTGATTAGACTCAGAAGACATTTAATTGCCCGATCAAACTTTTGGAGCGCCACCGGTTAGACACAGCAGAAAGGTCATTGCACAGAAATGGCATGATAAAGGTAAATGTATATGGGAAAATCAAGCAAAAAACCTAATTTTTACAATAAACGACGATTATCCAAATATTGCATTGCATTAAATAATACATTTTATTTTGCTTAAATTACCTATTAAATTTGGCTTCCCAAAGTCGGTCTCTATTATCAGCTATGACATACATTACGATTGCGCTCACTATGTAGAAGAATTTGTGAAACTAAACAAGCATACTGAGTTAAATGTTGCAGATTGGTGTAAAATACAGATTATTTGTAAAAATACCCTGTTTCAAAATCACATAAGTATATTGCTTACGTGATGAATAACAGGTGACATGGTGGTGACTCAAGTGAAAGACTTATTAAAGTACAGACTGATGATACATCTATTACATTTTATCAATGAAAACTGGACTGGAAGTTCTTACACAGTGTTATTTCTGTACCAGACACCCCTCGATTAGGTCCGGTTACACCACGCAGTTATTCCAGAGGGCTTGGGAGCAGTAAGCTTTATGGTTTTTCTAGATGTGCCCGTGTGAACTTTCGAACCAATGAAATACTTCTATTGTACGCCGAGAGAAAAATACATATTAATAATGCGTGAGTGAAAACCTTGAGTTTTCAAGAAATTATGAGATCAAAAATATTTAATTTCTAAGGTTTTTATTTGACTCATCCTCGCATAACAAGATACCAATTCGTGCAGGTTCTTTAAACAGTATACTTCCGGGATTGTTTTAAAGCTATTAATCATTTAACTCAAAGAATACATTGGTTAATTATTAACGATTAAACTGCGACTCAGATTCAACCTCATCTCACTCTACCTTAAATGATTTATCATAACAGGTATATTATGTTTAATTATATTTTTTGTCACGCTTAGGTGTAGACGCACATAGGTTTTAGTCCCAGGATCCATAAAAAGTGTATTTTCCTAAGGCGGTAGAATACAGCTATAAAATCTATTTTTCAATATTTTCCCAAGTTTGTTGGGAAGGATTAGGCGACCTCTAATTCACATCGACGATTCTTTTTCACCTACGGCCTTTAACTTGGCAAAGCAGAGGGATAAGCCTTGCTCTTCCTGAGGACAAGAAGATAAAGGCTTCACGGGTTGGGGGCAATGCATCACATAACGTTACCACGTCGTAGCTGCTCGGGACTTGTCGTTTCGAGTTTGAGGAAAGGAAGAAGGCGGGGCAACACGGATATTGTCCAAGTGGAGGACCGGGACAGGTGACCTCCGAGGCACCCTAGAGAGGACGGCGTTTCGCAGTCAGAGACCGAACGTGAAAGTCAGCCGACCTAGTTCCGCAAAACGATGAAAAATAAAAACCTAGATTAAACAGAATGGTCAAATTACTACGCGACACCACTCCCGACCAGCAAAATACTTTTACTACTGGTATTTCTGACTGCACTTTGATATAATGTTTACGGCATAGGACTGGTGCGGAGCCTAGGGTACTGTTTTCTCCACCCTGAGAACTCATTGCCGGATCCCTGCGGCAGAAATTGTCAGAGGTATCCTGATCCCAAATCGGTTGTATGTGTTAAGTATTTCAAGTGGAGTCCACCGTCCGTTGAAATGGCTTATGGACTGCGCACCCCTTGACACCTTTCATTACGAGTACGCTAATTATGGCACCAGGATTCCCTCCACCCTTCCCCATTTCCAAAATAAATCATACCTATATCAAATGACCTACCCATTCCTAAAGGTCTAAATCATATCAACTGTCGGTGGCCTTCCCAAAAACCACAAATAAGGAAGTCATTAGAATGTTCTTCAAGTTTTAGTGTGAAAATCATCTACATCTACATAGTACCCCGCAAGCTCCCGTTAGGACGTGTGGCGGGGGGTGTTAGGTCACCACCCGTAAAAGGGAAAAAAATCGCATTCAAAACCAACACGTACATGCAAACCCATACTCACAGTGGTGCAATACATTCATGCCTAAAACTCTATCATTCTACACGCATGCAAATACATATCTACCTCCTTTCATTCCACACGCATGCCATTACATATCCTAACCCTCATCATCTAACAAATAATTGCACCTTAGGATGCAGTAAGAAATTTATCCAGTATCGTGCAAGCTAGAATTTGGTAAGTAGCAAGACGAAATTCCACTACCACACGAACATGCAACATAAAACGCTCTCCTCCCCAAGAACACAGGTAAAGAATTTGACCCAACGCTGCAGGTAGAAGGAGGTTCTCCCAAGGAGACGGACATGGGATGGAAGGGGAAATTTAAAGACAAACAAAAGCAGAGCAAACAATACTGTAAAGAGCATTACATTATTTAACGGCAATATAATGCGGTCATACGGAAAGGGTTTTGACAACAATTTATGAGTTTGTGATTTTTTATGATTTTGAAACAATTTATTACCTTTCAGGATGGAAAGTTTTACGACTTAACTATTTTAATGACGACGAAATTATAAGCCGGCTAGAATGTCACGTGCAATGATGTCCACGTTTAATAAGTAATGCAGAGCTTTAACGAAAAAGCCATCCTGGTACCATCTGGCGATGGAATTACGGAAGCATTGGCGCTTCTCCGCTCACCAAGTCGGCCGACACAGGGGGTGAGCTCGACGAGACGCGGGGATTGGAAAGCGCACGGCAGGCTGCAGATAAAGGATCTGGACCGGCCCCTGCCGTGGGAATCTACAACGTATCCCCCTCCCCAGACGTGTCTCATCCCGCACCCCTCCGTAAACTCACCACCACCCCCTCCACCTCACGTGCCCGGCATCTGTCCCATGTCCCCACTGGGAGGGAGGGACGAGCACCCTTTGTTGTTGTTGAGGCGCTCCTTAAAGGCCATTCCTCCATTTCACGTGTCCCCGTGGTGAAAATAAACGTGAGGACGTCAATGAAAGGCACCTGCGGGATTAGGAGGGAGGAAAGAGATCCTTAGAGAAAAGAAAGGTATTGTGCGGAGGAAGAAATGGTTGGGTGGGTGACTGGGAGCTGATACAACGTTTCCAAACAGTGCCGCGGACATTTTGCCCCTCACGTGTTCACGTTACGTGACGCATATGAGAACGGGTGGGCAGTTGTGCCGGACATTGTGTATGGCGTGACCCTATAAAGGCATTAAGTAGACACGCCGTGGCCACATTTTTCCACGGGGCCTGCCTGTGAAACTTTGAAACCTCTCAAGTTATTTGACACAAGCAAACTTTTTCTTGAGATATCTGTGAAACGTGAAATTTTAATATGTAGTATTGAATACATGTGGATACATTGGAAAAGAGCTGCAGAATACGATACAAGGAAATGGATTGAGACGACAGTGATGTATCTATGGTGTAATATATTTTATAGACGAGCTAGATAGTGACACGCCAGTATAAAATGAGAGGCTATTAAATTCAGAGTACTTATAACAGGAATTAATCGGAATTTAAGTGCGATTTTTTAAGAAACTAGATTTTTAATTGACATATTAAAACTAAAAAGTTTTAGGATACACGTTAAGTTGATAGAAGATCGACCATAAAAATCATTGTCTTAAAAAAGCATGACACAAATAGAAGTGACTTCGTGATTAATATAAATATTCTTAATTACAAAAAAACTAAAACCATTTTATTGAAGTAATGCCTTCCTCCCAACGGTTATTTCCGACAAATGCTTTGGACATAATTATCTCACAGTGCAGCAAAATGCGCCCTGCTATGTAACTTCAGTAAAAGTGGGGAAACAACGAAATTATTTCTTAATGATAGATTTCTTCAAGTAGTTGCAAACTTCATTTGATGAGAAATAATTATCAGAGAAAATTTTATCCTGAATTTTTTTTCATTGGTTTAAAATTAATTTTTCTATATTTGAAGTACTCCTCATAAGGTAATCGATGACTAATTAAGCTCATAGGAATCAATCCGCAGAACAACGAAACTTTGACACGCATGGATATTAGAGAGTCAAGACCTGGGAAGTTGTTGTCTCTTGGGCCAATAACGTTAACGAGTGAATAGTGGTTTATTCCACCTGAGGAGCCAATACAGCATGTAAACAAGGTGTCCCGCTTGTACAGTTCATGAACTCAGGTAGTACGGTCGAACTTAAAGTATGGTCAAGATGTGGTAATATAGTGTTGGCAGACGCAATTAAACAATTTTCAAAAAAATTTCAATTATGTTATATCAAATTATTTTAGAAGTTTAATGTTAAGACACCTTCCTTGGTACTAAACCTTTAAAATATAATGTAACTAATATTTTTCTTCTATCTATATCCCTAATATTATATTTTTAATATCCAAACTGTGGGGTCATTTGCAGTCAGTCCATGATAACGCTATTTAAATGAACAGCAACTGATATGATTGGAATTATTAATATCAAATTGAATTTAAGGTAATTTGATTAAGTCGATGAACACCATAATTATTTGTTCAGAAGCGAAGAAACTGAAACGATACATAATTAGAGTTTCAGACTCTTGAAACTATTTTGAAAAGGCAATATTTAAAATGAAAGGAAATGCAATGTAACGTGAAATATTATTAATTTTAACGCTATTATTTTATTTAAAATTCTCTATTAAATAAAACCTTACCGTTTGCTCATTGAAATGTGTGATTAGATTAAATTGAAATGAATGAAGTGATGACGGCACGTGATCACATCGTGATTTCTCGTACGCTCTTGTTAAATACGATATTTTCCCAGCAAGACCGAAAACTAGCTAATATCGAGAAACCTAATTGGTACGCAATTAGTTTACAGCGATATCTTTATTTTGAGCAGTAGCCGTAAATAAGAAGTTCAAGTCACTATTAAGGCCGAATGACTGCGAAGGATTGACAACAAATTTTGAAAAAAAACCCAAATTCTACCCTTTTTCTCCATGGGATGATCAGTTTTCCAGCCAGAAACACGTTATCACTACGCCGGCACATAATCCGCAGTTTAATTAACGGCCTCCCGCCAGGACCGAGAGCACATGCATCAAACAAACCTTTCTTCAGCGCGCGGCTGTGGTATTAGAGCCCAACTTTTCTTACGCTCCACTCTCTCAGCTTCTTGTGCCCGAACCCGGTGAAAAACATTCATTTCCGCCTCTCGCTCGAGGGGCGTGCCACGTATAAACAGTGGGGAGCTCGAGAAAGGAATGTGATTAAAAGTTTAGCTAACCGGCACTATCCCGAGCAGCTTTGCGTAACACGGGTACGGGTCATCGAGAAGGCTGTAGCCGAGCGAGTGACGTTGATCAAAGGGAAATGCTACCACCGGCGGTACTGCAATGTATTTTAGGTTAGTGATTTAAAAGATTCGGTGGAATCCGAAGACGTGGAAATGGGTGCATCTCGGGATAATTTGCGGAACCACTTAAATCCGCGTTTAATCTCGTTTAGTACGCAAAAGCCGCCGCTCATGTACATCAGAATTATTTTGAGCGAATTAAGGAGATGGGAGAAGAGGAATGAGTTTTAATTTTACTTAAGGTTATCATGAAAATGTTTTCACGCATTGAAATCATTTTTCATTTTGCTCTTCCACAGATAAACCATTGGTTAACATTTTCTCCTGGGGGCACTCTGGAAAAATTTCAAGTTTTCAGATTTGTTTGTGATATACGAGTTTGAAAATTTCATTCTTCAGCAAAAATGAGATTTTCGTTACACTTGCAATACAAGTAAAAACATCTAAGAGTATGGAAGCTAAAATTTTCCGTTAGAGTTTAACAATGGTAACCTCGTGGACATAAGTAATAAAAACTCATTTTCTATGGAATGAATACGCTTTAATAAGGAAGTTGACTTCACTGAATGGATTACGCTTTGGCACATGTTTTATCCGATTAAACTTTCTCCAATTAGGTTATAACTTTCAACAAATTTATTTTAGAGTAAATGAAAAAAATGCAGTGAAATGCTGCTGAAAACAGAGGAGCGTTATCATGAGGTAGACAAGATGACAGTTCGAAAATTTTTATGAAAATGGCAGCTTGGAATTAATGCATATAAAATTTAAATATTTTTCTGTGAATCTAACAAGAAGAACAAAAATTTACGATTTACCAGAATTTTTGTCTCTAATAATATAAATATACGTCGATCACAGTTGAAATTACACTGAACTATTGAAAAACAAAAACACTTCAACTAGGCGTCATATATGAAACTTAATTAACTAACGCTGCTAATTAACTTGTATGCAAAATTAAAATTTGTTTTTATGCTACAATACCGACTTCCACTTGCAACTGTAAAACTTCCTCACTCGCCTAATTACGTAAAGTAAGTACTTAATATACTAAAATAGCATATTTTATTGTTGCATGTCGTTTATTACTCGTATTTTTCAGAGATTTTCCGCCTGACTTTACTTTTTATTTATCCTCTTTCCTCAATTTCTGAGTGATGTAACACATGGCCATTCTGCACAGTATGATCGGGACCAGTTTTTCCAGGGTCATGACTTTTGGGTACACCTGGCACCAAAAGGTATTTCCATTTATAAGGATTTCTACGGCAAAAATTATTTATGAAAAAATAATCCTTTCACAATTAAAATTTTAATACATAAAACCGAGTTCAAAAGCAGAAAGAGAAGGCAACAAAGCATTAATTCGTTGCTCAGAGTATAGAAGGCTCGAATGCAATGATACGGTTGATAAATTCGTTTAATAATGAAAACTCAGACGTTAATTCTGATTTCAACTGCCATAAGAACTTCTAAAGTAGTTTATTACGATACAATTAGTTACAGAAGAATGACATTGTACACGATAAAATTTATCGATTCCTATTCAATATACTTTACCGCGTTAAATACGATGTGAAGAAAAACGATTGTTATCTCATAACCCGAACTACTGTTTCAAACGATATGGCAGTTTTTTAAATTAAGAGAGGGAAAATTTAGCTCCGAAACACCATAAATATTTCCTCCTGAAAGGGGATTTAATTCTTTTTATGGGATGAATAAGGATAAAGGGTTTTTATTCCATCATGACTATTCAATCTACAAATACTCAGAGACAAGGCAGAGGAAGGTCTAGACCGTATTAGGAAGTGATGAGACTAATTTAAATGCAATTATACAAATGTTTACCTGTCTATTTAGTCTGTTGTTACTTGTAACTATGACTATCAAATTCGTCAAAATTGAAATCGTATCGTATCATTGAAAAGTAAACTAGCTGAATTCATCCTTACTCCGGTTTATGGCAAAATCATAATGACTAATTTGATATTATGTTAAAGGATGGTTCTTTATTTAGTATTGTTATGAATGCGTAGCACTGACGGAATTTAGGTTGAAATGGAGATGTGTTTAAATATAATGTAATTATTTTGTGTAACATGCATGGATATGTTTTCTTTTTAGAATTGTATTGCTAAAAAGAAAAATTTTAATAAAAAATATAAGTATAAGGAAAAAAAATGTAATTTTTAATTGATTTTTGGACCATATTACATAAAAAAATATATAATAATATGTAGAGGAAATGATTAAAGAGGCATGGGAAGAACTGGAGGTAGGAATGAAAGTCGGAGGGGAATTCGTAAAATCGGTTAGGATTGCTGATGACCAAGCATTAGTTGCTCAGTCAGCCAAGGGGTTGCAAGCATTGTTGAGTGAATTGGAGGTTCAGTGCGATAAATATGGGATGAGAATCAATATTAATAAAACAAAGGTTATGCGATTTTCTAGAAAGAAAAAGGCTAAGCTAAATATTAAAATATGCGGGGAAAAAATAGAGCAGGTAGAACAGTTTACATATCTCGGAAGTGTTTTGGACCAATACGGTCAAAGTGGTAGGGACGTAAGGAGAAGAATTGCGCTAGGAAAGGAGGCTTTCTCAAGGAGGAGGGAGTTGATGACGGGGACGTTGAGTAGGGATGTTAAGACAAGACTCGTAAAAACTCTGATATGGAGCGTAGCTATGTACGGCGCGGAAACGTGGTCGCTGAAGCAGGAGGATAGACGTAGATTGGAGGCTTTTGAAATGTGGGTATGGAGAAGAATGGAGAAGGTGAAATGGACCGAAAGGAAAACAAATGAGGAAGTACTAGAAATGGTGGGGGAGGAGAGGGGTTTGTTGAGAGAAATCCTATGGAGGCAGGAAAAATGGATGAAAGTCGTATTGAGCGGTAGTGGAATGTTGAAGAGGGTAATAGAGGGGAGAATGTTGGGCAAGCGAGGTAAGGGTAGGAACAGGATAGGGATTTTGGACGGGATGAAGGGAGGAAAGAAGTACACCGAGATGAAGAGGGACCTGATGTAGATTAGTTTGCTAGGTGGGGAGTCACAAAATGTTTATTTGATAGTTGTGTCCATCCAAAAACCTACCTTAACCGGTAGATTACCTAATAATAATAATAATAATAATAATAATATATATATATAATATATATATATTATATATATATATATATATATACATATATACATATATATATATATATATATAATTTTTTTTGAGGGTATCTTCCTTTCTCAAAGTTAACGAAGTCAACACTTTCATATTAAGCATGATATGACTAATTTGACATCAGATAGTTAAAATTATTCGACCATACGAAGGCACTACCAACCAAAAAAATATAGTAATAAATACCCGCTTCTCATTGTGCAGGAAGGCCTCTCTTCCTCCCTTGGTTATGAAACTGGAGCATTGATTTCAAAACTACAACTTGTCCCCGTCCTGGTCAAGCCCTTTATTTCCACCGTGAGCACGAAGGCGAGAAAACAAGAAAGTGCGGCCGCGAGGAGTGGCTCTGGTGGGGAGGAGACCCCAAAACCGACCCCGGTGGCGGTAAAACTTCGCCGGGCGCCACCTGCCTCGCCTCTTCCGGAAATTAATCGGCGCAGTGTCGGGACGCCCGTGATGGATGGAGTCGCGTTGTTGGCGGCGTCCTCCCCCGCTCCCTCGCTGCAGGTGGCCGGAGCGACACGCCCCTGGCAGACCCCCACACTACACACCGCCACCGCCCCATCCCCTCATTCCCTCGTCACCACCCTACTTCTGTCCCCCGTCTCCTCCCTAGTTTCACCTCCTTCGTCAGACTTTTCCGACCTCTGTGAAAAACCAAACCTAAATCAAACCGTCGAGATGAATTGAGGGGAAATACCCCTGCTCTCACGGGAGCTTTAGACCCCTATTAATGAGTCCCCCTGCCGAATTATGCCCCAACGAAATGACAAGGATGTTCCCCATATCCCGAATCACCTGAGAATCTGTCGGAACCGAGTTATTCTAGAGAGTATCTCGACTCTTGGGTTCATTTTCCCCAAGTTAAAGGATGTGAGAATGCGTAACTGAGGAGGAGAGGGTTTGAGTGAAGAAAACATGACATCGACGATAAACTTCTCTCGACAAAGGACTCTGGGGAGTCTGCGGGCACGGTGTTTCTTCTGATGGGCTGTGCATTAAACCGGAATTGAATTTGAAACTATAATTAAGTAAGGGTGGCCAAACCATCGTGTATCAAATCTGAGAGAATTCTGAATGCGGGGAAAATAGATCGCATCCCACACTCCAGGTCATGTGAAAGTTATGGATTGTAGGGTTGGCCAAACGGACGTAATGAATGTGCATGAATTCCCTCCTGGTCACATAAAACAACTTTTGAAGGTTACTCCACGCAGAAGAAGTAGATGGGGAGGGTTGAAATTAGAGCAAATAGCTCAAACATGACCCAACCCACTTTTTCTTGAACGCGTTTTACTTTAAGTAAATTTATATCTTGCAAAACAATAATAATGCTATTAACTAACGAAATTAATAATGCTAATTGATTGTTGTCTTAAAACTATGCAAACACTAATTTTTATCTTTACTCTGAATAAATTACGCCTTTCAAACCTCAGTAGGTGTTACCGTTTGAACTACAGGTAGAAGAAAAAAAAATTATTACGCCAGAATATTGAAGAAGTGGGGCTTTTTTGGGAAGTATAATATCACTTCTACGCTGAACCTTGCAAATATTGATCCTTCACCGTGTAACGATATTCCCAGAAATAAGCATAACCTCTTTTACCTGAAAATAGTGAATTAGAATATTTTTTATGATATATAATATTCGTAATTACATCCTATTTGATGATAATCGATATCTCGATATTCGACATCTATAACTTGTTCAATTTTCACCGTTTTGATATTGTTTGGTGTTCAATAATTATTATATTATAATAATTATGATTATAATCGTAAAAACCATGATTAAGAGTTTTTAAATATTCTTCTCTAAACTGAAAAATGATCGATGCATACAAATAACTGAATAATCGATATCTATGCCAAATTATTGGATTTAACTCATTGATCACAAGTGCCAAAATATTTCCTTGACCAGGATTTGAACCAAGGATCTTTCGGCTCACCGGGCCGATATTCTAACCACTTGAGTACTTGGCGGATTCATGGGTATTTGATCAATCTGGCTCGTCTCCTTCTTCTTTCCTTTCACAGCAACCCTTCCAACCTCTTTTCTTGGTCCGCTACATAGACGACATTTTTATTCTCTGGACACAAGGACTTGAGTCTCTCGACAATTTCTTATCGGCCTTAAATTTTCGTTTCACTGTATTCTTTCACTTCTTCCATTTCAAACTCCACAATTACTTTTACACTTTACCAGCTTTTCCCCTACTCACGCCAAACGCTCGATTCCCTCAGTCTTTCCGTCAACAAACATTCTGACACCTCTTACGATGCCAATCTACTATATACCTTTCCCTCTTCCAACGAGGTTACCCTGAATCCCTCCTAAACAAAAGAATCTGAATATATACGTCTACTCCCAAACCTTCCTTCAGCGCAGAAACTCAACCTCCTTCAATTTGTACCACATACTTCATTGGCCAAGAGTCTCTGAGATCAATCCTAAAAAATCTCTATGCTCGTCAAAAAAGAAATTTGAGGCTTGCTAAAAGAAAACTCTTTTGGGCACAATGAGCGACATCTCTTTAATTTTCTTAATACTTTTAAACTTCAAAACGTAATACCAAGCATTTTGCAGGAGAAAGTTATTTTTTTATGATTTTAAAAATCTATTTTCAAGTTAACTTGGCGGTAGGAATGATTCTTGACATGAAAGATCATATTTGTGAACCATATGAGAGCATATCTCTCTTTTCTGCGTGTGTTGACCCGTATTCTGAGTGGAATGGCCTTATATGCTCATTCAGCAGATACTTTTTTTGAAAAATAGCTTCAGTAATTGGCTGCATATGGAAAAATTAATGTTTAACGATGCCCTCACTTCAGAGATCTCATTCAGAAGCTAAAATTCTGAAGCCACTCCCTCGACGTTAAACCTTCTTCGAGTATGTTCAAAATTTTGTAAACACGTACTTATATAGAAAAATTATACTCTTATGCTTAGCAGATCTACCTGAGGAGTTTAGAAAAATGTTCAGCCTCTGAAGTAGTTATGATTGAAGCGTGACCGAAGATATCTTTATATTAAAGCGTGAGAACCTTATATGATAGTTACGAAAAACCAAAATTCTCAAAAATATCGGACAGATTCACTCAGGAATCATTCTATAATTCAAACGATTGGTTGAAGACGCGAGGAAAATGGAAGAAAAAATAGAAGAAAGTTATCTTATTCTGAAGTGACACTCCTCGCCTCACGCCCTTGCGGCAGCTTACGGGCTATTAAGTCTATGGCGATGAAAATGAAATAATTTCATGAAAGATACTCGAACGTAGGAAACTTGCTCCAAATAACGTCCATATTGTGCTTTATTTCTGTTTAACAGAGCTTTAAACTATCTTTTTCAAGAATCAGAGTTTAATATGTGTGAACACCAGCGAAAATATGAAACAATTCAACTCCGTTATCGACAGGAAGACTACCAGTAATTAGGGAATTTGCTTGGTAATCACTCATTTTGTTAGACGTAATTGCAACATTTCACAATGAAAAATTTAAATCTGGATTTCATAAAAGCCTAGTGGGATTGAAATGCCATATCATTAACGAGCGGTTTAATAGCATTCAGAAACCCTTTAGCTTTACAATGTATAACCAAAAGCGCATTTGATTTTGAACTTTTGAACCCACAGCCAAAATGAATCTCATTAAATCCGCAGAAAAATATATAGTTCCAAATGGCAAAAGTTAATTAAACTTATTATATTTCAAGCGTTTAATTCAGTAAATAATTGCTTCGTATATCATTTGAAAATGAAATGGGGAGGGAAAATGAATTGTAATGGTGCCCAAACGACTGCAGAAGGAGGAAGAGAATTTATATTACGGGAAATCCACGCAAAACCCCGGGGTAAAAAATAATGAGAATTCTAAGTAAATATTATGAGACGATAATTTCGTAACTCTCCGCGCAAATTCAATGCCCTCGGTGAGATTCTGCTATAATGTTTTCCCAGATCTAATCAACAATTTGATTTTTCACAGGACACAAAGGGTTTTGAACTTAAGCACCAAGTTCTTAATAGTAAAATGTTGCAGAGAAGAGGGACTCTCAAAACTCACTGCCAGAGTTATTTGGACATAACATAGTGTGTATTACCGGTATTTGGAAATTTTCAATTAATAAATGAAGTATGATTTGAATGCCTAAAACAAGCCTCCGAACATAATTTGGAAAGTTCATTGCAAAGAAATAACAGATTAATACTCAACATACAGACTCTAACGAGCAATCTTTCACGCTCGTACTTGATCAAATTCCCCCTAACTATGAAATATAGGGCTAGGAGAGTCGTAAGTTACATAAAATCTGCTAAATAATGAAAACAATAGTTTTGACAGTTTAAAAACACCGAAGAATATTACACGAAAGAACACCGGCAAGAATTAATTTTATTTCCCGCTGAGTGAAACAATGAAAAAAAATTCGCCAAATCAAAATTCAAATAAAGAACTATCGGTGATAAGTACAACTCTTGTAGAAACAATTGGAATAAAATATTATTTAATGTATGCAACCTTTGAAGGCGTATTTATTTCGCTTTAGTCATTTTGAACAGTTCTTTTGTTTTCGGCCCTTCTGTTTTCAGGAATATTGAAAACGAGAGTTTCCTCTGTAAACCATGAAAAATAACAATAAATCTTTAATAATTTGCTGTGAAACATTAGAAGTGATGTGTATTTTACATATGTAGTTTGCCTTACAAAGTAAAACCTCAGAAATTAGATCTATAGGAGGAAGTAATCAAGTAAGGTGTACATGATTTCGCATTGAATGAATTTGGTTAATTGAAGTGCCATTATAGTCATTCTAACTTAAAGTTATTATTAATGGTAGTGAGAATTGAAAGAATTAATAACGCAGACATAACAGTCAACAGAAGACGTTTGATCACTTAAGGCTGCTTTTAGGAAGTAAATTCAATGCAAACGGAAACGACATTTGATATATTATTTAAAGAGTTCGAGCATGGAGAGTATTGCAAACGAAAATAACGGTCAAAATAGACTCGTTATGTACGTACGCAGTAAATTTAAACAAATTCCAAAGACTTTGATACATGCTACTAATGTGGTATTCATCCCAGGCCTGATTCTTAATTACAGGGGATGAACGTAGATTGGAGTCTCTTCAAATGTTGGCATGGAAGTGGACGGAGTGAAACACGCTGAATAGAGAGAAACACAAACGGAAAAGTTTTGGAAACGGTTGAGGAAGGGTGGAAATCCCAATCTCGGATTGGTGTAATGAATGGATATTGATGCTTAATATAGAAAAATGCGCAGTTTTGAAATTTTGGAATAAAGGAAGTGGAAAACAGGACATAAACGGTAAAATAGAGGTTTCAGTGCTAACTACGGCCAATCAAGTTAAGTATTTGGGGGTAGTTATCAGGAAAATATGCGGATCCACGTTTGAAAAACTCGGCTTCATTAAACGGGTAGTGGGGAAATGTAATGAAAAGGTTAAAGAGAGGTGTTATTTTGCTTTAGTTAGATCTCATTTGGAATATGCTACTAGTATTTGAGATCCTAGGGAGAAAATTTGGCAAAAGGAATTAGATAAAGTCCAGAGAAAATCCGTCAGATTCGTTAAAAACTGTCATGATGAGAAAACAAGCGTGACAGGTCGCTTAGGAGATTCGAAGAGGACAAGGGAGACATAGAATTTTGGAAAGGTTCAGAAAAAACGAGTTTAACAATGACACTAAAGGAATTATTATGGCCCCACACTACTTAGGTAGATCAGACCATAAAGATAAAATAAGGGAGATAGATTCCAGCACAGACAGAAGAAAATACTCAGGAAAAAAAAACAATCAGGAATCATAAAAATAAGCAACTGAAGTCACTTTATGAATATTGAAAAACATTTAATTTACCAGTCGGAACAAAATTATGCATTGTATAAAGACATCAGGTATATTTGTAGTTGCATGTGTATGTTAGTTGGTAGTTAGGAGTGTTTGCATATGTGTGGGTTGTAAGGGACTTTGCATGAAACTATACCATGTTTTGTTTGTACATTGTATATATTTGTGGGTTTTGCATGCTGTATTAGTTTTATTTACGGGTGGTGCCCTAACATCTCCCCGCCACAAGCCTGGCTAGCAGACTATTAGTAAGTAGACGTAGATGTAGAAATGTAGAAAATGGGGATGAGTTTTATACTGAGGGTGATGGACGTATGTGCATAGAATCTAAAGCAAGTCTAAACTTGGGGAATCAGAAAGAAAGATTAAAAGGATAGTAGGAGTTAAATTGTTTAAGATTGAGAAAGAAAGTAATAAGTAAAAGGAGCTGAATCTTTTAAGGACGTACTGAAAAGGGTACTCAAATTGATGAAGAAATACTTTAGAAGTACACACCCATGAATGAGGAACAGTACAAAAGTGACTTTAAAAACATTGAAATCCTGAAGGTCAAAATCAATGGGTTAATAAAATATTAATAACAGAATTTTAAACCCGTTGTAAATAAGAGAGGATTTCATGTTTTGGTGTTTTTACATTTGAACTCCAAATGGAGATTATTGCTTGCATAGCTTGGACAAAACTTTTTCCCAATTTAGTTTTTGGTTATCCCTATGTGGTAATAGGCTGAAGAAAATTTTACGAAAAATAAAAACTCCTCGCTCACGGCTCTCGTACTTTTCATTAAGACTAGATAAATGTTGCAACATGATTTTCTGAAGTTTTTTCTCTACCAAAATACCTTAATTTTCCCTATTTATTCTCCCGACCCAGTATTTACGTGTTGACTTTAAACTCGCGTGCCTCTCAGAATATCTCGCAGCAAGTTTACAATTAGACTCTATACAGGCTGAAATTAGTATGAGAAAAATAAATCTAAAAGGTAATTAATATAGACTGTGCAAGCTCATATTTAGAATTTCGGCAATTTATTTGATCATTAGCATTCATTTAAAGCTGGGAGATTATAGGTCGGGATGTGCTAACGCTCATCATTGAAAAAAGGGAAAAAGATATCGCTTAGATTGGAAGTCAGACGAAAAAGTTTAAACCAAAAGGATTATTATTGCATGGAATGAAAATGGAAAAGAAAATAAGCATTGCGAGCAAAGGTGGAGTCAACCGAGGGAGTTCCAGGGGAAAAACCATAATTGCTATAAAAGAAAGCAGCTTTTGAAAGTGTTCTTTTCGCCACGAAAGAGAGTAATTATATTTCAAAGGACAGAAAGGGAAAAAAATAATGACGAACAAATGTGAATGTGAAAGCCTGTGAATTAAATGATCATTCTGAAAAGAAGGACCTCTTAAAATGAAATAAAGGAATATGATTAACTCTAAGGTCAGGTTTGTGACTTGTCACTACACTTATTTTTTCATTTTATGAAATAAATCAAGATGTTAATTGAGCTCATTAAAACATTATTGAGGGAAATTGTTAATGAAGAAAGTAATAAAGGTCTTTAAATGGCTATAGTTCAATTCATTAGTGTAAAATAGATCTATTGTAGCTTCTGGCAGGAAAATTTAAATTCAAGTGAATAATTTTATTCCGTTGTAGATCATGGTTAGATATTTCTACTCTTTTTAATTAAAGCCTTTTAAAAAGCCTAAAATAGTGTAAGCTTGAAATCATATTAATTATAAGATTAATAAAATGTTAATTGCACAACAACCATGTGTTTAATTATAGTCCATTCTAGGTTTATTTTCCATGGCATATCTCCCAGTGTGAAATTAAAAGATGCGCAGTAATAGCAGAATAAATTCTGGATGTGATACCATGAGACTATTAGCATATATAAAAAAAATATCCAGGGTATAACTAATTCTGAAGAAGGAAATCAAATCAGTAAGCCAAAACATTTCAGCCATTTTTCCACTTTTATTTCATCATGCTTCAGATTCATGAGATTGTTCGAAGACAGAGAGAATATGCCTGAAAAAATTATGCCATGAACTCTGAATTTTAGGTAACTAATTGGTTCGGAGAGATATTACAATTAACATTTAAAATGCGTCATAAATGTGAGATTCAAGGGATACGATTTTAATTCAGGCCCAGGGTTTAAAAAAATGTAATATTAAAACTTGCGTTTAAAAAACGCCAAACTAAATTGTTTTATTAAAACCAAGACGAATTATACGTATTAAATTTTTTCCTGAGAATCATCTAACAACATTGACCATTAGAGATAATATACAAATATACCCTTAAGGAAATTTCAATGGTCTTTTGAGGAGACAATCTATTCTAAATCATTTAGCATATTCTCCTGCGAAAAATTAAAACAATAGTATAGATGAAATGAGCCTATGTAATTTCGTGATTTTATTTTTCAAAAACCTTCGATTTCATTCCTATATTAATCCTGGAATTTACTTATTCCTGGAATCTCAATTGATATCACTTATTAAACTGCAAGGACTCGGAATGTCATCGTCGGAGGATATGAAGTCTGGAACGAAAGGCCAATACCTTGAAATGTAACTTTAAATGTGTGACATTTAAGGAATCCGGAAACAAAAGTTCGAAATGAAATTTAATGAACAGAACCACGTGAATAATAAAAGATGTTTAAGAGAAATATTACGAGTGGAATGAAGTCGTCAGATAGAAAATCCTAAAAATAATAATTTCTCTTTCCTCCACAATGACCGTTTCACGAGACTGTTAATACCAATTTAGAGCTACGTATTTTGGTAGTGTAGAAATTAGAGATTACATAAAATTCCAAGAAACTGCGGGATATACCGCTATAGTAATTTTTAACGGAGTCACCCGTTAATATGCATTTCAATGCAACAATATCTGAGTGTCAATATCATTGGCCATAAATTTTCAAAATTTCCGAGTTTAGTAATTACATCAAAAAAGGTTGAATGAAAGTCGGTTGGGAATCAATAAAATAAGTTAAGTTAGCTAATGATCAAATTTTAGTTTGTCAGACAACCAAGGTGTTGCAAGCATTGTTGAGTGAATTGGAAATTTAAATCAATAAGTATGGGAATAAAAGTAAACAAAACGAAGGTTATGCGGTTTTCCAGAAAGAGAAAGCCTTAGGTAAGTATCAAAATGTCGAAGTAGTAGGGATATAAGACGGAATTTTTAGTTAAACAAAGAGGATTTCACGAGAAGAGAATTGGTGGAATTGACGTTGAGTAAGGATATTAAGAAACTTTGATATGTAGCGTGGTTTTTAACGGCGCGGTAAATTGGTCAGGAAGATAGGTATATAATGGAGACTTTTTAAATGTAATAGGTAAATATAGCATAGAAAGAAAACTAAATGAGGAAGTGCTTGCTATGTTGGGGGAGAAGATTGTTGGGAGATATAAAAAATAAGCAGGAAAAATGGATCCAGAACGTTTTAATTGGCAGAGGGTTGCTGAAAACTGTGATAAAAGGGAGAATGCTAGGCAAGCGAGTGAGGGGTAGGAATAGGATAGGCATAATGGACAGAATAAAGGGAGGAAGGAATTATAGAATTGAATAGTAATATATTTTATTGCAGGATGCCAGATTGTTTTATATTTAGAGAAACAAAGGGAATTGTCACCGCACCATTTAGCAGCTTGTGTACATGTAAAAACCTACCTTCACCGGTAGATTACCGACACTAATAATAATTATCAACGTGAGGAAATTAATGGGAACATGAGAGACCACACAAAAATGGAATATTGTGTCTTATACCACCACTTTTTCAACAATTACAAACGTACGATCAAAGTAATTATTGTTGTTTCAACTATAAAATCAAATATATCGGAAACAAAAAATATAAAAACATAATTATAAATTAACATGTTACCCTACAAGTGTGTTACATCTCCATTAACAGGAAACCACGATGAAAATATTGACTTCGCTATAGATGCTGGATTCAATAAAATATCATTTATCAATGAAATATATGTAAAAGCACAACGCTTATTAAAATTAACAATAATATGGAAACCTACTGCGAGCACAGTCATATGAAAATAGTTTCCCTGGTTATTAATTCAGTTTCGTGATTTATGGAGCTCGGAAAAAAGTTTTTGGTATTTCATTGAGCTAGAAACAGGAAGATAGATGAACTCTTCATTTACATACTACTGATCAAAACTATATAAAGATAATTTTCTACAATTGCCTCGTGACCTTTAACATAAATTTCCAATTTTGAAATATCATATCGGGTCAGAATTATAATTTTAAAAAATTGCAATTGTGACACTTGAAACGAACGATTCGGATAAAAATATTTACATAAAAAAATCAGAATTTATAATCTATTGAACTATTTATGATGCAATTTTGTGTACAGATATATCTTCCCGGTTGAGAAAGGAATAATTACAGTTCCGAACTCTGACAAATAGCAATAAAAGAACGTATTCGTAAAAATACTGCGATCTTCATCAAACTAGGAATTGAATACCAATTTTTTCACAAATGCCAATGACAAAATATCCTTTGAAGCACAAAAGGTTGACGTGGATATGAGGAAATTATGGACAAGTCGAAATGGTGGACAGATGGGTAGGAATGAAATAACGTGATGCGGAATGATTGTTGAGAGTTAATCGTTCACCACGAGATACTAAGATCCGATAACAAACTTCGGACCTTAATGGAAAGGAAATTGAATTGGAAATAGTAAAATATTGAAACTTGGAACGTTGGAGATTCGCCCACTTGTCAGTCCATGGGAGACAATGAAAATCTCTTGGATAGGAAGACGCTCTCAAATCGATATGTGATTACTAAATTTGGCGGCGTATTCACCAACGTAAAACATAAAACAAAAAAAATTCATTGCAGCATTGAACAATGTTGAGCGCATCACATGCTTTTCTGCCCTAATTTACTGTCTGAGAAATCTCTTGAGTTTAGAATTTTTAAATGGGTTGAAATATCGAGCATGTTTTACAGTGTAGTTTCGGTAGTGTTCTTGGATAGCGGGAGAATGTTTCGCGTCGGTACTCCGTCTCAGGCATTAAAATAGTAATAAAAGAAAAAAGGTTGGCAAGATTAGATAACTATAATGGAGGTAAGTAATATACTGCGGAGTGTTTTAGAAATTAGTTAGCAATCACCTTATGGTACTCTAGAGTAGGAAAAAATTGTGTCACCTTGTGGAAGACCCGAGAGGAATTTCTATAAGCAGTACGGCGGGAAAGCATCTCATCCTTTTAGGAAACAGTTCTTCCATAAGGTCGTTTATTTTCAACATTTTTCTGTTATTTTACGAATCACGAGAACATGTAGCACGTAGTATCCTTCTTGTGGGGCAACATTTTTTGAGGATAAAGGACTATTTGTTTTTTTAAATAGACTGCGAGTGTTGCCTGTTTCTCAGCGAGGCATGGAGCTTGTGTAAATATTCATTTGTGAAGAAAATACGGTGGTCATGGATGGAGAGAGTACGTATTGGCTGGAATGCTTGCTATTTGTGTGCGTGTAGGATGGCAGTTGTTGTAGTTTAAGTAAAGCTATTAATTGAGTGGTTTTCTTTAGACGGAGGTTTCTATAAAATGGCACGAGAGGACGGTGGAGTTGAAGCGTATGGAGAAGAGCATGGTAAGCAAGTCGAGAAAACAAGTTATGGATTATTGACAATGAGTCCAAATGATAGAAAATGTTTCAATATATTTGCAATAGATTTTGGGTTGGAAATGTTGGGTAAGGCGGAATACCCTTTTCGATTCCTCTATGAATAATTTAGCGTAAGAGGAATCCATTTTAGTTTCCACAGTACAAATAAAACTGCTTCAGAGTAATTAGAAATAAAGGGACGTTTCGTCTACCGTTATTATAACGATGTTTTTAGGAAAATATTAGTATTATTACGGATTTACATGAAGGTAGGAATAAGGGCTAAGTGACACGTGATTGTAAGAGGAATTCTACGAAGGCGGAGATACATTCGTCGGGGAAATTTCAATTGAAGATAATTGTGCGGCCATATAACCCTGATTTATTTCAATTTGACAGAAGAATAAAAATTATTACGTTTTTGGATTCTCGGAGAGAATAACTTAAAATCGGTGGCCGAAATGTGGACATCGAGGACTTTTTTTCCTAGAAAATAGGAGATAGTCGTTTTGGAAACAGCAAATGAGTGGCAGATATGATATGGAATAACGATCGAACTTTCTGTTCACAATAAAGAGCTATTAGTTCAAAAATTTAGTTGTTGGTTTGGTTAATTGCAGCTTTTCAATACGTTCTCCTTATGAGTAGGTTCTCTGTCTTAAATTGTCGACAGTTGCCTGCGTGATGATGACGATCTAATCAGGATAAATCCACAAAAACGTAAAAAATAAATCAATGCAGGGGATGGGGAACACAGTGGAGGCGCTTGTCATATTAGAGTGGAGGTGTATACTCATATTTAATTAAAGGGTTGTGTCATGTAAATATGCATTAAATGGTGCTACAAACAAATAGAACCTTCAAATGGGGAATACCTGCGATGATAAAGACAGTTTGACAGTTGACTACGTAATGAGACAGAACAGAGCAATTATGAATATAAAGAGACTATTTATTGATTTTCTCACTAATTACTCTTATTTAAGACAGAGTTTATAGTAGCCTAGACTGAACTCATTTATTTGCAAAGGGCCAGCGCAAAAAGAAAAACTGTTATATTCAGCCGTTCTGTGAAAGAAACGCAACCCAATTCCACCTCCTCTTTTCTTCACTCTAGAAAAAATAATATGAGCCATCGTAACAAACGTTGTTTACAAGTGTGCCGTTTTTTTTTGCTCTTCCCCGGTAGCGGAACGGTTTCCATTAAAATTTCCTCGATATTAAAAAAAATAAGTATTTCTGCTTAATTATTTCGTATTTCGCTGTATTTCTTCCCACTTCATCCCAGGGTTCCTACGACCCGTAACATCCGCCGCCTTCCACATTCCCATCCGCCGTTTCAACCCAATTTCATGATATTTTATCCACCCTCCGGAAATTCCTTGGTTTTTTTTGAAACTATAATTATCCCTATCATTTTTTTAGACAAACCAAATTCTGGTAATGTTCTTCAAATTTTAATTTTGCCGGCGACCCTTCTTCGCTTGGATCTCCCCAGGAACAATATTACATACATAGTTTTCGATACCTAACAGTAGACCCTGCTTAGACAGGAAAGTAGGAGGAGTCATTTTTAATCGCAATTCCCTCTTCCGCACGGTGGCTTCCGAACTGCGAATCGCGAATACATAGGGAAGGCACGGAACATCGTCTGGGGAAGAGTCGACAATTCAGGAAGGAAAATTGAAATGAAATGGTGAATTTTAATTTTTCATCACCAATTCCAAAACCTCTGTAGTAAAGATCAATTTAAACTGAACTCTTTTATTGACGGTCCATTTTTTAATTATCTCAACAAACTCCTGTGGTCTTATTCGTAAATTATTACAGTAAAAACTAATCTATTGCTGTAGTAACTCGGTGAAAAAGGTAGAAATAAGTAGTGGTCATGCTCGTTTTCGGAAATATAACATGCTATCATAGGCCAATCAATTCTGCCCCGCAATTCTCTACCTAAATTCGTAGACAAAGGTGCTACCTTAAAAGATCCACGCAAAACTGAAAATTACGACGTTTTATTTTACAGTCTTCCAAACGCAAGGCTCTCTCAATGCCTTTCTTTACGTATTGATAAATGCAAAGTTCAAGCTAACTTACTTTTTTTAAAATTGATCACAATTTTTCGACTAGCAAAAAAATCTAGATAGAAAGAGGTATTATTCACCTCCGGAAAAATGATCTAACGATTAACTGCCCATTTCAGGGGTGGATGATGGGCAAACCATGAGAGGGATAAACGTTTTTGATTCAATCTAGGGTGGTAGAAAATATGCAGATCTTTAAACCAAATTGCCCTCGTATGTAGCAAATGTTTAAAGAATTTTCTTATGAAATTAGTCAGAGGTTATGGGCATTGTAGTATGTATTACTTGAGCCTACTGACATCCATATCCTACTTTATACTATTATCCTACTCTAAGCTGGAAGCCTGGCTGTGAATTAATGTTGGATAACACGAAATTAGGTATTAATCTGGAGAACCAAACACGCTTTTTCAATTCGATAGGTAAAGGATAAAATTTAGATCAGTCCGAGGTTTCATAGGCTAAAAATTTGATCAGTACCTAATTAACTCGTATTTTATGCATAAAACATTACATAGAAGTACTAAAACACGACATCTGCCCAGAAAGTAACTTACATTTTGAAATAAGTATTAACCTCGTAACAAGACAAAGTTGAACAAATTGAGTAGCTTCAGAAGTTATATGGTCGAAGTCAAACATAATGAATAATGGATGGTACCACTTTTACACTTGATAAAATTTATTTTAAGATTAGGTTTCGAAGTATTACATCATCATCAGGTAACATCACCTGATGATGATATAAAACATTGAAACCGGGTCGTAAAATAAATTCTATCAAGTGGAAAAGTGCAACCATCTATTATTCATTAAGACAAAGTTTCATTAGGTAAATTTAAAAGGTACATTTTAAAACTATTTTTCATCTACGTCTACTCAATAACCCGCAAGCCGCCACAAGGGCGTGTGGCGGGGGGTGTTGGGGCACCACCCGTAATTTAGAAAGAAAAAAAACCGAATGCAGAAGCCACAAATTTATAGTCCATAAACCAAGCATGGTAAACATTCATGTAAGAACCCTTTCACCCCACACACATGCAAACACACAAACTACAAACAAACATACACATGCACCTACATTTAAACCTAATATCTTTGCAATTTTTAATTTTGCTTCGACTTTTAAATTAAATGTTTTTAATATTTCTTAAGGGAATACCTTTTCTTACTATTATGATTTCTGAGTGGTCTGGGAAAGAATGAGTATTTGTATCTATCTGTATTGGAATCTATCTCCCTTATTTTATCTTTGTGGTCTGATCTACCTAAGTAGTTTGGGGCCATTATAATTCCTTTAGTGTCATCGTTAAACTCGCTGGTTCTGAATCTTTTGTAAAAAGATTCAGATAAAAGATAAAAAGTCTCGCTTGTTCTCTTCGTATTTCCAGTGGCTCCCAGCCTAAATCCCCCTAAGGATTCTCTCTAAGAGACCTGTCACACTTGTGTTCTTATTATAACTATTTTTAACGAATCTGACGGATTTTCTCCGTACTTTATGTAATTCTTTGAGCCAGATTTTCTCAAAAGGATCACATACTTGCGGCATATTCCAACTGTGGTAGCATTGGAGCAAAATGACACATTTGTTTCACTTTCTCGTTACATTTCCCCACCACCCAGGTTCCAAGATTGTTGTCATTCAAATTGAGGCAATTATCATAAGGATACATAAGCTTTTGAATTCCGTCATTGAAGAAATCTGAACCCTTACATATTAACCACTCTTTTACGCTAGAATGAAGTTCTTAGTGACTTTAAAAGCGCTGCGTTTAAATCCACGTCGTCATCGATGAAAAGATAATCGGGAATTGTAACTCGGCGATTTTCTCAAAAATATTTCGTTAATTTTCATCGTCAATTGATTGGTCACAAGGCTAGGCCGACCACTGCGGTCCTAGTCTTGAACGTTGGTGTCGGCCATTATATATATATATATATATATATATATATATATATATATATATATATATATATATATATATATATATATATATATAATTCACTAAATAGTCATAGCAAACACAGAAACTAAAACATATAAAAGAGAGACTCACTAGTTCTCGAATTTTCGGTGGTACAACCACCTTTCTCAAGAGGAATTAGGAACAGAACTCTGAGTTCTTTTTCTCGAACTCTGCCTTCTTCGGAAGATAAGATATGACTGATGGCAGTCATATGTAATCTTCCGAAGAAGACGGAGTTAGTGTCCGTCGAAATGATCAAGATATTATTGTGAGTGTTCTTTTATGTGTTTTCGTGCTGTGTTACTGTCTAAGTTATATATATATATATATTCAAACTTGAAAATCCCGCCATACGGCGCACAAATATTCATTCAAACAGAAATAGGTATAAATATATATATATAGGTATATATATATATAAACTTTGACAGCAACACACAATATGACGTTAGTTAGGACTGGCAGTCCTAACTGTGAGTGTTCCTTTTGTGTGTTCTCATTGTGATAATGTGTGTTGCTGTCAAAGTTTTCATTTTACACTTCCGTGTTACTTCGAAGAAATCATATCTCTCTCTTTTTTATATATTATATATATATATTAGTATTTTTAATTATATTATATATTATTAATACATAAAATATATATATATTATTTATAAAAATTATATATATTAGCCGGTTTCATTTCTTTTGAATTCATGATCGTTTTCAGGTTGCCCACATGGAATGCTCCCCACGTGGGGATTTGTAGTGCTACATAAACGTCAGGCGGTGGCGAGGAGCAGAGAGCCTGCCACTCCGGCCGGTTCTCTTCCCACAGCGTTGTCAGCATCGATCGGCGTCGTGCACCCTTGACCGCATCCAGCGGAGATGTCTTCTCTTTCACGCTTCCCCCTGAAGACGAATTGCTTCGCTTATCGCTAAACCTTTAAGCTGGGCGCACGTTCATGCCATATGTACATAAAAGGAGAGTGTGTGCTGACCTATTTCCCTTGAACCTAGCGTTGTGGTTATCCAATACTACTAAACCCTCTTCAACGTGAAACACCTTTTGGTTTCTGAATATGTTCTGTGAACTATGCATCATCCCCAAAGGAGTAATCTGAAGGCATCTTGTGCCTGGGTTAATTTAATCTTACGTCCAATTTACCTCGAAATGTGAAACGCATGATGTCGTGAGTAATTTTAGATATTTGGAATGAGTATTTTCTCTAAAGAACCATACCAATCTGAGTACGCTAATGAGAATTATCTCTAACTTGCAAGGGCGATTACATCAAATATAATTGTCATCCTTGGTAGCAATACCCCTGAAGGGGTGATTTATCTTTGATTATCCTTAAGACACGATGCAATAATTATATACCTATCCATCTGTGGAAATAATGTCTCAATTACGGGCAAATATTTGTAAATGAATGCGTATCATTGGTCAATAGAGCTGTTTTATTACAATAAAACATTTTCTGGCGTAACTTGGTGGAAAATCTTCAAACTGACGTTTTAATAAATCAAACCACTTTGATTTTCCAGTAAAGTGAAGTGGTTTGATTTATAAAAAAGTCTGTTTTATTTCTTCTGTTTTCCTTAAAATGTACTGTATATATAACTTTTAGCATATATCTACAGTTAACCTATTATCGTGTCTTATTTCCGATTTCGACTATTCTTTTAGAATGAGGGAAAAAAGTTCAGTAAGTGCTGCCCTGCAGAGCCATAAACTGCGTATTTCATAATATTTTAGCATCCCTGAATGTTCTAGGGTTTTATGTGATCGTCCGGAAAACCGTTGGTCCGCTGTAAGATTCCTGGTTGACAAAACGTTTTTCGGGTGGAATTGCCATCCTTCCAATACCCTTGTTTTGATTATAACAATAAAATAATATCAATAATGTATTATTTATTGAATTAAGCCTCAATTTACGACATTTTATTAAGCCATAATGATTCATACCATGGTTAACATAAAAAAACAAAAAATCAGGATAACATCTGCTGTTGCGTTTAAGATACTCGAAATCATTTGCCAACCGCCATTTTCTGAAACGTTGCTTGAATCAAGATTTCGTGATCCAAACTATGTCTTATTGCATCGGAAAAAAATCTTTTGACCACTTACGATGGTTGTGTATAAATTGACCTATTAATTCTACAGTCACCGTACCGTTGGTATGAGATATCCGCCCACCCTGTCATACATAATCATCCATAATTAATTCTTAATAAAACGGAAACACAATTAACACAATTTTTTATCTGTTTTTCTTACGATTTGAAGAGAATTTAATCTGAAAGTGTCAGAAAAAATACATTTGATAATGGTTAATACATATGCACCATAAAGAGTTCCAGGTTGATGAACAATTAATTCATAGTGTGGAAGTGAGCATCGTTGGTATGTGGGTATCGAACATTGCAATGTGTTATTTCTGAATGAATCGACAGTTCTTATGTCTATTGATGTACCCCAAAAGTTTTATTTTCATAAATATGGTTTGCCTGTTTGTTTGTCCTTCAATGTCTTATTTACTTAACCAAATTATCAAATATATAGTTTTCAGCAATGGAAAATTTTGGAAAATGGAAAATTTGGACTCGTTTCTAATCATAGCATTTTCTTGAGATGGTTTTACGGTGATTACTTGAAAAAAAATTCTGCATGTACATGTAAAAGAGAGAACGTTGGGTGGGAATAATATTAGGATGGGCTGGTGGAAAGAGAAATTGAGGACGACGGTAGCTGATACCGTCAACTCCCATTTCTCTTCCCTAGAATTGGGGAATAGCAATATTGGATTTGCGTCGGGGACGATTCTCCATTCCATAGCTGCCGCCCTGGCGTGATAGTGTCAAATGGGAAAGAAAGGTGTGGCAACTAATGACAAAAACGCGACCGTTAAACAAAATCATTCTATCTTTTCTCCTGTGTTGAGCATTAAATTTGCAGATGCTCTAAAACGACCGCACTTAATCTTTTGCCTACTATGTGGATGAAAATATTTTCGAATTTAAATTGAAGCGTTATAACGTACCTGGAAAATAGCTATGAAATAACGATGTTTCATACGCGTATTCATAATACTTGTGTATCAACTGCTCATGTTTTGAAATAACCCCCCCACGCATTTCGATAGAGAGTTTTTCACGACTAGATTCTTTCATAACTTTAAACCTAGATTTAAGGCAGAGACTAGTGAAATATTTTGGTAATATATCCTCGCTCTTGTTCGACGTGTGCAAAAGAAAGTACGCTCACCCTCATATTTAGGAAAGAGTCTGCTCAACTAAGAAGTTTTTATGCAGGTCGTGGTTAACATAAAAATATTTCAATTTATTTCAATATTTACCATGATTAAAGGTCCTTGAAAGAAAGGACACTATTTTTTTATTTTTGCAAACTATTAAAAATCTAAAAAAATGATAATTATTCTTGACGGTCTTCTCGATTGAGGTAAATTACATTTGATGAGTGTCAAAAAATTAAGTCCTGAGAAAACGTTTGTGCTGCACTTGAGTTGAATTTTTTCCATACATGCATCCAAGCGTAAGGGTGATCGATTTTTTCGATTCAACAAGAAAACTACCACGAAAGTTGCTAAAAAATGTTGGAATATTTAGATGCAACTTTTGGCATGGAAGGAAACAAAATAAGAAGGCCGCTCCCTCGGCGTTTTACTCAATGAAAATTATGTTTCAATGAATAAATAGTTGTTTCCGAGGTATGTATCAAAGAGTACGAGTAGAATAAAATAGAGTGTACGAGGGCAGAATAATTTCGACCTCGGCACTATTCCCGAGAAGTGAATAATGGAAACCGTTTAAAAAAACATTCGTAAGCAAGGTTCCCCCTTCAAGTTTGTTCCTTTGCATGCAACATTGGGAGACCTGTCCTGCATTTGAAAATTATGAAAATATTCCGATTAAAGAGTGAGATAAAAATTTCCGTAGGATATTTCTTTTAAGAATCTTCAATCCACCGTATTGGAACGAACATCGAATTCAAAAGTAAATGGAAATAGAATTATTGAAATTTTCGCATTAAGATATAAATAAAATTATTTCTCTTCTATACTAGAAATACCTTATGGCAAAAGAGGAGTAACAATCAATTTCCAAATAAAACAGTTTCTGGCGTAACTTGGTGGAAAATCTTCATACTGACTTTTAATAATCAAACCACTTTACTTTTCCACATAAACTTTTTAATTTTTACAACCCAGGTTTCGTTATAGCATAACATTATCAGGTAAAATTACAAGTCAAGCACCGTATATATACACATATCTGGGCGGAGCAGAAGAGGAGGGAGGAAAGACTTCTCTTTTTTCTTCTTTCCTCCCTCCTCTTCCCCTCCGCCCAGAGATATGTATATATACGGTGTTTGACTTGTAATTTTACCTGATGATGTTATGCTATAACGAAAATTGGGTTGTAAAAATTAAACAGTTTATGTGGAAAAGTAAAGTGGTTTGATTATTAAAAGTCAAACAATTTCCATTTATAATTTAATATATACGGTTCACGTATTCAAAAAAATATGTCATTATCCAAATGGCACACTTGATAATAACACACTGAATGGAAACCATTGGCATTAATTCATGTGTAAACATTGAATTGTATTGTAAGGTAAATAAAATATTTTCGTAAAGCAATGCCGAAGGAGCTAACCGATATTCCCTATTGGACACGTTACAACTCTCTGTGCGGGCAAATGACTGCATGCCACTAAAACCGGCTTTGCAGAAAAAGATTGTTGAGGAGAAAAATAAAATGAGAACGCTCTCACTCAACGTATTTAAAAAATATGGTACGGGCAAGAGGTTGATTGTGTTCAGATATTCATACCCGTATTACGTGTATGTTCCTGGGCACACATATTTGGAAAAAAAATAACTAGATTTTTAAATGCTTTGTTTTCACTATTTCAGGGAAGGAATGAAAGAACAGTTCATAGAAGTGCCCCAGAGTCACCCACCGCTTACAAAGGAATCAGAGCGATGCTATTTGCTTCCGTCTTGTCGTATCAACAGCAGGAAGCCAAGCACAAGCCATCGGGACGCCACGCATTAAGCTGAATCAGCTATTAGGTTTCGAACAGCTCTTCTTTGTCCGGAAACCCAATTAGAGGAGATCCAGAGGATTCCTAGAAGATAACAGAAATGGGTCCATTGTTGTGGTTGGAGCGTTGCCATCAATACCTTCTCGCACTGAGCTTCGATGGAGTGAGTGCAAAGGTTGAAAGACTCACGAGAATACAAAAGAAAAGAGGAGAGAGTTCCGTAACGCGATAGGTTGGTGAAAACACGAAAGCTCGTCTTTGTGCGAAAAAAACTCAAGCAGGTAAATCGACAAAGTGAAAGAATTGTGTATTTGCCTCACGGATTGAAAAGAATTTTTTTTTATTCTTTAGCAGTGTCAAGGACAAATTTCCTATGGAAGGGATGAAATATATTTCCTATTTTGCCATCATAATATAGAAATATTTATGAAAAAAGAATAATAGAATTGTTGCACACACACGGATTCCCTTTCAAATGATAATTATTTCATAATATTTATACCATTGAATTAATCTTTCAGTATTTACCAATAAAGTTTCTGAATTAGTCTAATGTGTGACATAAAAGAACATTCACATGCTTATGTACCCGTTTGCTAGTATTTTTAAAATTATATTTTTCTCTTCTTAAATTTCTGACCTCATAAATGGAATAGCCACAAAAAGTACAACTTCCGTATCTGATTTATTAGTATAGTACTTGTTTTTTTAGGCTGTTTAACATTTATTGACGTTTTTTATTTGGCCGTGTATTTTATTTCTTACTAAATTGATCTCAAGACATGGGCTGCAACTCGATTTTAAATTTAGTTTCAGTGAAAAGTGAATGTAAATATAAATATTATTATTTTTGTATTTAAGAAGAAAAAGGAAAGGGCATATCTTATTGCACAACTTCTCCCAGAACAATTATTATCTAATTCAAGTGAACATGCATTCAAACAACAAAGATTTTAAGTAAATTGCCGAAGTAGGAATAAAGCCACAATCATAAAGCGGATAAGTGGGAAAGATAATTAATTAGTCGGAAGTTGAAAACAAATCGAATACACTATTTTACTTCTCCAAATCCAATCGTCCTCTTTTGGCAGGTTCTGGTCCTTCAAGAATATTTTCATACAGTAGTCTAGCAAGAAGACTACTTGAAAAATAAGTGAATGTACATAAGGAGAAAAAGTGTTAAGCATGGTATAAGATCTGCGCGACAAAATGTAATCACAGAAAAGAGCTTAACCACGTGGTAGATTTGATATGATTGGAAGATGCAAATCGCGCACTAGTTTTGATATCACATTCCAAGCTCGGTTGTCCAGAGTAAACGACAAGCTGAGACGGAGCAATGGGATACCCGCCACCTTGCATAAAAGGGAAACTTTTTCTGTGGTAGAATTCACATTTCCAGTTAAAATCCAAGAGGAAACAGCACGATTAGCCAGATATTCATATCGTGCGTGATTATACATTGCATTTTAGTTAAAAAACCATTGACACTGGATTTCCCTCCACCCACTCTGCTCTTCCTAAAATACTTCCTGTATACCCACCATCTATGATGTATTAATCCATCGATTGGTAGAACGACTAATGTACTGACTTTCCGTCTCGTGGGTTCGGCTTCGAATCTCGTCAGTGGCAGGATTTTTCAATGGTATACCTATACCATTGAGCGCAACGTGGAGAGCACTTCGAGTAAAATACAACGTCCGTCAGATAGGACGTTAAAGTTGACCACCTCTTGACACCTTGCTTTAACCTAATGACTACGCCGGGTTTCCCGCAGTCTTTGTTCTATTCCATAAAATTTCTACCCAATCATGTTTCCCCCCTATCCCGGTAGTGACAATGACCTCAGTCTCCCTAAATAACGGCACTTAGGTGAACTGCAATATTTGTCTACCAAACTACCCACTTATATCTAAAGGTGGTAGTTTTTTCCCCTTTTGGTTGCCTACTTCCCCAAATTCCCATTGATTAACTCTCTCCAGAGCGACAAGAGTGACTCATTCCATCGACGAATGTTGCCTATTATTACCAATACCCACGCGCGTCCTCCTCACTCTTAATTCGGAGATTCGAGCGCACAGTAATCCCTTCTCTCTCCCAAATATTCTCCGTGTCTCCTAAAATATTTACCCGGCACGTTCCAGTGTCGTCCATGGTTACTCCTCCCCCGTGGTGGGCGGCACTCCCTCGGGACTCCGCGCGCGCACGCTGCTGCTGCTTCAAACCCCTCTCTCCTCCTCCCGGAGGAGGGGCTGCGAGGGATGAAGAGCCCGGAAACCGACCCACCCTCCCACCTCTTGCCCTCATCCCGCAGGAATGCTCTCTCGTCTCTCCCCTCGAGTGGCGCGCCCGGGTCAATTAAACGAACCTCAACGGAATTTCTGAAGCAGTGGGCGCAGCCGGGGATGGAGTGGGGGAGGAAGGACGTGAGATGATGGAGGTAGCGCGCGCAAGAGAGAGAGAGAGGGATAGAGGAAGGCGAGCAAAGGAGTATGGTCGCAGGAGTGGAAGAGGGAAAGGAAAAAAGGGTTGGACGAAGGTGAATGAAGTGGGTCGCGAAGGAGAGGGTGGAGAGGTGAACGTTAAGACGTAGGGGAGACGCAAGTAAGTACGCGTAAATGCGCGCGCCGAAACACGGACAAACGATGTCATGTATTACAAAGTCGTTGCGTACAAATCTGATTTCGCGTATGTCCTTCCACCTCTCCCTTTGATGGAGTGCGAAAGGCTAATGGGAATTAGTTGGGAAATGGGAAGGGTGGGACTGAAGGGGATTGTATTAGGAGGCGGTAGCGTATTGTTCACGGAAAAGGGGAAGTACGTATAAAATGTAGTTCCGTCATCTATCTCTCAAATTTTAATCTTAGTGCGATCGAACAATGTGAAAGTTAGGTTAAAAGCAATTTGTTCAATTAAATATGTACTTTTCTATTTTTGATTTTCATTATCCTTTATGATTCTTAAAATTATCGTGATATATTTTCCAAATTTCACGAAATCAGTTCTGAAAATAAAGTAGCGACCATTATAATCGCATTGCAACGATTTTCAATGACTCAGATTGCCACAAATTGAAACCTCGTAGTACGAACAATGTCACTATTGATGGATTAAGTATTTTTTCAGTAGGTTCAATATATTCTATGTGAGTTATAACGATATTTCAAACATTTTCTGGACTTACCATTAGTTAGAGTCACCCGTGAACAATATTTTCAACTCCTCTGTAATATTCGTAGATTGTGCCTGATTAACTTTATCATACTACGAAAGTGGTCACAGCATTACCCAACTAATTAGCTAATTGGAAATATTCATGCGCCTAATGGTGGAATTGGGACACAAATTCTGAACAAATCATCAACATTCTGCAGTAGATAATTCAATTGGTGAAATACTGTATATCGAAGTGGTTAATTATTATAAATGTATAAGTTACCCCTAGCCTTCTTGAATTATTTGGGATATTATTCAATCACAAATTCATTTTTTTATAATTTAAAGTAATATTGACTCGATTTATTTACATTTGTAGCTACAGGTATATTTTACGCTGGGCGTCTCACATTTCACTCAAGAAGTCATTGAATTATTAAATAATTACCAAAATAAATTTTATAAAATTATTTATAAAATTAGGAAGAATTACCACAAGGAAAAACTTTCCATGATAGTCCCTTGATAAGACAAACATTTGAAGAAATAGTGGTATATTGACTAAGTTGTCTTCTTGATGTAAAAAAAATACGCATAATAGGGGAACTAATTTGAAGTTGTATTCCTGAGCCAAAATACGTAGAACTATGAAGGCAATGCGGAAGATGAAATTAATAAAAACATTTAAAAAACGCTAATACATTTCAAGAAACGGTAACAGTAACTTTAACGGAGTCACCCGCTATGTGTGCATTATAATGCAACAATTTCAGAGAATAAAAATCATTCGCCTTGACCGGGATTCGAACCCGGATCCCTCGATATCCGGCCGAAAATTTCAGAGTGTAAGAGGACGTCTCGGTAGGTTAATTGGTTAAAGCACTCGGCCGGATATCGAGGGATCCAGGTTCGAATCCCGGTCAAGGCGAATGATTTTCACTCTCTGAAATAAATAAAGAATGCTGCAGGAAGAAAAATAAAACCGCAAAATCGGAAAATCGAGCCAATGGAAAACAAGAAGGGAGACAGAAGGTAAAATATTTTTTACCTTCAAAAGAATACAACCATGAAAGGTTACACGGATGCGACTGAGATTTGGTGGTAGATGCGAATTAAAATACTTTTGATGGTAAAATATCCTTGATAATTTGATGATCAGTTAAAATTAGCAATCAGACCAAGCATGGTCCAAAGCACTTCATCACGAGGAAAAATGAAAAATGAGAGCCAAAACCTGTTTCTTAATTGTTAAATTGTGCGTAATATTGTCCATGCATAGAGCACAATACTTCGGCCACAAACAAAAATTGGAAGCCACACTTCGTATGATTTCCCGGGTACCAGATCTTTCTGAGAAATCTCAAATAGCGCAGCGAGTGCCAAATAATTGAGTTTAAAACGCCATAAGAACTAGTACTAGGTGAGATCTGCCCTCAGCTATCATACCAACCTTTTAGTTTGGTGATAATGGTGGCTGCGTGGAGCTCATGAAACTAAACGCGCTAACATAAAAGTTTCTCTTAAAGAAATTGCATAATTTTCTTAAACATTACACAACGTTCAAATTGACAATTTTCAAGGAAAAAATAAAAAGATATAACGACAACGGAGCGGAGAAATTTTTGTGGGAAAGTAAATCTGTTAAATAAATTATATATCAAACTGTTCAATATGCGCGCAATATATACGAGCATATGGCACGCATAGCCAGAAGAAAGAGACGAGTCACATTCGCCAAATACACATTCAAACATGAAAACCCGCCATTTTCTCTCTCGCACTGTTCCTATCCCATATGATGTTTTATGATTGCTTTCCTACTGTCCTTTTCTCTTGTTTGCCGTCTATTTATCCTTTGGTGGGTGATACAGCTCCCTAACGTAATCTTTTAGCCAACTAATCGTAGACAATAGTTGTATAAACCCCCCGCAGATTTCAGTGTAAATTATAATTACTTGAAAGCTCAAGTGATTAGAGCATCGACCCCGCATGCCAAGCAAGTTACGCTGTTCAAGTCTCGGTCAAAGAAATATTTTGGAGCTTGTGATCTGCTCGATTTTGGCTTCTCCACCTGTCTTTCACTCGTCCTTTATGTGTATACTATCCCCTATTCCATTTATCTATTTCAATGTGAATGAATATTTTTTATTGAATGATTATTATATATGACACTTATTATTTATTATACATACATATATATATATATATATATATATGGATTATTATAAAAAAACTCATGGACGTGAACAATGATTTAAATGGAATTAACGCCTGTAGGCCTTTATTCTTGAAATCTACTCGTGTTAATTCTATTTATATTAGAAAACCATAAACGCAGTAATCAACCCGAAGGTCGGTTTAGTAGGTGATGGTAGACTCACCCATCACCTGGCCCCCCTACCCTCACACATCAGGGTAGCGGGGCCAGTTCCTTTCCCTGTGCCGGTTATGGTTTCCCAGGAAGATCTGGTACCCGAAAAATCAACTAGCTTGGGTGGAGCTGCAGGTGCCCAAAGTGCCATGCCCGGGAATCGAACCCGGGACCCTCTGATCAGCAGTCCAACACTCTACCCGCTAGACCACCACTACCCGACCCGCATTTATATTATATATATATATATATATATATATATATATATATATATATATATATAATGTACAAATATATATATATATATTGTGCCGTCCAAAAGTTATATTGCTCTCGTGAGTACTTCCGCATCATCGATATATATTTATATATATAAATCTGTCTGTAATCTGTGTGTGTAAACATATATATATATATATATATATATATATATATATATATATATATATATATATATATATATTATATGTTTACACACACACACACGGATTATTTCGTGATGGCTTGAACTTAACACTTATTATTTAGCGGAAAGGATAGGTATGGGAAATGGAATAAAAGTGTCGGCAAAATAGGAGGACGAAAGATACGTGATATATGAAATATTATTCCGAGGAGGAAAGAAATGCGCGGAAAGCGGGGAAGACCTGAGGGATGGGGATGCTGGGAATGGAGAAGGAAGATGGAATTAAAGATGGGGAGGACGAAACGAAACCTTGAAAGCAGGACTCGAGTAGCAGGGAAGAGAAGAGTAGAGGGAGAGAAAAGGAGAAGGGAAGAGAGGGAACGAGAGATGGAGAGAAGACCCACTGAGTGAGGTAGGGGAAGGAGGTGTGGCGGAAGAAAAAGCCAGCCCGTACACCGTTCCCATTCGTGAGGGAAGCCTTAGGAATTCATGGAATTGCCTTTACACCCTTAAAAGGGCCAACGCGAGGGAGAGAGAGAGAGAAAGTGTGGAAAAGATGAGACGAGAGAGAGTGAGAGGAAGAGAGAAGCAAGAGTGGGTGTGCGCTGGGGTCTTCCCACCATTTTCTTCCCCTAAGCGAGAGAGAATTCCCGGATATTTTTTTCTCAGCTCACACTGGAACACCCTCCCACTTTTTTAATAAAAAACCCTTCTCCCCCATACCCTTCTTTCCGGGGGGAGGAGAACACTCCCCTCTTCCCGCGGGAAAAACAAAGGGGAACATCCTCCCAAACACCCACAGCGTCCGTTGAGGTCAGGGTGAAAGGGCCCGGGCCTTATTCCCATACGCAGACACCCACACGCCGCATCCCCAATTTCCCAACATCTTTGCCCACTAGCTTTTTATTATTCGTTCAACCCTGGAGAAAGAATGGCGCCTGGCTGACAGCGAGGGTAGTGAGGGGTTTGGTGGAGTGGTAAGGGTGCACGGAGTGTCGTGGCATGGGTGAGCGGGACATCCACCCTCCATCGTTCCTCTTTTGTTCACATTTTTTTTAATGGAACCCGAGGGGGTGAGGAAAACCTCGGAAGGAATCCCTCAAGGTCTCTCACCCGTGTCTCCCAGTCAACTCCTCGCTCTAGAGGAATCACTGGGTAGAGTCCGCTTGGCGTGGAAATGTTTCCGCATGTCCTATTCGTCGAATGTCGGTGAAGATTTCGGTCAGCACGCTTCCCGTGACCCGAGAAACGGTGAGATTGAAATATCCCCGCGAAGTAGAGTAGGCGAGAGGGATCGGTGGGGGTAACACCCACGGGAGGATGTTGCCCTCGAAACTCGCCTGACCGTCTCTAAAGGTGCCGTTCTACATTCTTGTGGTCGTCCAGCGAATAAGGACATTACTCCCAATGTGGTGAGATGCTCATGTTTGATTGAAAAAGTAATAGAATGTCGTTCAGGTTTTCTTCGATTGAATATTTACGTGAATTGTTAAATATACAACCAATTGAATTCAGAAGATCGGAGGTTTTCAAATTAAGTTTTTCGCATGAATTCCAAAAATTACAAGACTTCACCTCACTAATACTCGTACATCACCTCATTAATAATAGTTACCTATTTCATTTTACTTTTGATGATGTTTCATATTCGAGCAAGACTACGGGGAAAGAAATTCAAAGTTGTTAAATAAAACTGAACAATTTATCAAAATTTAATATCAGCTAAGATGATCGAATGATTTATGAAATAAATCTCTAATCATTGATGTTCAATTAAAATTCCAAAAATATAAGGAGGGCTTAAATCGAATATGACCAATGATTTCAAGGAACTTAAGGGAATAATAATAATGGTACATATTGGAGTGTTCTTCGATACGTTAGACTGTTATGGGCCTATTAAACTCATTACTAAATTTCACACTAATCCGAATCCAACGCGGTGTGTACACAATCTGCTATGAACAAAATAAAAATGAATCAAGAGGAATTTTATTGTAACCTATTGCGATATTTTGTTTCCTCACTATAATTTATAATATTTTTACGATACTCTGATCAAATTTGATTATTTTAACTACCCAAAACATAAAAAATAAGTTTTATGTACTCAACGTAGTTTACAAGTCACATATATGGAAACTTTAAAAAAAATCGAACAAGTTAAACACATTACTAAGTGAATTTTCAAAGAAAATATGGCTGAAAGTCAAGAGATGATCAAAAATATTTATATTTTAATGAAAATTTTCTTATCTTGTCTCTTTAATTTCAAATTTAAGTAATGAGACTTCCTTTAAGATAGCGCGATGGCCCTTCTTAATTTTTTTAAAATTTGCATTTATCTCTTTGTACTATAAGTATTTATCCGAATTATTTAATGACCTTATTCTTTCTTAAAATGGGAATTTTTATCCCGACAAGAACACTCGCTAATCACAAATTTATATTCTGAAACTAATTGAGGAGGAGGAGATGACTTTGTAGCACCAACTCGTTGACGTGTTGTCCACTCTTTGATAAATGGTATTAATTACGAGCATTCATTATCTCCTTGCAAAGTCGTACGTTTTCTTTGTTGAAAAATAAATCCTTCCTTTAGCATCGTCGTCCATCGCTTTCTTAATGGTTTTACTGCCTCAGTCCATCTCCGCAGCGTCTTCTTTATCCACGCGACTCGCTCATTTATTTCTTTACTAAAGCGATTCTCGTTTTTCACTGTGGGAAACGCGCCCCTTTCTTTCCCCTCGTCTTCTTTGTCGCAGCCGTTTTCTCCTCTTGTTCTCCTTAATGTAGTCCTTTTTACTGTTAATTAACTACCATACTATCTCATAACTCACTCTTCCCTTTTGCAAACGAGTGGAACCTACACCGGTGTTATTATTCCCTTTGTTTTATCCAAAAACGAAAAGGCATGCATCTTTCTCTTCACTCATTTGCCGAAATTGTGGACTTAGGTATGCGCTTCTTATCCCATTTACGACCTCGATGTCCCTTTGAACTCATTCGGGTGTTCCTAATGTCCAATCATAAGTATAGTAACTCTAAGATTTCTTTTTCAGACAAAAAAATGCTTCGGTTTTCCCTTAAGTTTGAGACTAGAGAACTAGTCTCTCATTCCTAATCCGAGGAAAAATCTGCTTATGACGGATTTTCTAATGGTTTTTCTGGAAAGAGAATTATATTGAGATGAAAAGCAAAACAACCAAACGTTAATGTTGAATGAGTAAAAACTAAAATGGCCAATCAGCATTCATCAATTGAAACTTTGTCTTATAAGCAAATTTATTGGACCATACGTGCGTATGTTTTCCTTCTGCATTGCTTTTAATTTTTTTTCTCTCAAAAGGTTGTCTCGGAAATGGGTATGAAAAAAATATGTGAGAGGCAATGAAATTAATTTTCATACATACAACTGTACACTCAATGCATTCGTCATAATAAAATAAATCCCCAAATGGAATTTTATGATATATCATACCGCATTACTAATATCTTTAATAAAGAGGTCTAACTTAAATCCACTTCCACTGATACTTAATAGGTACTATTTAATTGAATGTGTAAGAGAGCACTTTACAGAAAATCCAAGAAATTTATTTAAAAATAAATTATTGCTATTGTTTCAATTATTGTTTATAAAGACAGGAAGAGAAATAAAAAGGAATGGTAAACGGAATGAAGGAAGTATTAAGGTATGTGGAATGGAATAAGGGTTTTATTGTAGTGTATGGTGTCTGGTTGTGTCGTCTAGGTGGGAAATCTAGCAGTCGTGTTTGTGACGATCCTTGCTACACCCAACGTTACGCCTTATTGAATTAAGTTTACACAATGCAGCGATGAAAATTTGGTAAAATACGGTGAATTTTAAGTGGTATGACCTGTTCGACAATAACAATAAAGGAATCGAGGCATTTATCCAAAGGATACTTTCTGACAAAATACTTCTTCCAAGAATTAATCATGCGAAGCAAAACACGAAATAAAAGTGTCAAAAAGTTTTATATGCCCAAGCACTCCTTTATGAGGTGAGCTGTGCGTGTAATCTTAAGACGAGGTGGTCATAAAGCGCGGGCCTTAAAAACCACTCTCTAGGGATACCATTCTTTTTGCATCAGAGAACAGTTAATGTAACACTTTAAAGTTCACGTGCATGTGAAATGGGTCATAATGTCTACTGCCGTTTTACGATGTCAGGGAATTCATGGAAGAGGTAAAACGCAAATGACCACGCACACTTGGTACCCCATGGTCTGGGGGTGCTCCACGCCAGCGTAAAAATGTATAATTACACCATTCCGTGAAGAATATACGATCTCTGAAAGGAGTTCGAACACCAAACAATGAGTCATCCGATATTAAGTACTTCACTTATGGTCAGTCATTATGCATATTTATTATTCCCAAACCACATTTCCAAATATCCTGGATTAGAGAATATTGAACTCTTTTTTCTCTGACGTTGTTAGAATTAACGAAAACCAAGTAAACATTTATGCGGAAAATGGAATTTTCCAGGGTAATGACACAAATTACTTCCGTATAAACCGGTGTGCTATTTCTTTATATACAAATTCCTGTGAATAACTCTGTGGCAGCTTCTCCAAACACTCATTTCATTAATTTAAAAAAATGTAGTCAATGCCTATTTAAAGTTCTAATGGTAATCGAATACGAGAGTCTGAAATTTTTAAATTTGTAAAAAATGGAACGTATTGATTAATAAAATTTGCAAATTTATATATATAAATATGTACACACACACACACACACACACACATATATATATATATATATATATATATATATATATAATGTAAATTGACTAACTAGTCGACACAAACACAGAAACTATAACACATAAAAGAGGGAATCACTGGTTCTCGAATTTTCGGTGGTGCAACTACCTTTCTCAAGAGAAATTAGGAACAAAACTCAGTTTTAGTTTCTGTGTTTGTGTCGACTAGTTAGTCAATTTACATTATTGTGCACGTTCGTGGGTTTTTCAAGAAAGTGACTTCGCCCAACCCTAGGACTGTTATGGTTTCCCAGGAAGATCTGGTACCCGAAACATCACATCACATAGCTAGTGTGGAGCTGCACAGGTTCCCAGATAGATAGCTTTGCTCGGGAATCCAACCCGGGCCCTCCAGTCTGCAGTCCAACGTAATATTTATTATCTTAGTGTTTGTGTGTTTATATATATATATATATATATATATATATATAAGTGGGTCGCAGTGGTCTAGTGGGTAGAGCGTTGGACTACTGACCAGAGGGTCCCAGGTTCGATTCCCGGGCAAGGCACTCTGGGCACCTGCAGCTCCACCCAAGCTAGTTGATTTTTCGGGTACTAGGTCTTCCTGGGAAACCATAACCGGCACAGGGAAAGGAACTGGCCCCCCTACCCTGATGTGTGATTATTCACACGCCGTCGGGCTTGGTACACGGGTGAGCTCTACCATCACCTACTAAACCGACCTTCGGGTTGATTACTGTGTTTATGGTTTATATATATATATATATATACATATATACATACATATGTACGCATAAATATTGGGGTTATTACTTTTCTCAAAACCAAATTCCC